>JARTUT010000889.1:0-600000 GCA_030674115.1 Micraspis discolor
GTAGTTCTAATAATGGGTGTTTTTGGAGGACTAAGGAGAGATGAATTAGTGAAAATGTCTATCAAAGATATAGAAGATAAGGGTAGCTGTTTACTTGTTAAAATACCCGAAACTGAATCCGGTATGTCAAAAGGATTTAGCATTGTAGAGGAAGAAAAATAGGAGCTTTGGGGCTGGTCAGAAAATATATATCCTTGAGACCCAGTGGAGTGAAAAATCCTAGATTTTTTCTCACGTTCCGAAATGGTCGGTGCACCATCCAACCTGTTGGCAAAAATACCATAGGAAGTGTGCCTTCGATGATTGCCAAATATTTAAAATTCAAATGAATATACAGGACATTGTTTGAGATGGACTTCAGCAACTCTTTTAACTGAGGCTGGTGCATCATATGAAACGTTAAAAATACACGGAAGATGGAAGAGTGCATCTGTGGCGGAAGGTTACATAGAGCAGAGCATTTTTTCCAAAAACAAAATATCGACGATGATTGTGAATTCGGTAACAGATTCACATGAATTCTCTAGCGGTTCTCTTGTGAACGAACTTCCAAGTACTTGTGGTCAAGTTTTTGCTCCTCAGGTTTCGAAAACATCCCAAGATTCACGATTGAAGAATTTTTCCGGGAAATTCAATAACTGCACTTTTAATTTTAATTAAGAAAGACTTTGTTTTCGTTTGTTGAGTTGTCGTTGTTTTAGTATTAAAATTCTGCGAAATAAATAATTTCTTTCTAGCTTATTTTGCTTCTCGCACAACGAGCGGGCGTTATGATCCATAATGCCCGCTAAAATGCCCACGGGCATAATGAGTGTATTTATAGCAACCCTTTCTAAGGTAAAATAAACATATAATGTACAAGTGAAAAATAAAATATCTTCCGCTGGAATCGTTGCTGAACGTATTGTTACGTTTTTCCTCAGCGAAATAGAAAAACACTACAAGTCTTCTTTAAACTAATTTATATTTACACTTAACTAACAATAATCAATAATTTATGTACACAATTTATCTACAGAATTTCACTAGGAACACCTGTTTATTCGTCGGCAAGTTCTATTCAACAATGAATCCATGAATCGGCTTCAGTCATTTATATCCGGCGCTGTTTTTCTAGAAGTTACCAGAAAGATTACATTCCAAAGTGTTCGTAGCGGTCTCCTTTATGTCATAAATATGCCACCATTAATCGTTTTTATGTGACAGCTTTATGGCGAGCGGTCCCTTTCATGTTTTTAATCCCTTTGTCGGCGCATGAAGCGGAACTCCTCTGTTGACGTAGTAGTTATTAGACGGTTCATATTCGGTTTTGTTACAGTATATTATAGCTTGGTATTCAGCCACTTATCCTATAATGTTCTGCTGTGGGATAATTCTTCGGACGCCGGAAGAGTTTTCATCCTGCAAAAGAGGATCTTGCTAATGATTTTCAACATTGCTCCCCGATCTTGGTAAAGAGTCCTCGGATATATTCTAAATTATTTTCGATGCAGAAGATAAACCTACTTCTGTAAGTCTTTAGGATAAGGTAATTTGAACTTCAACTGAAACTGAAGAAAAGCACTGAGTAGTGAGTTTTCAAATATAGGTCCGATTATTCATTGTGGGGGTTGTAGTTTCAGACTGTTCCAAAGTAAGGAAAAAAAATCTAGGGCGTAAAAGCTCTTGAGTGCACGTCAGTGCTTCACCTCATTTTTAATTTGAACAGTAGGTCATTGTCAGACTATAATTATATAATTTAAATAAAATATCATCAAATTATGTGAATTTTGTAATATAAAATACTCAACCAAAAAGCCTGAATAAAAATTATAAACCCTATGTGAGAATTGGCGCCAACGCAAGTATTCAAATCAACATGTGAAATCCAACATATACAAAATATGTCAACTGAGTTCATCCCCCTCGGAAACAAAATTCGATCGGCAACAGTATGGAAATAATTTGCCGCGAGATAAATGTATATTTTCCTATCGCAATTTTCATTTCCAGTTCTAGATATATTTCATCCGTTTATCAGATGAATGTGATACATATAAACTGATAAACGGGAAGTTTTTCTCGATTTTATGGTTGCGATGGGGTTCCCAGATAGGAAACTATCTCTCCAAGTTGAGACAGATAGCTCAAATATATTATGCAGTATCAGAACCAATCCATTGAGATACAGCGGATCCGCTTGTTTTCGTCATTTGTGCAGTAAGAGTTCTCGGCAATTGGGACAATCATAAATTTTCAGAATGTTCAGGTTTTTCACAGAAATATTCGTATTGAATTGAATAACATTCCTATCTTTCAGGGAACAATCAGTAGAACGGTTGCCTTCGAGAATAATTTAACTTTAGTATGCAGATCAATACTGTACTTGAATTGACTCACTTGGTAAAAGTAATTTACTTTCAAATAAAAGAGATTACCCCAATGAACTTCATGAGGAATACTAAGTTGAGCCATTGTCACTGACTTTGTTGTATTTATACTCGCTCTACCTTTGTTTTGAACAACGTGATCTCATCTTTCCCAAATTTCTGTGATTTTCGAATATCGAACCAAAAATGGTCTCAATCAATCACATCCTGATCCAGAATACGTGATCAAATTTGACTTGAGAATTACCAGCCAGCCGGTCAAATACTCTATATGTTACCAATGAGATGAACTAGTATTTACATTTTCGGAAATGGTTTATTGTCCAGTAATCTCCCAATTTTGCATGCTCTGTTTCATAAATGGAAAATGTATTTGGTTTTTTGGAGTTCAATGTGACCTTATTCATTTGAAGCCATTTCGAGAATATCTTTTGATTCAGTTCCTCCCATTTCCACCCTGTATGATTTCTGATAGAATCAGTATTTGATTTGCAGGGTTTAATATTATTCAAAATATAATGAAAATTGGCGACGTTTCGGGAAGTGTCCCTTTTCTAGCCTGTAAAAAACATTATACACAATGTAAAAAGCAATTAGAACAAACGAGCAATTTATCCCATCCCAATATATCAAAAACGATAAGGAATATTTCTGTGGTAATCGATGGTTCGATACAGGTAACCACCGAAGGAGATCAAAAAACTTTCGGTTGGCGAGTGGTTTAGAAATGCGATATTTCGAGGTAGAATGGGGAAGGCGATCTTGCGAGCGAAGCGAGCACCGTAAAGTTCTTAAGACGGCCATTCGTTAGGTGCATTTCGCATGCCTTTACGGCCATGCTAACATTTTCAAAAAAAATTATCCAAAACACTGCTTTCCCGGCTTTTCGCGAAAGATGGTCCGGTAAAATTGAAAAAGGTTTTTTTCACTGACACGTTCGGGAAATCCCGTTATCATATGTGTCTTCTCCGAGAATCAGACGTTTGGATAGGGCTATTCATATCTTCCAATCGCAAGTAAAAATATTTTAAATTAATTACTGAAAATAGCTCACTTCGGCTCAAACACAAATTTTATAGATCATCAGTCACGTCCGACGTTCACTGAACTTTGTCAGATCATTCCAATTACAATATTCACCCATATCTCGTATAGTATTTTGTAATAACTTAAATTCATAGGATTCGTTAGAGCCCTGGTGAGGTATTCTCTTATAGTTTAACAGTCTACGATATATATTTATGAAATTCAAAAATTTACCCAGCATAGAACCAGTTTTGCAATCCCTAGCCAACTCATTTCACACCTGTCGATTCCTACTCTGAAATGACAATTGTCGTTGACATTCTAATCTTACGTAGATTTTTATGTCATATTCTAGACGTAAATCGGATCCACTTAGTTTATGCGTGAACGAACGAAACGAAATTCGAAGTAATCGGCGAGGCATTCGGTTCATGGTTACACCTTTAGACCTTTATCGAATAATTTTTATTTTATCTTTGTAAAATTCACCAAGCGCGAATCGTTGGAGTTGAAACGATATTCTTTTGTTTTTTTTAGTGGAGAAAACACCCACAGCGAATCAATTATATACATACGATCGAGTTATTTCGGCTTTTTCTGCTTACGGCTTCTTGATTCGATGAAATATTCTCGATTCATATACAGGAAGTCACATATGAGTTGCGCATTCCTAGCGCTGACTTTCACCAGTGTTTTTCTTAAGTTTTCGTGTTTTTCCGCGTACGAGAGCTAATTTCAATAAAATGTCATACAGGGTGTGCAATTTACAATGAATTTGCGATCGATTGATATACAGGGTGTGCAAGTTCTTTCAGGATTTTTTGCGCGCTTTCGGTTTTTTTGTGTTCCTTCGGGGTTTTTTGGGTTCCTTTGGATTATTTGCGTACACTATTGTTACTTTGGGTTCTTTCGTGTTTTTCCGCGTTCTTTCGTGTTTCTTTGCTGTGTTTCGTGTTTCTGTGCGCTTCATTGATCTATGGTCTATATTGAGCTATGATCTATATTGATCTATGGGCTTATTGTTGGATAGAGATCTCATTCTTCTATTACCTTCGAAATAATTTATTGTAAGTTATTTCCCAACTTATTCTCTGGATGTCATTGTGGTTATGAACTTAATTGATTCTAGAGATGTCACGTCAATTATAATTCTTCTTCGTGTTTGTTTTCGTTGGTCGGTTTATTCGAGACTGTTCAAAAGAGTGGAGTAGATGTTGTGAAGATATCTAATGTCTGATTTGTCATTAATTGATTTTTCATTTTGTTTTATGTAGATCATTTCGAGAAATTCTATAGATTTCTTATTTGTTTCTCGTTGTAACACTACAATTTCGTCATAATTGAATGTATGTCCATTCTCGGTTTTGTACCTGTAATGTGCTGTCTGTGTTTTGGAGTATTTGTGTCCATTCAACCTGTCTTTCAATTTTTGTTCCGTTTGTCCTATGTATACACCCTCACAATTATTCCAATTGATCTTATATACCACATGTAATGTTTCTGTTAATGGTGTTGGTGATTTTAATTAGCTATATAGTTGTTTAATTTGAATGTGTGGTTTGTGCGCCATTTTGACGTTTCTTTAGGGTTCCAAGATGTTTTCTAGTATGGGTATGATTAGTTCTTATTTGTTGGATTTCCAGTGTTGTATAATTTGTGTGTGCGTTCTCTTATTATCTTTTTTATTTGTGGAAGAAGTTGTTTTTCATTAAGTGTGACTTAATGTCCTGTATGTTTTGTTTGAACTGAGTTGTTCACTCTCAAGAGTGTCATGTCCAAAAAATGTATTACGTTGTACACTTCTGTTTCAGTGTGAACTGAATTTTATGGTGAAAACTATTTAAATTATTAATTATTCCTAGTATTTAATTTTCTGATGTTATTATTAAACAATCATCCACATCTTTTGTACATTGTAATGTGGTCATTCTTTCCGGACAAAACCTTTTCCTTTAAATATTCCATCACTAATTGAGCAACCGTACTCGAAATAGGACTACCCATCGAAACTCCATCTATGTGTTGAAGGAAATCTTCCTCAAACTCGAAATAACACGTGCCTAACGTTAATGGTACTGCTTCAATGAATTCGCTTTCAGGAATCGACGTATGCGGTTCTATTAATCTCCACTTTTCATGTAAAATTTGTGGTACCAGAACTGTTGGTATGTTTGTGTACAATGAAACATCATCTAAGGAAAATGAATTATGGTTGTATGGTAAGTGCAATTTGTCTAATTCTTTTTGGCGCTCTTGTTCACCTGAACAGAGTGCTTATCAATTTTTCCAAATGTCTGTGACTTTCGAATTTTTGGGCAAAAGTGGTATCAATCGTTTTGTTTGGACCTACTGATGAATAATCCGTGGTCAAAATCGATTCTGTCCGTCCGTCCGTCCGGCCTTCCGTCCGTCCGGCCGTCCGTCCGTCCGTTCCGTGAACACGATAACTCTCGAACGGATGAAGTTAAAGAGTTGAAACTTTCAGAATAGGTTTGAGGTATAAATATCTCGGCTAAGTTCGTTATTCGGTCAAATCAGCCGAATAGGTTCGGAGTAACAAAAAAATTTTTTTTCGAATGACACTGTTCAAATAAAAATTTTTTTATGGTGCAGTTTTATCAGACGTATACAAAAATACCACTCTCGACTTCGACAAGCTAATAGTTCTGGAGATATGATTTTTCAAAATTTAAATAATTGTAAGTGGTTTACAAGAGCGCCTAAGCCAACTGACCTCACGTCAGTGCTTTCTAATTTTTTTTTAATTCAAATGAGTTCTCATGTGTTTCATGGAACTTTTATTTATGTTTGTAAACATTCAGACTTCCTGCCAAGTTTCATGATTCAGGTAAAATTTCAGTTTATTGCATTCGATATATTTGTTTGTGAAGTATTCAAATTGATATTTCCGCTTAGTTGCAGCTTGGTTTTCGACAATGTTGGATAGTGATACGCTATCAAGTTCTGCCGAAAAATCTCATTTACAATGTAATTCTCCGGAAGCATGCCTTCAACAAAAATAATTTAAAAGAGCGCCTACCTGCGAAAAGGGAATTTTTCAGGCTTGTGCTAGTCATTTCCTATACTCTGCATACACAGTTTCATTTCAGTTGCGAGGTCCAAATTTTCCTTCACCGTCTCAAAGTTTATGAGGCATGACATTGTGCACTTACTGAAAACCTCGTTAAAGTAACAAAGTTTCCAAGAAACATTTTGTCACTTGAAACCTTCTGCACAGGAAGTTACAAAGACTTTGCCAAAAAAGTATCACAAGAGTCACTTTCGCTATTTGAAGAATTTTGAGGGTTGATGGCGATGGCACAGAGTGCAACAAAAATCCTTTAAAAATGCATAGAAATTTGGTAAATGACGAACAAGAATTGACCTGTTTCAGGATTTTTTGCCGAATATTCTTCTTGGTAGTAAATGAAATTGTTCCATGATTTTGATGCGCACTTTATAAAATAAGGTAATCCGAAGAATAAGATTTATGATGGAGTCGATTTATCTACTTTTGGTGAGTTTTCAACTTTACGAGTTTCGAACAAAAGTGAACAAAAAATGTCACTGGTTATTTTCAATTGTAGAAGTTGAAGAATGCAGATATTTAATTATATTCAGGCAGTTCCGCTGAAGATTATAGAATTCAAGGCAAGTAAACCGTAAAACCAAGACATAAGAAGAAAAAATAGAAGAGGACTAACTATAACACAGGAGACCACAGCAGGTGCGAACGACCAAGTAGGCTTAAACCCTTCAATCTCTGGTTCCGGAGGAATATCAAGGTATCGCCACAGAGGTTCGAGTAACCTGAGGGATACGATGCTAACATTAAGGAAGTTGTTTAAGCATTATACACTTCTCCAGAAGCTCGCGTCAGTGTCTTTGTAATTTTTATATGAAAAGATCCGTTAGGAACACCGCTGATTGACTAGGTGAATTCAATGTTTGTTTTCCAAAGTCAATTGATGTAAGCATTATATTGTTAAATCGAGTTCTGTGAAACTTGGTTGTGACCGAGGAATCTATTTGTCATACAATCAACGCGTGTTTGTTAATTCCACCCTTCAAATCCGCAAATACTTCCAAACTTTTCACAGCTCCAAATGTATCTAGCAGTAATTCAGCAACATTGTGATCATCCTCTATTTCAGTCTATTTTTTTATTCTCATGAATAAACTGAAATCTGCATTAGGATTAAAAACGGCTAGGGAGTTTGAATAACTTGAATGACGAACCGAAAACATTTCCATCCTGACATCATGTATATAATTTTCATACTCTAATTAACAGAAAGCAGGAATCAACATATAACATGTTACAACCTCCAGCGAAAATGTCGGAAAAGTCTGTCATTTTGATGAGTCTTCATGTAGCTTCCGATGTCTGTCTGATGAGTTGTCTTCATTTGAATAACAGAACAACATGCCATAGTATGAAAAACAACAGATGCTCTTGAGGCCGAGCATGTTACGTTACATCATATTTAATACCGAAATTTGAATAACGGTACTGAAATTTGCCTGAATATATTACAGGCCGCATCCTGGATATTGTTCTCGAATAAAATATCGTGAAGAGGCAAGTTAAAGAGATGCTTTATTTGGCACTGATACGACGGCGAATGGTAATTTCTTGTTCAACAACATATATTCTCATTTTATTCTTGTTGAGATTATCACTTCCTTACTAGACTTATCTCTCGGAAACAACATCGACCATAAACATTTACTTTATATGAAGAAGTAATTTCGAAAATGATTCACTGATGAGATTCTACAGTCTTCATATAATCATTTTTTGGTAATCGCAGAGAGGCTAAAGGTAAACTTTTCGATACTTAAATTGTGAAATGAAGTGTACTTTGCAAAATAAAGATGTAGATAGGACTGGAGTGAGGTCAGGAGCACTGGTGCGATCGTTATACAGACATATTCTTGACTCTGGACTGATGCTACATAGAAACAACGAAGAAAAATAATAAACAATTTATAAATGCCCGGACGCGTGATCAGGTGTTTTGCAAGCTTTTTTTGAAGTCTTTTCCTTACTCTGGAAAAGTGATACTTAAACAATTGCTACGATGAATGAACAAACCTGCATCTCAAATCAAAAATAACTTCTTTTTTCGTTTTGTTCGGAGCTAAAATTCTCTTCTTCTAAAATCCAATCAAATGTTATAGTGTAATCTACATAGAAAACCAAGTAGAATAGCTTCCACTAGGTTTTGTTTTCAAATAACCAATAAATTCTAGTCTACATAACAGTTTATTGGAGAGTTCGGTTGCCGGTGAGGTGAGATACTTCAAGATCCCTTATGTTGAGGGTTTGCCAGAGTGTATTAAAATATCATGTGACCCTTGGGTGTTGCAGTTGCCACTTACCCGTGCAATTCCTTGAAAAAATTATGTTCAAAATTTGAGGATAGCTCTCAGACTCAACAATATCTTGAGACAAGGATGAAACAACGCAATAAAGACTTTGTCAATATAAGGCTCACAACCGGGTTCTCAGCGCATTGCGTTCAGAGCGGTCATCGTTTCGATTTGGACAACCCTCGTATATTATGTCGTAAAAGTAATCTATCCAAGCGCCTTTCTAAAGAGAATGCTCACATAAAAGTAACATCAAATAACATCAATTTTAACACTGACCATGCTTCGTTAAGTCAATGTTAGTCGCATTGCATAAACAGGTTTGCGAGCAAACTGATAGGATATTGTGTCGGGTTCTCGATCTTACAGTCTCAGTCGTGTACTTGAATGAACATATGCTATACTAGGTGGCAATTTGAAAACGAAAAAGACGAGATAACAGACGAAATAAATTTTTTCGATAAAAATGCTCGGACAGGTCGATTTCTGTTTCGAGGGGGACAACTTAAGATATAGGTAACGTACGCATAGAGCTTCAACTCTTGCTACTACAACCCTCACCCCCAAATTTTGAATAGGGAAGATGGGGTGAGTGATACCTCATTTGAAAGGTATTTTATAATGATTTCAGCACAGTAATAGTTTTTTCATTTTATGCATTATGTTCGAATACTACATTCAAAAAGGCGTCAAACATCCACAAATTTAAGCTGGCGACAAATATCCTGGCGCCGCCTTTGTTCAATCTCCCTTAAGCTGCCAAGAATACAATACCATATATGGTCTTTGGTTTCACACGAAAAATCGTACACCGATGTGACCATATGTGGGCATTCTAAAAGCCCTCGTAGAGGGAGTCATCCCTATCGCATAAATAGTGGGAACACATCCAAAAAAGGCATTCAAGTTTAGCATTCCACAATTCCGAGTCAGTCAATCATTCAGATTCAGTCAGTCACTCATTCGCATTCCTGAATTCCAAGTCAGTAAGATCATTCTTATTCAGTCAAGCATTTCGAGTCAGTCAATCATTTAGATTCAGTCACTCATTCTCATTCATTTACGCCTTCAAATTCAATCACGCATTCCAATACAGTCCACTTATTCATTTCACTGTGCTGATACATAAATTTCTTTTCGTTCTGCAAATTTGTTAAATTATCAAGTATTCCTACGTCGAGTGTCCTCAAACCAACCACTAAGTGTGTAAATCAGTTGTGTCAAACAGTGTTAATAAAAAACATATCAAAATCAAGTTATGTGTTCTTTATAATCGAATGAATACACATTAGTTCTCGAAATATTCTTAACTAAGTATTTGAAAAGGAAGTGGTGTTTTCATGGCACTTGTAGTGTTTTTTTGTGAAAAATCGACATTTTGAGCTTCAAAACAACCATGACTGTGACTTCCTTCCTCCAATCCACTGCTGGAAATTATGTGGAAGATCAGATTGTGTTCCAGCAGGATGGAGCTCCTCCACACTACGCCTTACCAGTTCGAGAATGTCTGGATCAGAGATTTCCAAATCGATGGATTGGAAGAAGGGGTCCCACTGAATGGCCAGCCTGATCGCCAGATCTGTCATCACTAGCCACTTGAAGAGTAAAATTTACTCTAAACATCCCGATTCCATAGAAGATTTAAGAAGACGTGAGCGAATGTCGTCAAATCACTCCAGAAATACTCCATAGTTTCGAACAAAACTTATTTCATTGTATGGAAGCTAATGGTGAACAATTTGAATATTTAATTAATTGATGTGAGTTTTTGATAAATTTTTTACTTTACTTTGAAAAGTCTTATTTCTTAGATCAATACTTCAAATCGTTCTGATACCGTAGGTACAGTTGGAGAATGATTTCAGTGAATAAAACAGCTAGTCAAACATCTGACCCTAGTAGCATGAACATATACGGTATGACTTCATTTGCCCAGTGGTACATGTTCTGCAATTTCAAATACAAGTACGGAAATTTTGGTGTTTCGGAAGCACGAAATGTCAATTATTCTCAAAAAATTAATTTAAGTGATAAAATCAACTAACTCATGAATATCTCGAGAACTAATGCATAAAATGAAAAAACAGTTACTGTGCTAAAATCAGTATAAAAATACCTTTGAATTGAGGTATCACTCACCCCATCTTCCCTATTCAAAAATTGGGGATGGTGGTTGTAGTAGCAAGGGCTAAGTGTCCGTAACCTACATCTTAAGTTGTCCCCCTCGGAACAAAAATCGACTTGTCCGAGCATTTCTATCGAAAAAACTTATTTCGTCTGTAATCTCGTCTGTTTCGTTTTCAAATGGCCACCCTGTATATCATCGATGTTGCCTCCCGATATATTCGTTGATTGTTTATTGTTGGATATTCTTTTACATAATGAAAATTTTAACGTAGCAGAATTCATCAGCTGTCAGTTGTTTGTTAGGTATACAGGGTGAACCACGACGAACTGCATCGATCGATATCTCAGAAACTAAATGTAGGAAAAATTTGAAATTTTGGGAACTTGCTAAATGTCTTGGGACCTATAGAGCTAAAATATTTTCATCTATTGGGCACTTCCGGTTATACCGGAAATAGACCCTAAGTTGCTTATTTTAAATGGGATACCCTATATATTATTACATTTTTGGATTCTACTCAACATTCTAGGCAGATTTCATGTATCATGTCCTATCCCTAAGTCTTAGCGTTTTGACGTTTTTTTTATTCAGGTTTTTATGTCAAAAATTACGATTGCAAGCCCGAACACAATTATCAATTTTTCCTATAAGGAAGCCCATTTTACTCACTTTGGGTTAGATGTCTTGTTGAAAAGGACCTACTCCAATAGATTTTGTATAATACTTGGACAAATAATCATACAGAGTGTTAAAAAAAAAGATCTATAATGAGATTGAGAAAACTGACAAAACTCGATTTTTTCAAATGGAAATCCCCCATTTTATTATTTCATAGCATTAATCATGAAAAATGAAGGTAACTTTGTGTGAGGTTATCAATACCTAAAATTTGAAGTTTTCGAAATATTGCCAATTTAATATTTTTCTATGGCGGTTTTTGCATTTAATGTGTAAACAATTAGATCTAGGATAGCCACGTTTATATTTGACATTTCAAAAATAATAATGCCAGCCCGGTTAAATTATACAAACGAGGATTATTTAAACTTATTTATTATTTATGGACAATGTGAAAAAGTTATTTCAAGAACCTGTGATACATTTGCTACCCGATATCCTCATAATCAAAAACCATCACCAAATAATGTTAAACGAATTATAGAAAACTTCAAGAATTTTGGATCCGTAAAGGCAAGAATGTACAAAAACAAACCAGTTGTAGACAATGAAAATATTGAAATAGCAATTTTGGGATATTTTGAAGCATATCCAACAAAATCTTCAAGGCAAGTAGCATTAGAATCAGGATTATCTCAATCGTCAGTTCTAAGAATTTTACATAAACACAAATATCATCCCTATGCAATTTCATTTGAATGAAACTGATTTTCCAAGAAGAATGGAATTCTGTGAATTCATAATACTTCGTTCACAAGAAGATTTTTCTTTTTTGGATAATATCATTTGGATCGACGAAGCCAAATTTACAACGAATAGTGTTTTTAATCGACGTAATTGCCATCATTGGAGTGATAGAAATGTACACCCGTTTAGGGAACACAATTTACAAGAATCCTGGCAAATTAACGTTTATTGTGCAGTAAGAAATGACGGCATTGTTTGCTTACAATTTTATCAAGAGAACTTGAATGGTAAGTTAGGTCTTTTTGAATAGTTCTAATATAAAACACATATTTCAACTTATAGGAGACCGATACCTCAACATCTTGCGGAATTTTGAAGTTGACTATTTAGACAACTTGCCCCTGGCTGAACTTCGAAAACTTTTCTACCAACATGATGGAGCACCTCCACATAATGCCCATTTGGTCAATAATTATCTGGAAAACTTATTTTACGATCAACGGATAGCCAACAATGGACCAAATCTTTGGCCACCTCGCTCCCCGGACCTATCAGTGCTCGATTTTTATGTATGGGGAACAGTGAAAAATAACGTGTATAAAACATCAGTGACCACCATGGAAGACTGCATGAGACGTGTTAGAACAGCATTTCAAGACCTGCACCCCCAATCAATAAGAAACGCCACCCATGAACAATTGCTGCTGAGATGCGAAAAATGTTTAGAAGTGCAAGGACACCAATTTGAATATTTGCTTAAATATCTATTGATCTATTGATGGAAACAGAGACTTCTTCAAGGTGCTCACATTGAATCGGGAAATAAAAAGACAAAAGCAGAAAAAAGAACTGAATAACAAAACTACGTAGCATATTCGTTTGAAATTTATAACCCATTCCAAGAAAGAGTTGGGAACATCATGAATAGCCCTAAAACTATCTTGAAATTTATATATGGGACAACTATTGATGAGATGAGGTATTGTTTCTTCTGCTTCTCTACATTCACAACTTGCGCTAGGAACTGGGTTCCATTTAAATAGCATGCCATTGATACGACCATGACCTGTACTCAAACTATTAAAAACTGTCCAAATTTTTCTTGGAAGATCAAAACCAGGAACTTTTTCAGAAGGATCAGAAACGAGATACTTATTGAACAATTCGTAAGAGTTCCACTCAGTCTTCCATAATTCTTCATCACTTATGTTCATATTGAAGAACGTATTATGCCATAATGGATTACGTGACTTCAATCTAGGAATTCTATTTTGTGGAAAATATGAAATAATTGGGAATAAATTGGGAATAGAATGATATTTGTTCCAAGAATTCAGAGCTGCAGTTTGTCTGCGAATATGGGGAGGAACAATGTTAGACAAAACTGGTAACCAATGAACCGGTGTAGATCTTATGGTGCCAGTAATTATTCTCATGGATGTATTCAATTGTGCATCAATTTTTTGTGTATGTGCACTATTAAACCAAACAAAGCAACTATACTCAGCTGCAGAAAAGACTAGGGCTAGAGATGCTGTGCGAAGAGTGGAAGCATCAGCACCCCAAGACGATCCAGCTAATAATAGACTAATTAGCCTGGACTCAATACATTTCATTGGCCTGTGTTTCTTATAGTAGTGGTATAAATATTGACTCGTGTATTTCAACAGTGAGGTGAACGTCGTTGAAGAACTGAACCAGCACACCGAATGGACGGATCATTTGTAAGATCTGTGTTGGAATTTTGGGCCTGTTGATTTCTTAGATTAAGCCATTTTCACTGCATGTTGAATTTCTGATTTTAACATCATGGTGCCTCCGTCTAGGATTGCGTTATTCTGAATATCAAACTATTCTGAATATATGGAAGCTCTAGCTACCACCAGTTAAACCTTTAAAAATACAATTTTTGGATCACCAATTTGAATTTAAGAATCTAGCTATTTTCTTCAGAAAGATAGGGTGTACACTGCCGGCAGATTATTGATTTCCTTAATTATAATCCAGGAAAATACAGCTCGCTGTCAATACCTCGTCAAAGAACTAAAAAAAAGTAAAAATTTTCGACAATATATCAAGAAATGAGGTTAACAATTAACTGCCCTCTCGTTTCAAATATATGTAAAATTATTCAGAAACCATTGCCATTCATTTCATAACTTCCAGGAGGGTTAATGACCGAATGATTGACGAATGAAGGCTTAATTTTACTGTGCTGTGTATGTATTCGACCATACTATATGAATGGTATAACATGGTTTCTCTATTTCAGTGTCGTAATGAGTTCATTATAGTACTAAAAACAGTGCTATAATGAACTGATTATAGCATTGTTTTTAGTTATATATTTCGTGTTGTGGTTTACAACACTGACATACTATCCTTTCGAATGTAAACACGCGTTCATTGCATGTCAATTGTCAATATTAAACCATGTAGAGATTTGACGCACTATTCAAATTCTATAATCTGTCAATTTTCGTATCAGTCACACCAACTGCGATAATAAAATACAAAAGGCACTAGGAGGTATAATCTGAATTTTTATTGAATTCCAATAAATTCCTCACAATTCTTGACTGAAATAGAGAAAATATCATCTAATACTCGTTGCAGAAGGCAATTCCAACATTCATGCGTTCGAATTTCGCATTCGTGTTGGAATAGGTGCCCATTCTGCAAATTGTTTTAGTATGTACTAATAACACTATGTTCTTGAGCTTTCGTTCTAGTTGAACATCATGTTATCGTTTTGCCCAAATGTTTGTAATTTTCTAATTCTGTGCCGAAAATGCTCACAAACTTGAGGGTGTCAATCTTGCCGGCAGTAAACTCTATTGTATAAGCTATAGTTTTCATAATTTCAGAATAAGTAACAGTAAACTGTAACTGAAAATTTTGTTTCTTTCGGATTGAATTTAACTTAAAAGATAGTTGAACTAGGTTGAAACCAATATATAAACCTACTCGCAAAATTTCGCAGAAATCGACACTATAAAATTTTCAATAAAAATTTTCAATACTCAATACCTCATAAAATTTCGAACGTAGATGAACAAAATATTTGTACACTTATAGGGGTTATTGGTATCCTACATATTTTCGACCTTTATTGTCGTAGCTTCCTTCCACCGGAAGACATCATCATTTTTTTATTTACTCAAGAGACAAGAGAAAAATAGAAAATGAAATTTCGATTCTTGATGCTCTCTCGAACATTTAGAGCTTGGAACAAAATTGAAGAAAAACTATAAGTAGTTATAATTAGTTGAGAGGTTTGTCCATTCTTCGTGGCGGTTTTATTTGTATTACATTATTATAGAGTACAGGAGGTGACTCTAGAACAAGCACGCAAAAATGTATTTTCTGAATATTCAATTGTATACCGAATATATGGATTGTTTTACGATAATATTGTTTAATGATGAAATCTTTCATTTCGTAAATCTTATGGAAGAATTTATTGTTAGTCCTTTGAATATCTGTGATATGTTACATAACAGATCTGTCCTATACGTGTACTATGTCTCAGAGGCCCAATAAAGATTACTTACTCACTTACATGTTCAACATATTTCTCCTAATAGAGGAGCCAAATTTCGTTTCACCTTCCATTGTAAATGCTCCTAGCTACGCTTCAACTCATCTGTCGCAAAAATGAGAATTATACGAGTAATACAACTTTATACGAAATCCTACCATTACCTACGGCCAAATTGTTCTATTGAATATATGCTCCTATATCCAGGAATAAACTCTAAAGTCCCCAGCTTAAATATGTCCTCTCGAGCCAAATATCCAGCATCAAGAAATTGCGAATAGTCCAGTCGCGGTTCAATTGGGAATAGCTTGGGAGATCTGGGAATAAGATTTGCAAAATCCCGGCAGGCGCGTCCAAATCCTTCTCAAACGGAAGGCTTAGTGGTTTCCTCCTGCGGAGGTAGGAGAATTCCTTGTTTACCTCTTCTTGGGGATTGAAAATATGAAGGAATAATAATTCAATCTTCTCAGATTTCAAGTGGATGACTGGATAAAAAAGTCCTCCTCTAAATTTTATTCATCTATCTCATATTCTTATCCATAGGAAGAATAGTCAAAATTATTAGAAAATAGCATATCGAATTGAATACAAAGGATCTGGTAATGGATAAATATAAGTCATAAGGAATGTCAGTTGATAATTTTTCCTCTGCTATTTTTTCAATGAAATAAGTGTTATATCACAACCTTCCTCAACTATGGATGATGATTTCCCTTTGAATGGGTTCCATAGCAGACTTCAAACATAAGAAGATCTGAAAAATCATCACTTGGACCGCAAGACCCGATTCGAAGAATCCTCCTTGTAGATTGGCGACAAATTTTGTGTATTAGATTTGAATATAGAAGGTATTTCTAAGGACAAGAGTGACTATATTTCTAAACTAACAAAGGACTATGGTGCTGAGAGTATTCTTCAAGAGACACATACGGATACTAAAAAAAAATCTTCGTTGAAGAGGAACCATAAAAGGTTATGTATTCATTGATTATCTCCTTAGTAAAGTTTACGGTTTAGCTTGTTATGTTAAAAAAATCCTTGATTCACAATATCGAGTTAATCCAGAAAGGCTAATTTAAGGGAGTTTTCTTTATCTCTTTCAAATTTTGTATTTTTGATATTTAGTTCTTTTTTCTGCTTTTGCCTTTTTATTTCCAGATTCGATGTGGGCACCTTGAAGAAGTCTCTGTTTCCATCAATAGAAGACCACTCTTGAAGAAAGAAATCCCAAATATATTTCAGCTCATTTTTGTACTTTCACACTTAGGCGGGGAGCCAGGTTTTTTTTTTTTACGGGGTTTTTTCCTAGGCTTTTATGTGATACGCCGAATTGTATGACACCCCGTCACTAACCCCTGATCTGTATGCTTTATTGTTTGCTAACTAAATATTGTAAGCCAAAAGTTCAAAAGAATATATATATGGATAAATAAAATGTGTTATTTATTAATTGAATGACTATACATGCCAAAACATTTACATTCATAGAAAACCTGGTTTGGAAATTCGAAACATGCATGAGTAGCTTTGAAAGTCAAAATGTAGAAAAGCAGTGATGTGAGGTCTGTAGCATTCGTGCACTTTAATATTTACCCTGAAACAATGTGTTACGAAAACAACAGCCACAAGGAATGAAAGAACCAAAATGAGAAATTAAAAATTCTACTCACTGTTTTGTTCTAGTTTTGACACGAAACCATATTCCCTCTTTTATAAATCAATCAAATGATTCATGAAAATATCATGAAAGAAAAAACCGAATTCTAGAGCTGATTTCTACTAGAATAATGAAATCAATAATTGGTGACATAAACACTCACTTTGGAATATGTCAGTGAGCACTGAAGTATTTCCACTTCTCTCAAAACGGTCACTGTTATTTCTATCTTCAAGAAGTATAATATAGGGGATGTCTCGAATTACTGACCCATTGCTATCCTGAGTAATTTTGCCATAGTATTCCAGAAAATAGTATATGGTATAATGATTACTATCTTGGCAGATTTGAAATCCTGAATAGTGCTCAGCATGGTTTCAGATCAGATCGTTCAACCCAAACTGGGACGTTAAATTTTGTTGAATTAGTCTACGAACATCTAGATAATGGTTCATATGCAGCAGCATTATTTTTTGGTGTGTCGTGAGCTTTGAATAGCCTTTCGAACCGATTTATTTTGAACAAAGTGTCCGGAAGAATGTAGGAGATTTCTTGGATTCAGATTGAACATTAAAATATAAGATGACAAGTTTCCATAAATTTTTTCCTAGCGGCCCTCCTTATGGAGATACGGCCTCCTAAAGGAGGCCACTGCTAATCAATTTTTAATAACTTTTAAACTACCTAATTTGATCTGATGAAAATTTAATACGGTAAAGAGTCGTAAGGTCTTCTTGAAATATTGCCCTAAAAACATGAAAGCTTTTTTAGTTTCTCAAGGGCGAACTAGGTTGTACATTTTATTACTGAAATTTCAACACCCCTATGAAAAGAGGTAAAAAAAAATAAATTCGAATACTTTAAGCATTCAGCTTAGAAAAAAGTAATCATGTTCATTGTCGATAAATTCAACCGTTTTCGAGAAAAAAATGAAATGAATTGATATTTTTATTTTTATCAAAAAGAAACTGTTATCAGTATTGTAAAACGCACTGTTTTTACAATCGTTAGTATGGCACATATGAAATAAATAGGTATCTTGCATTGACATTTTCAATTTTGTTGACACGTTGATAATTTATTGAAGTTTGAATATCTTGGTGAATTTAATTCTATAATGAAATACACATTTAGTGAGTATGCAGATATGCATCTTATGTACGGTCTTGCATCTGGCAAAGCTCATGTAGCAAGAAGGTTGTATGAAGAAAGATATCCAAGGGCAGTATTTTGCTTACTACTGTTAATCATATTAAAATATCATTGAATTATATTTAGTAGTTTGAAAGTTATTCAAAAAAACTGATTACCAGTGGCGACCTTTAGAAGGCCGTACCTCCGTAGGGAGGGCTGCATGGAAAAAAAAATAAGAGAACTTGTCATCTTATTTTTTAAAGTTCTATCTGAATCCGAGAGATCACCCACATTCTCCCTGACACCCCTGTATATCGGTTTTTTCCAACCATGCAAACATTCAGAAATCAATCATTTGCTTCTCTAATTAATGACTACGAAAACATCTGCCTGAAAACTGATTTATTCATTTCCTTAAAATTGAATATGCTACATCTTCAAGCTTATCATTACTTATTACAGCTAACAGCTAACACTCTTAATTGTTTGTAATTTTGGAACAATGTGTTTCTTGGCAATCTTAATTCTCATTCCCAAAAATTAACTTGCCTTACATTTATGGGTAAAGGAACAATAAAATTCTTCGTTCTAAAGAAGCGACGTTTTGGGAAAACAAGTATTGATGTTGGTGCGAGATGAACAGTATGGTCAGTGCTATTGGAGAAATCTAGAGATAGCCGATTACAAATGATCGGCATAATCGATTATTTCTGTACTACTAATTTTAATAATCTATTATGGAATTAGTAACTAATAGGTTTTCATAATCGAATGATTCCATAATCGAATGATATTAGTAGTTAGAACAACTTATGGCGTTTTATGATAATATAGCTGTGAAGCGTATACGTTTCAATTTCAATGCGATTACGCTCAATAATAATGATATTATTATTATTAAGATTCAATTTTTATTGCCTGAATATTTGCCAATCTGCCAATTTCACAATAGTTCGATGGTATAATTTCAAAATTATTATAATATGATTCTCTAATGAATAACTAATATCCAAATTTCGAGCTGAAAGCGCATCTTTTGGATGTACTTACGAGAAGACTATCTAGATTGGAAGGTACAAAATTAGTTGCCAATGCCACATTCTTGAATCCGTTTTTCACGAAAGCTGCGTTTGGGAACGAAGAAGATACGAACCGTGCACAGCAGTGGGTAACCGAAGTAGCAGCATTAATAAATAAAAACCAATAACACTCCAACCCTGACACTACTACAAGGTGGGGCAAATCAAACAGTGCAGTTTTGAAAGGTTGGTACTTCCGGTGTGGTGGGGATAATCCTATCACGATAGTTTCATGTTGTCGGACAGGCCATGCCATTATTAGTCATTACCATGGTTTGGTCTGGTGAACAACGGGGCTTCGCAGTCCGTACGATTTTTGAAAATGGTCGATCATTCATCGCAACTCAGCGAGCTTTCCGGGTCCACTTCAACCTTTCGCGTCATGATACTGTCCCTCACCGTAATGTAATCGCAAATTAGGTGAGTACATTTGAAGCAACTGGTTCTACACTAAAACCTAGGGGTTCAGGAAGACCTAAAACGGCAAGAACACTGGAAAATTTGACGAGACTGAGAGAAGCTATTGAGCGATGGCCTACTCGCTCTGCCCGGAAACATTCAATTGCATTGGGCATTTCCAACCGCTCAGTAAGGAGGATTTTGCATGAAGACTTATTCTTCCACCCCTACAAAATTATGATGGTCCAGGAGCTGAGTCTACTCGACTATGAAAATCGATTGAATTGTTCACAAGAAATGTTGAACGGGATTTGCGATTTTTTCTTGTGGAGCTACCTTAAAGAAAAGGTTATCAAACATCAGCCTCACACTTTAGAAGAGCTAAAAGAAAGAATTTGGGAGGAAATTGGTGCTATACCGACCGAAATGTGTCATAATGCGGTAGAAAACTTCCGAAATCGTCTCCATCAATGCATCGCAGCAGAAGGCCATCATCTTTCTGATTTAATTTTTAGAACATGATAAAATAAATAGCATGATGTAACGAAAAATTTAAATAAATTTAAGTCCTGTAAGTTGCATACTTTTTTTAATAGTCTTTCAAAACTGCACTGTTTGATTTGCCCCACCCTGTACTACCATGCCTTCTCAAGCATTAGAAACGATTGGCGAAGATGATCCCTGGCTGCATTTCGGCAAAAAAGCTACGGATCTAGCATCTTCCTCACGGCCTTCTTCATCAGCTATATTAATGGTGAAGCAATATGTCTAGTCCCCTTTATTGCCACGCAAAGAAGATCCATTGCTTTATTGGGAGACACATGAAAAAATATTTCCCGAAGTCTCTAAACAAGCTATGAAGTACCTTTCGATACCAGCAACTTCGGTACCCTTAAAAAGGCTTTTTCCCAAAACTGGATATATTTTAAATGCTAGACGTAGTATGCTAAAACCACACAAACTTAATGAAATTGTACTTTCGAACTCTAACATGATGTTGGATGAATAATTTTAATATTTCTACGAACGTAAATTTAAAAGTTTGACCTCAAACGATTTTAATCATCATTTTAATTTTATGTTATATTTTGTTAACAAAAGTTTTTTTTTGCTGGATATCGTTATTCAAATATTTTCATTGTTGGATTGTTATAGTATCTATATAGGTGTAGTTGGTACAACTTTTTCGATAATTATTATTCTTAATATTTTGTTTGTGATATTATGTTGAATGATTATTATAATTGGTAATAGCCCAAATAATCATTCAACACGAGTTCCATCAACGACAATATCTTGTCGTCAACTGTGATATTCTATTAGGTATTCGTCATTGATTTCTAAATGAAAGTGATTAATTTTTTTTTCAGAAGACTGAAGTTGTGACTTTATTTTGAATATCATTGTTAAAATTTATTTATTTGGTAAAATATTTTATTTTGATCTGTGAAACCGAAAAATCGGTAAATCAGACCCTAAATCGGTAGAAACACCGATTAATCGATGGCATCGGCAAACATGGAGTACACTTTTATGTGTGGCTGACGAGAGACGACTCGTTCATTGTTTCGTTGACGTGCAGTTATCGGTTCTGTTGTTTTTTGCTTGTGAATCGTGATAAGTGGAAAAGGTGAATAGAACCAATAATTTGAAATTTTTTTAATGTATTATACTCACATCATACTTATTTTTTTGAGAAATTTGATGTACTCGAGGTTATTATCATGAACTTTGAGATATATCTTTTTCGTTTATTGAAGCCCCTGAGAAATATTTAAAGTAAAATTTACACTATTTGTTTTGTAGATCGACCAAATTTTGTGAAAGCAGCGAAAGTTTGTTTTTGTAAGTTTACTGAAAGGTAAGTAGGGTAAGTATAAATTCATAGTAATTGAACAGTTAGCCATCATCATTCAAATTTCAGTATTCTTGTTGCATCCCAAATTGAGCTAATAAATATTACACGGCTTCAACCAATAACAAGCACTTTCTTCGACCTCCTGCAAGTAGAATTTCAGAATGGGATCAAACAATTAGAGCTGTTCATTCCAGCTGTTTTATAAATATAAGTTTGCTAACTAAATATTGTAAGCCAAAAGTTCAAAAGAATATATATATAAATTCGAATACTAGAATATGTGAGGCCCTTTCAACGTCAAAAACTTCTCCAGTTCATTTAAAAATAAACTCCTTCCTTCAGCTCTGCCAGATCTAGTGCTCAGATATAATCAGATTTTCCAAATTGTGTGCCGAGTACTAGTTTGACTGATACAATAAAAATTAATAAACCTTTTGTACAGACCAAAAAATCAGGAATATAAAAAAAAAATAATCACCGAGTAAGCCAATTATCGTCTTGAGAAAAATTGCTTTATGACATTATTTAAAGGCAAAGAGGATCTGTCTAAATTAAAGAAAAACATTGAAAAATCTAAACATAAGTTAAAATTAGCTGAGAAGATATTTATATTTAATATTTTATATTTAAATATTTTTATATTTATATCTTCTAAGTTCAGAAACTCCAACTCTAGAAAACATTGGAAGCGTTGGACACCTGATAATAAAATTTTTGCATTAGCTCTGTATAAGCGTTGTCCACAATCCTACAGATTTTTGAATAACTTGCCTAGTAAATCTACTTCAAATACAGTTTTTAGTCCTTTTCCTTTTTATACAGGAATTAATAAGCAAATTTTTCAGAAATTAGAGTCAAATTTTCCACTCTTGATAAATTTTGTTGTGTTATGTTTGATGAATTGTCTTTGTCTCATGATTTACATTATAATCATGCCTTGGACAAAGTAGTTGCATATGTAAATTTAGGCTCAAACCTAGGATGATTCAAAGAAATAGCTAATCATGCTTTAGTTTTTATGATATCCGGACCTTTTAAAGTCTTGGAAACAACCGATAGCCTACTACTTCATTAAAGATCAGGTAGAGACCACTCATCTAAAAATCCTGATTGAAGAAGTCATTGCTGCTTTGCGAGAAATTGGTCTTCGGGTGATTTGTACAGTTTGTGGTCAAGACACTACCAACGCAGCTGCCATTAAGCAATTGATCAATGAATGCCATACTGATTAATCAGGACCTTACTTCATTGTGAATGATCAGAAAATTATTATGTTACATGATCCCCACATTTATTGAAAAATACACATAATGCCTTGAAGTCCTATAAAATTGAATTTGGAGACAACAAAAATGCTAAATGGGAGTACATTGTTCAATGTTTGAAAATTGCTAGAAAAAGGCAATCGATGGAAGTCACAAATCTGTATAAGAAACCCATTCACCACTCAATACGTAACTATAGATAAGCCATTCAGCACTAAGAGTAAAAAATATTTCAGTCTGTATCTAGCACATAAAGACGGTTCGACAACAGAAACCGGTCGTTTCGTATAAGGGAAAGAATAGACGAAATATTTGTTTCATTCAATATTTATTCCTTCAGCTGGCTAATTTAAATGTTCCCCTCTCTTGGTACTCGAATTCATGTCATAATTTCTGTACATCAACAAATGTATATGAATGTTGATAATTTCACTTTCATGATTTGTTTTACCAATTCTGTTAAGATTTATGCATTCATGATATTCATAATGTAAAGATTGTTATATAATAGGAGATTATATTTATCTTTCAGAGTAAACTTTCAGGGTCTGATCATATCATGAAATTTTCCTATTGATCTAAACAACAAGGAAATCGGACCGCAGACGCTCAAACAAAAAAAAAACATTAATTCAGACCCTTCCCATTTGTGACGGCATTCATGAGAATAACTTTTGAAAAGGACTCGTAAGCGCCATACTGTCACCAGTCGAGTTTCCCTACTATTTAATTATCTCCCTACATTATTTAATTATTGGCCTGGAATGCTTCTCCGGATGTTCCATTGAAGAGACTTTTTCCGGTTAAATAAGTCCAATTCTGACGATCATCTTTCTCCCTACCCTTTTAATTTCAACGCAGGCTGGTTCCCATGACTGCAATTTTTCTATGTCGCCTCTAACTTTCATCTTTATTGCACAGATTTTCAAGTTGCTCTCAAAATCTAGGTTGGAATGTGGCAGCCGAAATTAAATTTTGGAAATAATGACCAGAAGTATTTAAAGGGGTCAGTGCACAATCAACTCCATTGAGTGACTGTTTCATCACACTTATAGCCTTATTGCCATCCGGTACTCGCCGATTAATATCTGAAAAAAAAAGTATATCAAATCTTCCTGCATTCGAAAGTTAAAAAAATAAATATAATGAAGGTTCGATTTTGGGAAAAAACTGAATGAAAATGTTTGTAAGCTAAATATTTGTACAATTAATACGCAGAAGAATAATCAACGTAAGTAGTGAGTTGAAATTACAATTTTCGATATGTTATCAATACTAGCGCTACAGGATGGGGGATTTAAGAACTGGATCATTGATACTGCTAATACAACTAATAATTCGAAATTTCATAACTAACGTGAAAAATCTTGGCCTGAGAGGTGGTTTCCTGTTATAGATAAAGTCATTCTTGCATGATCGATTAATCTGTGTGAGAATTGGAAAGAGCTATTCATCATCAAACTACAATATAAGCAGCGGTATTCCACAAGGAACAGTTTAAGTGCTAACTTTTTCCTATTGTTTACATCAAAATTTCCTTCTTTTCAACTCGCTTTTATTACCTTCACTTGTATGTAACTCTCCGAAGTTGGCTGCAGAATGCGTCGGTACAGGAACATGGACAAGAAGGACATTGTAGAGAACAATTCAAATGTCAGCTATAATTATAAAGTTAAAGAAAACTTGAAAAAATGTTTCGATATAATACCATAATAAAGAGTTGACTTCCTGCAAATATTAAGATGGATGGGTATAATAGTATATTTTAGAACAAGTTGCAGAATGGGCACCTATTCCAAAACGAATGCGAAATACGCAGTTGGTGCGACTGATACGAAAATTGACAGATTATAGAATTTCAATAGTCCGTTCAAATCTACATGGTTTAATATTGACAACTGACATGGAATGGACCAGAGCTGTGCTAAGCACCGAAAAAAAGTGCTTCGAGCATTAAGCCCTAAGCACTCGAAAAAAAAGGCTTCGAGTCTCCAGTTCTAAGCACCGCTTTCGACAGAAGGCTCCGGATTACCGAGCACTTTTGCAAAAGTAATTGAATATTTCGAGCACTAAGCACTAAGCACTTTAGTGGGAACTATTTTATGTAATGTTGTTTGATTGAAATGAGAACTCTTTAGCTTCATCGACATATCTAAAATTATGATATCGAGACTGGGAAAAACTCAAAAGCCATTTTATTTGTTTTGTGAAACGCATGCATTCAATTTACATTCTGGTACTAGTTAATCTTATTCGTCGATCTGAATCTGAATGGCTGTTCCTAATCAATGCATAAAGTTGAATTAATAATCGAGGACCAATTATTTTATAAGCGAGAACACATTACTGAAAAAATGTGGAAAGCACTGACGTGAGATCAGGAGCTTTTACGCGCTTGTTCTAAAGTCTTTTCTAAGACTTAAAAAGAGTGCGATTCAAAATCAGCCAGCACAATGAGTGTGAAAGCATCAATAAACATATATCTTGAATGGAAGTTGAGTGAACTTACAGTTCAACAAATTCTTCGATCTGGCATTCTTTCCACATTTCTATACCATATATAAGTTGTTGTAGTTGAGTGTCATCAATTATAACCGAATTTCAGATTCATAATTGCTGAGCTATCGGACAGGTCTGGCCCAAAAACTAACTTGACTTATATTTGGATGATAAACTAATTCTATTAATATGGAATCTCTATCTCATCTCTTTCGGAAGATAGAGAATATTCAGCCAAAAATTTTTAAATTGGGCCACCGTTTCTTCATCACGAGTCAAATCCAACCGATGGCGATCATTTTCAGCTCGATATTCAGAAATTACAGACATTTGGAAAAAAAATAGTCCTCTTGTCGCAAAATTCATCATGACATTTCCATTCAAAATATGACAACTGCACACACCAGTATTTTAGACATGTTTGTCACAAAAATGAACCCACAGAATTAGTTTCATTTTCGGCTCAATATTCACTCATTATGACAACTTGTCATAAAATTAAAACCACCCCCATAGAGATTTATAGTTGATGTGATGTGAATTCATAGATAGAAATATAATATGTGACTTCATTTTCAGAAAAACTCTTATATCTTCTGGAGATTGTATGCTATGATGATGAAATTTTAAAATATTTTAGGTACCTATACCCTGCATAAATGCCCTAAATTGTTGTGATCTGACGAATAACTCATGAGATATCGTGTATTGAAAAAAACATTTTGGGAATTTTTAAAAAATTTTCTCTCGTGACGATTTGCTCGAAATTTGGCACACTCCTTCCTTTTAACGCTATCTAGACATTCTCTAAGTTACGAATTGATAGGATGAATATTCAAGAAATTAATGTTATTAACTGCTAAACTATTCGATTGATTTGGTCCAATAGCGAACTTGACCGAGATATTTGGACACTCGACCTATTCTGAAAAAATGAAAACTCTAGGTCATCTCCTTCGGAAGATAGAGAGAATACGATCGGAGGGCCGGCCAGCCTGACCTACTTAAATTTGACCAAGGTTTCTCCATCAAGAAGTCGAACCCAATGGATTGAAACCATTTTCGGCTCGATATTCGGAAATTACAGACATTTGGACAGAACGATAGCCCGCCTGTTCCACTAGTAACAAGCGCGCAAAAACAAAAAATTTTCTGGCCTTCATAACCATAAAGTCAAATCAATGGTGACTGAAGAAATATTGAATATTAATTCATAACGATCATATTATCTTTGCGCACATAAAAAAATCAAATACCGTACCTGCTTATATTGACCCTACTTCAAGAATTCGGAAAGGCTTAGTGCTTAGCGGATTACTAAGCACTAAGATTTTCGCGAGAGTGCTCCGAAAAACAAGCACTAAGCACTAGCCTTTGAAAAGTGCTCGCGAGCACAGTGCTCGGAAGCACTAAAGTGCTTAGAGTTCTTTCACGAGCACTAAGCACACTGCTTTGGCACAGCTCTGGAATGGACGCGTGTTGACATTCGAAAGGATAGGATGTCAGTATTGCCAACCACAAAACGAAAAATATAACTAAACACAATGTTGTAATGAGTTCATTACAGCACTGTTTTTAGTACTGTAATGAACTCATTACGACACTGAAATAGAGAAAGCTATTTTCAACACTCATTTTATTATTTCATTATTAGCCTCTCTTGTAAGTTTGCTTAAGTTTGCTTGCTTGCTTGTATGTAACTCTCTGAAGTTGGCTGCAGAATGCGTCGGTACAGAAACAAAGACAAGAAGGAAATTACAGAAAACAATCCAAATGTACGCTATAATTACATAGTTGAAGAAAACTTAAAATAATGTTTCAATACCCCCCCTATAATCCCATAATAAAGAGTTGATTTGCAAATATTAGGACGAATGAGTATGAAGCGATTTTTACATCTTACATTTTAAAAGAATCAAAGTGCAAAATCCTTCCAAATTCACTAAATTCTAAATTCACACAAATATTGAGTTGCGATACATGCGGTTACTTCGTAGCTTGTGTCTGGAACCAGGACACCTCCCTGTGGTGACAGCGGGCAACAGATATATCTGGCAAAGTCCCAAGGTTAACAAAGTAAATGCCGTTATTTATTTATTTAAAATATACAATGTTCATGTTATGGAAGATAGAGGTGATATACAGGGTCTTTTACGAGGAACCTCACCCATATTTATACAGGAAACTACTGAACGTATTTTCATGAAATTCGGCACTTATAAGTATTTCACGATGCTGATGAAATCTAAAATATTTTCAAGGCATGAGCACCTCCGGTTTTTACGGAAATGACGTCAACTTCCGTTTTTCAAATTAGAAACCCAATTTTTTATTGCAGAAATAGATTTCTTAGAAAATTTCAAGTTATTTTGATGTAACATTTTTCAGTTTTGGTTGAAAAATTCTCTCTGGGCGGGAAAATTCGAAAAAAAAATCGAAAATAGAGCTCCGCTGAAACAAGAATAACTTCGAGGATTTTGGATGGAAAATTTTCATTTTTGGGATTTTTCAAGATGTAAGATTGATGTATCCACTTTAAAAATCGAAATCGCGATTCATGATACAGGGGGTGAAAAAATCGCTTTCAAAGTTAGGGATGACAAAATCGTGAAAAATCAATTTTTTCACATTAGAACCCCATTTTTTATGGCAGATATTGAATCTACTTTTAAAAATAAAGTGAGTGTATGCATCACACCCTTGCCCTAATGTGGATATTTTCTGAGTTATTCACAAAAAACTGTTTTTCGTCTTGAATTTTCTGCTATTTCTTTTCCCTTTACGCCAAAATGATGAAATTTTAAGGAACTGTTACTTAAACCATGTTTTAGATTTTACTAACCTAATATTTAAGAGAAAAAAGTTACAGGTTGTTCCTGAATAGTTGGCGAATTTGGATTCGAATTTGTATCGGAAACCTCTTTATTTCAACTAATCGGGCATGGGTTTTCTCTCCAGTGATAAATAAATAATTCCTTATGAACCATATGCAAAAACTTACCATGTTTTACATTCTTTTTTTTTAATTATAGATATCATTAATAACATCTGCCAAATTCCTCATTATTCAGTAGCATTTTGTGTTCACTATTAATTTGGTGATAATTCGTATTAAGTTATACAATCGATCACTATGCCTAATTTTACCTATGAAGATTATTTAAATCTCATTCTACTTCATGGAGAATGTAATAAAGTTGTAGATAGAACGATTCGATTGTTCATTGAGAGGTTTCCTGACCGATCCAGACCAACGAGAAATACCATTAACAGAACCATGACAAACTTGAGAAATGTCGGATCTTACGTTGAGAAAACTATACACAGAGAAAAAAGTGTAGTAGAAGATGAGAACAACGAAATTACAGTTCTTGCATATTTTCGTGTGAATCCTCAAAATTCTCTCAAAGATGCCGAGATTGCTCTGGGATTATCTCAATCGAGTGTTTGGAGAATATTAAAAAAACATAAAATGCACCCATATAAATTCAGTAGGGTACAGCATTTGAAGGAAACTGATTTCGTCAGGAGAACAGAGTTTTGCGAAGCTATGATGATTCGATTTCAAGAGAATGAAAACTTTTTGGACTGTATAATTTGGACAGATGAATCTAAATTCACAAAGAATGGTTCTTTCAATAGGCATAACAGTCATTATTGGGATGAAGAGAACAACCACCAATGTTTCAATGTTTTTTGCGCCATCAAAAATAATGCAATTCTCGATGTTCACATTTATGATGGGACTTTAACTGGTAAGATAGAACACTACACATGTTTGCATTATTTAAAGAATGTTCTCCCTTAGGAGATAGATATTCTGACATATTGACTCAACAAGATGGCGCTCCTCCACACAATTCACTCAATGTGTCAAATATCCTATACAGGCTATTTGAAGATCGATGGTTGGCGTACAATGGTCTACATCTTTGGCCACCACGTTCTCCCGATTTAACTCCTTCAGACTATTATGTTTTGGGTAGGATAAAAAATATTGTCTACTCAACTCCCCTGACTGATAAAGAGGACTGCATAGAACGAGTCAGAAATGCGTTCAGGTTTGTTTAGACTTTTAGATTCATAGTTTTGAAACTCAATTTGGTTCTTAAACACTTTTGCAGATCTCTTCCTCCCGATGAAATAAGAAGAGCAACGCACGAAGCATTCCTGAGACGTATAAATAAATGTCTAGAAATTAACGGTCAAAACTTTGAGCATCTTCTCTAGTTATAACTGCGAGAGTTTGCCATGGCTCTCCTAATAGTAACTTGAAGTCGGTTTCAAGAACGGGTGAAAAATCTACAGCATGGTTCAAATAACAGTTCCTGAAAATTTCATCCTTTTGGCGTCAAGGAAAAGAAATAGCTGAAAATTCAAGACGAAAAACAGTTTTTTGTGAATAACTCAGAAAATATCCATTTTAGGGCAAAGATGTGATGCATACACTCACATTATTTTTTAACGTAGATTCAATATCTGCCATAAAAAAATGGGGTTCTAATTTGAAAAAATTGATTTTTCACGATTTTGTCATCCCTAACTTTGAAAGCGATTTTTTCACCCCCTGTATCATGAATCGCGATTTCGATTTTTAAAGTGGATACATCAATCTTATATCTTGAAAAATCTCAAAAATGAAAATTTTCCATCCAAAAATCTCGAAGTTATTCTTGTTTCAGCGGAGCTCTATTTTCGATTTTTTTTTCGAATTTTCCCGCTCAGAGAGAATTTTCCAACCAAAACTGAAAAATGTTATATCAAAATAACTTGAAATTTTCTAAGGAATCTATTTCTGCAATAAAAAAATGGTGTTGTAATTTGAAAAACGGAAGTTGACGTCATTTTCGGAAAAACCGGATGTGCTCATGCCTTGAAAATATTTTAGATTTCATCAGTATCGTGAAATACTTATAAGTGCTGAATTTCATGAAAATACTTTCAGTAGTTTCCCGTATAAATATGGGTGAGGTTCCTCGTGAAAGACCCTGTATAGCTTAGGATGCAGGGATCCAGAGTCCTAGGTACCGGCGTCTGGTCAGAGTGAGAAAGCAGTCTAGCAGATGTCGTTTTCAAGCGACTGCAGCTCCTCGTTAGTGGGTAACTTAGCTGTCGTAGGGTAAACAGTTTACCTTTTTCAGGTGAAGGTATTACAGGTATTGTCTATTAAGATAATAGAAAGAAGCTAAGCATTAGAAAAGAAGAAGAAGAAAAGGAGTCTATATATGAAACTTTATAAAGCCAAGGAATCAGAGAAGGCAGGAAAAGCCCCTTTGGAGCAAATTCGTGAGCATATATGGAGTGATTTCTAATCTCTCCTGTTCAAATCATATAGCAGGCATGTGCAATAAAGTCAAACAGTTGAACCATTCGCTATATCCTTATCTGTTTTGTAATTTATCATACGTTCGTCCAATATTTGAATTTGGCGGATTAGCTTGGTGGCCATCTCTCAAAGCGGACGTTTTAGAATTCGTACCAGACTCTCCTTTGGGCGTGACCGACCAGATCATGGCACGAGACTGAAATTACTTTGTATCTCTAAATTCGGCAGAAGGCGTGAGCGAGGCGATTTCATCGTTACTTATCGGAGTGACGATGGCCATATATATGTTCGTTTTGAGTCGATGTCTATATCAATGTTGGTATTCAGTCGATCATCAATAGCAACCCATAACCATCAGAGAAGTCACGCTTACAAACTGACCAAAGAGAAATTAAAAACCATTTACCACCAGACGTTGTAACTGCACAATAAGTGAATGTGTTGAAGAATATCGATCGATTGATACCAACTTACTCATTTTAGCATTGTGAATTCACATGTGTGAACCTCAACTGTGATTGCAGTAAAAACAATTATATAGCCGGAAAGCCAAGATAAACTCAAAAACTCAACGATAAATAACTCAGATCCGACAAAACCTCTGAATATAACACATCCTTACTATTATAAATGCGAATGTAAATTTGATTGTTACGCTTTCACGCAAAAACTACTTAACCGATCATCATGCAACTTTGTACATATACTCTTGAAGGTATTAGAAGTAACATAGGATACTTTTTATTGAAAAAAAGAATTACAAAAGATACGAAAATTGTATGTTAAAAAATCGGCAAATTTAACTACTTCAACGCCATCTAGCATTACATTAATGAAGTTTCAACTCAGAGTATGTATGACCGTCCCACTGTATTACCGACGGGGATGTCAATATGTTATTCAATTGACTATAGCTTCAACTGTTTCTAATTCTTCTATATTTATTATTATTTTCTTCTATTGTCACATGCGGTATAAAACAATTCAAATTTTTGAGGTTATCCGTAATTTCTTTGATAAGCTTTGTTATTTTAGATCTTACTCGCTGATGCAGCAAAAGCAATGCAATTTAGTTATCATATTGATTCATTTCTACTATACCCTTATCCATTATCTCTCATACTTATTTAATAGCTCCACTGCGGGCAAAGCCGCGGCTAAAACCTAGTCGCTTTATAAGTCCGGGCCTAGGTAGGTGAACAACTTTTGGGGCCAAAATTCATATGTGATCTACAACATGGTCTCCTTTTAAAGTGATATACCGAATCATTTCAAAGTTTCTCTAAATTTTCAAAGGGTGGAAAACGATGTTTCGAGAACTTCAAGAAAATGATTCAATTTTGGAAATCACATTGTTTGTCTGAGACAAGCCTAATCTTTTCCACGGAGCATTTTTTGAATCCCGCGAATGGCCAGTAGTCTCTAGAGGCCAGATCTGGAGAACACAATGGATGCAATAGCGATTATAACTCAATTCGGACAGGTTTGAGCCTGCATTTATTGAATGATGACAAGGTGCATTGTCTTGGTGAGAAACATTTTTTTTCAAATGCGGCTTTTTCTGGGCAATTTCAGCCTTCAAACGATCCAACATACCAATGTTTGGTAGTTGAAGAGAAATTTTTGATGATTACTCATGCAGAATTATTACTTGGGTAATAAACATAATCTCTCATTGTTCTCTTTCCCAACGTCTCGACAGACTTCTACTGTAATTTTCGAGGCAAAAAATTTTGGAAAACATGACAATGAGAGAAAATTTTTCAATTTTCACTAATAAGCGTCAAATCGACAGAAGTCCGAAAACTAGATAAAATTGGTATTCATCAAAAGCAAAATTTCAGATGCTCATAACTTCAATGGATTGAGACCACTAACGAACTCAACCGAGATATTTGGACATCTTTCCTATTCTGAAAATATGAAAACTCTAGATTCCATCCTTAGAAAGATAGAGAGTATACGGAACGCAGGACATAATTAGAATTGGTCATGGATTCTTCATCAGTAGGTCGAACGCAACCTGCTAACATTATTTTCGATCCGATATTCCAAAATTACAGACATTCGAGCAAAGAGATAGTACGCTGTTCTACTACACTGATCAACAATTGCTAGGGATCACTTATGAACTTCTCTTCATTTGTGTTTTTTTCAAGTTATCTCATGAATATCTGTACATTATATCTTCTCTAAGGAAAAATTAAGCTGTTTTGAGTTGATTATATCAAATTTTTCCTCATTTCATCGGCTCTTGTTCACAGGTGGAATGAAAAGCAATATGGTATTTGTTATTAAATCTGTTTTTTTCTCTCGTTCAAATACACAAGGTGACAATAATTGAAGAAATGAGAACAATATCAGCTTATCAGTCATGCCGAGAAGACTTTTGGCTCCTGTGCAACTGGACCAAATCATACGGTGGATACAGGAAGGTTTGTCTCAGCGAGAAGTGTCGCGGCGGTTGAATGTTTCGCAAAGTGTCGTGAGTCGGGCTTGGAATAGGTTCACCCAAAACGACTCAGTAGCTTATGTTCATGGGGAAGGTCGGCAGCGCAGTACGACAGCTGCCCAAGATAGTCTTTTGATCCTCAATGCTAGGAGAAATCCCACTTACCCGGCGTCGCGGCTCAATAGATCACTGAGAGACTGTAAGACGACGACTACATGTTCGTGTTTGAGAGCACGTAGGAGGGTACAATATCCCCGTTTGAATAGGGAACACCGGGTTCATCGACGGCAATGGGCTGAGGAGCACCGCAATTGAACAGTTGAAGATTGGAGCCGATGTTTATTTACGCATGAGTCTAGAATTTGTTTGGTCAACTCCGATGGACGTATTCCGACTTGGAGGGAAAGAGGTATGCACAACAGTTTATGATACCCACAACAGCTTTTGGCGAAGGTTCTATATGTGTATGGGGAGGCATTTGTTCGAACTAACGCACAGAGTTGGTTGTTCTGCAGAACACCACAATGACCAGCCAGAGATATCACGATATGATTATTGAACACATAATTGTTCTGTTTGCGGCTGCCTTGGGCGAGAATTTCATTTTAATTGACGATAATGCCCGTCCACACCGTAGTCGTCTGGTTAATGCAGCGCTAGAAAATCTTGCTATTGATAGGATGGACTGGCCAGCTCGCTCTCCAGACATGCATTGCATCGAACACGTCTGGTCTGAGATGTCTAGACAATTGTAATCCTTAGAACAACCGATCAATAACCTGGAGGACCTTACTAACGCTTTACGGGATATTTGGACGAATTTGCCCCAAAATTTTATAAATCGTTTGATCGAAAGTAGGTATGCCTCGTAGAGTAGAATGCTTGAGACTAGCTCGTGGGGGACCAACTAGGTACTAGCTTAACCGAAACTCCAGCCTTTTTATGGTTTCATCATACAACTTTTATGTTATTCAAACACAGAATTTTATGTGTTCCTAATAAAGTCTTTTTTTCTCTCCAACTTTCCATTTCTCCATTCTTTTCCCAGGTGAACCATATTATCAACTGAAAATACTCTGATATCTGACTAAATTTATAATCTTGGAGCGAATATTTCAGAAATAAACTTAGAAAAAGTAAGTGATCCCTGTCAATTGTAGAGCAGTGTAGTTTTATGAACTAGAACAAGCGCGAAAAATTAAGGAATGATCATATCAAATGATAGCTATGCAAAACCTCAGAATTGTTTTGCGATTGGATTTTCCCCCAAATAATTTTCCTAATCGGACTACTTATTCCAAAAATCTCACCATAACATATTTCCATTAATGTAGAATCAATAATATCTCATGAAGTTGTGGCGGCATCTTGTTGAGCCTCCGAAATAGAACCCCAGTTAGAACTTCAAGCTCAAATTTCATCCAATTATATACATACTCCAAATATGCATTCAATAGTTAACTCAAGCATCAATTAGCTTATCAATATCAAATCTATATAGAAACTATTTCGTATTTCATTCGATCTCGAGAAGTGTACACATACATATATGTATGGGGCTCAGTATGATTGAGCCCAATGATTTAATGAGCTGAAACATTCAAAGTAGTCTTCTCCACTATAATTAATAAGATTCCATTCGCAATAAAGCACTTCAAAAGCAAATTGTTGACTAACTCGATTCACGAATACCAAAATATAAATTTAAATCGAGGGAAATTCGACATAGATTCAGAGATTACATTACAGCTCCTGAGAGAATACCGCTCTTTATGATTCTTTTGTTATTCATAGTTTGTGGCAATATGAGTTGAGCTATAAAATTATTTCAAAGCTTTCGATATTACTTTCACGGAGTCCAGTTTATCCTTCATTTCATTTGATTTTACTCATCCCAAAAGAGTCATACAAAATTAATTCGAAATATAAACGAATGAAATGAAGTATAATAAAATTTAAAGAGCCCTGATGTGAGTTCAGATGGTTTTGGCATTTTTGTTAAACTCTAAGTTGAGCTAAACAAAGATGTATTCTTCAAAAACAATATCTTCCAATTCATTGAATAAAATGTGAGGACGACGTGGTTCCAACCGACTACTCTGCTTATATTCTGCTTACAAAGAAACGTTGATATTGAGGCGTCTCTTCGTGAGTATCCTCAAGACGACAAAAACTAGCAAGTCTCTGACATGGCGTCTACGTGTGAAAATACAAAAATAAGCTGAAATATATTTTAGGGACTTCTTTCTTTCTTCAAGAGTGGTCTTCTATTGATGGAGACAGAGACTTCTTCAAGTTGCTAGCATCGAATCTGGAAATAAAAAGATAAAAGCAGAAAAATGAACTGAATAACAAAAATACGTATCATATTCGTTTGAAATTCTTAACCCATTCTAAGAAAGAGTCGGAAACATCATGAATAGCCCTGAAACAATCTTGAAATTTATATATGGGACAACTATTGATGAGATGAGGTATTGTTTCTTTTGCTTCTACACATTCACAACTTGCGCTAGGAACTGAGTATCTATCTAAATAGCATGCTATTGGAACGACCATGACCTGTTCTCAAACGATTAAGAACTGTCCTAATTTTTCTTGGAAGATCAAAACCAGGAACTTTTTCAGAAGGATCAGAAACGAGATACTTATTGAACATTGCGTAAGAGTTCCACTCAGTCTTCCATAATTCTTCATCACATTTGTTGATTGATATTGAAGAACGTATTATGCCATAATGGTTTACGTGACTTCAATCTGGAAATTCTATTTTGTAGAATATATAAAATAATTGGGAATAAATTGGGAAAAGAATGATATTTGTTCCAAGAATTCAGAGCTGCAGTTTGTCTGCGAATATGGGGAGGGACAATGTTAGACAAAACTGGTAACCAATGAACCGATGTAGATCTTATGGTACCAGTAATTATTGTCATGGATGTATTCAATTGTGCATCAATTTTTTGTGTACGTGCACTATTAAACCAAACAGAGCAACAATACTCAGCTGCAGAAAAAACTAGGGCTAGAGATGCTGTGCGAAAAGTGGAAGCATCAGTTCCCCAAGATGATCCAGCTGATTTCTGAACAATATTATTCCTAGTTTTCAGTTTTAGGCTCCGATCATTTAAATGAGCCTTGTAATTGAGAGATGAATCTGATTTAACTTCTAAGTATTTTGGATAGAAATTATGTTCGATAGGAGAATCATTGGAAGTTACAGCTAATTTCCTATATTTTTCATGATTATTCAGATGGAAACAAGATACCTCTGTTTTGTTGGAATTTGGACATAATCGCCACTCAATAAAATAATTCTTTAAAATTTCCAAATCAGATGACAGTATGTTTTCCAGAGTATGGAAATCCGAATGTTGGTAAGCAATAGCAATGTCGTCATCATCAACAAATTTCTGAGATGATGTCGTGGGTAAATCACTTAGATATAAATTGAAAATTATAGGAGCTAAAACTGATCCTTGAGGAAGGCCGTTTTCAATGTTTTGAAATTGCTACTCTTATTGTCAATAAAAATCTTCTATCAGATAACATATTTTATAATAATTGTACCATTTTCCCACACTTCAGATGGGTATAGAGTTTGAAAATTAATCCATCTTTCCACACAGTGTCATATCCCGAAGATAAATCAATGAAAGCAGCTCCTGTTTTCAACCTATCATTGAAGCCTGATTCTATGAAAGTTGTAAGGGTGAGAACCTGATCTGAACAATTTCTATTTTTCCTAAAGCCTCCCTGGAAATTTTGTAGAGCATTTTCTATAAAAGATTCAATTCTAAAAAGAATAAGCCTTTCTGATATGTTGAAATGTACACTCAATATACTGATGGGTCGATAACTACTAGGATCACAAGGATTTTTTCCTCGTTTCAAAATACCTATTACTTTAACCTTACGAATTTCGGAAGGAAAGTTTCCTGAATTCAGAATATTGTTATAGAAAGACAATAACCAAGACAAGTCCTTTTTTCCCAAATGTTTGATGAATACCGGATAAATTCCTTCAAAACCTGCTGCCTTTCGAGATTTGATTGCAGCCCTCAATTTATCTATATTGAATGGATATGTGACATGTTCTAAAGTAGGAGCTGATCTCCTGAATATGTGTAAGTTTTTCTTTATATTCCATATTTTAGATTGGGATATATTGACTGATTCAGACACATTAACTTTACTCTTGGAAATTTTTAGAAAGTTCTTTTTTCTGGGTACACTTTGCACAAAAAATCACGAGAATTCGAGAAGCACAATTGTCCTATCCAAATATGTAGCGGAATAATTTTTTAATGATATTTTATTCATATTTCAAAATCATCCTCAAACTATAACGGGCAAATTTTCCCCATCAGGAACCTCCACTGAAAATTACCTTGAAGATCGCAAAACGCGCTTTGTTTTTTCCCTTCTCGTGCGCAGGTTATTAAAGCGTGAGTGTAAGGCTGAGGACTCAAGAAGCGGTTGTCACCGCAGCCTTTGCAGAATACAGATATGTATGTGATAAATTAGATCACATTTCACGACGCGTTTTACGCCCGCGGCGTGTGCGATTGTTTGCGGGCCCCGCTGCACCTGCGGTCATTTTCTACCAGCGGGCGCGGGTCACGGTACCGCAGCCACGGCGGTTTGCACCCGCGCGCTCTGCAATCGGTTGCCAGGCGACCGTGCATTGACAGCGGGGACGTCTTGCAACCGCCCGTCCTGCGATAATCAACCGCCACATTTGCGAGTGATAATCGCAACCGCGACGGTTTCGTTACCGCACAAAACTCCGGTCTCGTGAGTTTGGAAAAAAAACTCCATTCCGCTACCGCACGCGGGCGCAGGTGAAAACCAGCTCGTCGTCCTTAGCCTTAGGCTAGTTACACACACATCGATTTTGGACGTACGATAAAAATTCGTACGAACATTTATCGTACGTCCAAAATTTAAAGTAGCTTTCAGACCTTTCGATTTTGTATCGTGGACGTACATTTCTGATGATTCGCTTCAGTTGCTTGTCAGCATGAACCCTTTCAAGACTCGTGTTCTTGCTATGTGGTTGTTGTACCGTCGGCGGTAAAACCAGGAGTCAGTGGGTTCATCCTATTAATCAGAGAAGACTAGATGCAGGGATTCGTCACACGCTTTATGAACAATTTCGTAGTAACGAAGAAAAGTTTTTTAATTATTTTAGAATGTCAACAGCAAGCTTTGATGAATTGTATGAGAAAAAATTAAATAATTTCACCAAACACACTGCATTACTTCCTTCTCTGATGACGGTTAAATTGCAACTATAAAGCCAAGCGAACTTCGGTCGTACGAACGAAATTCGATGTGTGTGAAGACGCCGTTTTGATCACATGCGCCACTGTTTTCACGACCACTAGACGGCGGTCGTGTATAGGCGAGACAATGGACGACCGCAACACGGCGTCCGTACGATAACTTTCGAGAAACTTTTGAGAAGCGATGTGTGTGTAAAGACACAATCATTTCTTTGCGCCACTATTGGAATTTGGTCGTAGGAATTTTTATCGTACGTCCAAAATCGATGTGTGTGTAACTAGCCTTAGACCGCCGGCTTCCTTTCGATTTAACACCACTCTGGTGTGAAAACACCAGAAAATGCAGGCATCAGTCTATCTCGAATTAGAGTTAAGTTTTAAATAGAGAGTTCGTCAACGCGAACAGTTTTATAACGTTCGCCAAATCAGCCGGAACTGGAAGTTTACCTAAGAAATGAAACAAATTTGCCGAATTGAATTTTACCGGAGTTGAAGTATCTTATCAAGGATGGAGCGATTTTATTGGAGAACTATGAGAAGAAATAGTTTTTGTTATAAAAATGATCTATTGGGTGGAACACTCATTTTCCACATCAGACTCATCCAGGATGGCTGTATGATCCTGTTGTCACTCGAATTAGAGACAAAATAAGTTCCACCAACAATAATGGGCATCACCTATTGATGTTCGCAGTCAGAAAATAGTCCCTTGCAACTCTTAATTTGGATAATTTAACATTTGTACATACTGTGACTATCAAGTATTTGTAAAAGAGTGGGATAAATTTCGATTGTTCGAATATTGACTATCGTTGACTGGGGTGGAAGCATCAATTTAAAGTTTTCGAAGGTAAATGTGAGGTGGTTTTGTGCTCTTGATAGCCGGAGCATTTTCAAAATATATTGAGTATATTTTATTTCAACCTTACAAAACATTCAGAACGATATTGTGATGATATCCAATACTCAGCAAATTTTCTATTGAGCTCCTATTGTACCCCAATTTTACAGATTTGGGCTTACCAGACTGAGATTCAAGATTGTTCAGTGGGTTACTAGAGAATGTAAATAAGCAAATGAATAACTTACCAATAATAAGCCACGATATATTAGTGAATTTCAAAGAATACTATTTTGTCGAAGATCCAATACAATATCGACCATCAGCGAGCTGAATATACAACAAAAATGATACTGTAATGAACTCAGTATATTTGAAAATATATTCGAAACGGTTTCAAGTATTCAAGAGTTAAGAGCACATAATTATGGGTGAAGAACCTCAGTCAGGCAGCTAATTAGGCGAGCATTCGTATTTTAAGAAGAAATGCGAAGCAAAAAAGGACAACGAACAATTTGTGAACGAAATTAAAAATTTTGACTCCACCTTCATACCGCCACGTTGGATTTCCCTATTACAAAAATATGACGAACAATTTATGTTAATTTCTTTGTAAATTAGATGGTGTTATAATTTTATCAGGTTTCATTTAGGATCAAACTCCTACGAAAATCTAGGAAATTTATGAAATTAGAGTTTATGAAAAAAACCTAATGAATCCGATCAGTTCGAGAGTCACAATTTCACTTGTGATAAAGCAGGTGTTACGAAATATTTTTTTAAACCTTCCTGTCTCTCATTTTCACAAGCATTGGAATTTGAGTTTTTAAAATTTGCAAATCATTGGCAGGATTGAATTTTTGAAGGACAACCGTATAACCGTATAAAGACGCGTTCTCAATAAAACTGCGCTTATGCACATATAAATTTTTTTATGTAATCAGTCAAGTGAAAGACACACATGTTTATACTTGCATCTATCAGTTTATCTAGGTGAATTCTAGGCGACCCATATCTACACATTTTATATTCAATTATAAAATTATTGTTTCATCTTGATATTGCGATGTTCAATTAAGAATATGTTGGTTAATAATTGAAAATATTCTGCTTTAAATATTTTTGACAACCTAATACATTTAAATTTTCTCATATTCTCAATTTATTATTGAATAATTCTTGATTTATTATGAACTATGAGGTCTGTAAGTTGAGTAATGAGACTGGCAACGTTGCGTTTGATCTGACAACATTGGAAGCAGGGTGCTTAGTGGGGCGGTAGAGGAATATGTGATCCAACTTCAGTACGAGTTTGACTTCGCTCGGGTCATTTGATTGTGCGTAACGATTGTTTTTGTCAAAGTTTTTTCTATCGTGTTCTAAGAATGAATGACATCAATTTCGAGCAACCGTGTGCTATCAGGTTTTGCTTCAAACTTGGGCACAGTGCAACGGAAACTTCTTGAATTTCAGCAGGCCTACGGAGATAGTGTTCTGTCAAGGGCCTAGGTTTTTCGGAGGTTTAAGGCATTTTCAGAAGGAAGAGAGTCGATTGAAGATGAACTATAAACCGATGGAAATGTCTACATAATCCGGGATCTTGAGCGTTCAGATAGTCGGTTGATAGCCAGAATGATAGGAGAAGAGTTGAATTCAACTCACACCACCGTTCATCAAATTTTGACCAATGAATTGGGGAAGAGAAAAATCTGCGATAAGAGACCAATTTCAATAAACGAGTTTTTGGCCAGTAAAAATATTTCTGTGGCTCCTCAGCCTCCTTATTCGCCCGACTTAACTCCTTGTGACTTTTTTCACTTCCCAACGTTGGAAAATTACCTCAAGGAAAATCAATTTTCGGACAGTCGAAAAAATTCAAACGGTTGTAACCGACCATTTGAAAGTTATTTCAGTATCGGAGTTTCAGCACAGCTATAAAGTGTGGAAGAAACGTCTCCAGAGCTGTGTGGCATCAGGAGAAAGTTTTTTTGGGGGTGACAATATTGAATTGTACTTATTTCTGTCTTAAAAATTAAAAAAATAAATCAGTCTCATTACTCGATTTAGAGACATCGTAGATGACGGATAATTCAAGTTCGAAATTTGTACAGTTACTTATTTTACTATGCGGCCAAGAAGTCAATGCTTTCTACGAAACATCATTAACTGGAAAGCAGGTGAAACCAATTTGGAAAATTGCCCTAGATATATTTCTGCCGATGCTCTACAGTTCATGAGTTACTGATGTGTGATACCTAGGCTATGTACACTCAAAAGTACGGAACAGAAAGTCGATAAAATTTTTGGTATTTTATTAAAATAAATAGTGTCGGTTCAAAGTTTATAATACATAGAGTGATGTGGCAACAGAAACGGACACAAATCAACAGATGTCTTAAAGCTACCAGTTTTCCATAAAATTTTTATAATAGTATATACAATAATAGTCTACATGACATGTACGATGGTTGCCGATGACCAGCGGCCATATAGCTGGTTCTCTCCAAGTGACACAAAGAACCGAACGCTCTGTAGGTTAGCAGTAGACCAGAAGGACGTAGCAGATGAAGGCTAGAGCCCCTAGAGAAGGTCCCATTCGCTGGTTGCCACCATGCTGCATTGCTTCAGGTTGCTCTCCTGAGAATCACAGTAGTTATTAGAAAATTTTCATGAGAGAGTTAAACCTCATAATAGGCACCACCCAATAGTTGAACTCTTCAGAATGAAACTTGAATTTCTTACACTTTGGCGAACTCAGGCACTTTTCAATGAGTATAGGTAACAACATATCATAGAGCGGAAGGAAAATTTTGAAAATGTATTATGGTAATATTATAATGAATATTATAAAAAAATAATAGTAGTGTAATAATAATATTATAATGTAATATGGTCATAGCTGGCAATATTTTCATATAATATTGTCATAGCTGACTTTGACTTTCTGCGGGTTGCTTTGATGCACGACACCGAAAAGGTGTAAGAAAAACCGAGGACTGCTACTACTGGGTGGGGTCTATTACCTACTGTGGGTCAACTTACCATTCAGAACGTGTACTGTGACGTTGGCGGATTTTGCATTGGAGGGGTTACATTGATACGTTCCGGAATCGGCGGGTCTAGCCTTTTGGATGAGAAGGACACTACGACTAGTTTCACCACGCTCAGTTGCCACACTTACTCCACCTCTAGAGCTAGAGTAGCTGATGATCTAGAAATAAAAAAAAATCATGAGTTGAAATTGAAATGATTAGATAGATAAAATATGTAACCAATAGAGAAATGCAAATTATACAAATTGAAATCTAAGTTTAAGAAAATATCTAGAACACCATTTGGTCAAAGCATGAATTGTTAGTTTTCAGAAATTGAGTATGTTCAAAATAGGTTAGTTTGTTTATTTCTTCTTGGACGGAGCGCACATGTTTTCAGGTGAAAGGTGTAAAAATATGGTCGAAGCGTCTTACGAGATAAGAGTCATTTCATTCTCTCTTTTCTGAAACGGATATGAAGTCTATGCTCACTAGTACTTTGATTACTATTGTTATTTCATTTCCATACCAACCTTATTCTAAATATTTGATGGAATCGGTCTTTACTTGTTGGAAATTCATTTCAATTACTTGATTAAAAGGACATAGATTTCAACTTACAAAAACTTTATTTTCACAACAGCTGTTTCACCATAATATGGCATCTACAGGTTGTTATATTTTAAATGACTGATTTTTGTGAGAGAGAAACGGATTTATATATACGGAACAAAATGTGTGAATGAGGGTTATATAATTTTTTACAGCCGAACTACAAATTTACTGTTTTCGGAAGAGATTCAATAAAGGTAACGAATCCACATCTGTTTGTTCATTTAAAAGAAAAATGCGCCTATGTCCCTGTAGATTTCAAGAGCTTCAAAGAGGGTCAATCTTGACCTTTTGGTTCCCATATGTAGTATTTCATAGTTGTTATTGAAATTATGCCCGAATTCCTTGAGGTGATCCGTATATGTGGACTCGGAGGAATCTGATGTAAAAGGTGTCCAGAAAAGCTATCGGGTATTTGTTTTCGCGCCATATTCGGAACGAGGCGTCTAAAAGGAGCGGGGAGGGGTTCGATAAGAATCATAGAAATCATATAAAGAGCTGGAAAGAAATAAATGACCGAATAATAACATTGGAGATAGAGAAGAATGAAGAGAACATAATAATAATAGGTGTATACGCCAGTGGCGGCTCGTGACAATATAGTATGGTGAGGCACATATGAAAAAAAATTTAATAATGTAATATATATTTCGTCCTCGATTTGTTTATTCACAACAAAAGCAATCGAATCAATTAATTCATTTTGAATGGTTTTAGATGCACCAGAAATTACCGATGTACTATTGGTGTCATTTTCTAAAAAGGTTTTTAAATTCGTGTCAAATTTACTAACAAGAACTACCAATTCTTTGAAATTTCCGCGATTTAAAGACTCATTCGATTCATCGTGCCCCCTAAAAGGTAACTCTTGCATACAGAGGTGCATCGTAATATCTATTAAACTTCTTAGAATTTGTCGATTTTCTTTGAATCTAGCATTGAAATTTTCAATTTCTATTTGACGCGCATTGTCTATTGCTGTGGCGATATTTTGTTTTTGCTTTCTCATAACGGTAAGCTTGCAATTAGATGAAATATGCTGAGCACTTTTATTGTGTAGCGATAGACCCCGAGATAAATTTTTCAAATCACTAAAACCACTTTTCGACCAAACTCTGTCGGAATTTCCATTAGTTGCTGAGAATAAAATGCACGGCCAACAAAATATTTTTTTCAAAGTAATACTTATAGTAAGCCAGTCGTACTTGTCATACCACTTATTTTGGAATCCCCGATTTGGTTTACCGACCCCACCACTAGACACTAGAGATTTACTCAAATTTGTCGCTTAACTTCCTTGATTAAATATAATTTATCATCATACGAATGAGTCGAAAATGTTGCTTATTTATTAAAAAATTGACAATATCACAAGTACACCGAATATGTTCCATAGGAATTTCAAAAGATTTACTATTACTAGGTCCTGCTGAATCCATTTCGCGATCTGTTACTTTCGATAAAAAAGATTTATATTTCAGAAAAAATTCACCTGAAAAAGATTATAATCATACGCGATACACAGCAAACGCGATACCACTAAATAACGACAAAGTGAACTAACCCTATTTCTCTATTTCCCGCTTCCCGATTAACTCGAGTAAAAACCTGAGGCCAGCCTCTAATTCCTCGAGAAGCCGCCTTCAAAGCTGTAGATATGTTCTCACCGCTTCGACGCAGATAACCCTCTGGACATCGCAGAAACGAGACGATCTCAGATCGACTAAGATCGCGCAGAGGCCAGCCTCGGATTAATCCTAGAACGGCTTTCCATTACGTTCTCGTAGGTCATCGAAGTAGATTATTCTCCTTCAAGAGACACATACGGATACTAAAAAAAAATCTTCGTTGAAGAGGAACAATAAAAGGTTATGTATTAATTGATTATCTAATTAGTAAAATTTATGGTTTAGCTTGTTATGTTGAAAAATTCTTGATTCACAATATCGAGTTAATCTAAAAAGGCTAATTTGAGGAAGTTTTCTTTATCTCTTTCAAATTTTGTATTTTTGATATTCAGTTCTTTTTTCTGCTTTTGTCTTTTTATTTCCAGATTCGATGTGGGCACCTTGAAGAAGTCTCTGTTTCCATCAATAGAAGATCACTCTTGAAGAAAGAAATCCCAAATATATTTCAGCTTATTTTTGTACTTTCACACTTAGGCGGGGAGCCAGGGTTTTTTTTACGGGGGTTTTTTCCCTAGGCTTTTATGTGATACGCCGAATTGTATGACACCCCGTCACTAACCCCTGATCTGTATGCTTTATTGTTTGCTAACGAAATATTGTAAGCCAAAAGTTCAAAAGAATATATATATATCGAAGTAGATAACACGCTAATTCAGTCAAAGAAGCCTGCGTTAGGCATGCCTCCAACCCTTTAGTCAAAGAGAATTTGATTTGTTATGAATATACAAGGAACGTGAGATTGGGAAAAATATTGAGGAAAAAAGTGATGATGAAAGGGAATGAAGAAATATACGGTTCAGAATTTTTTTGATGAGGCACTGCCTGACCTGCTTCATAGGACAAGCCGCCACTGGTATACGCTCCAACCAACGATCCAATGGTTGGTATAAAAGAAACATTTCACAAGGAACTATCTGATGTATTGGAGGACGTTAAGGATGATAAGGACTTGCGCTTACTCGGAGACTTCAATGCTAGGGTCGGAAAATCAGACAATGACGATGTTATTGGAAAACATGGAACAAGAAAAATAATAACGGTCAGCGACTGAAAGAACTATGTCGAACTCTCTCTTTGAAAGTTATGAATGGTTTCTTCCCACATAAAGATATACACTAGTTTACATGGGTTCAGCCCACAAGAGGGTTGAGATCATTATTAGACTACCTGATCCAGTGACAACACTCTATATTGAAAACTAATGGCGTGAGGGTATATCGTGGAGCGGAATGCGGATCTGATCACTACTTACTGATCGCCAAAATAATCGTGAACTTCAGAAAGACCAGTGCCCGGGAGTTAGAGAAAAGGATGAATATAAAAATCTTGAAACAAAAAGATATAAACTCGGGTGTCTTAAGCATGAGTCGATACAGTTTCTTTATAGGATCAGATTGGCTGGGAAACTGCGAATAATAAATGAGTATACAGATGTCGACACTGTAACATCCTAGGTTTTTCCAATACAAAAAAAATCGTAGTCTCATTCCACCCTATGCTGATACGCCCCTGGCTGTTACCACACCATGTAAATAAAATTCTGTGGTAAGAATTGGAGAAAGAAAAGAAGAACGTGCCCCACTGTCGAGTGCCCACGTCGATCTGTGGGTATTGGGAACTGGATTGGTTCAGTGAATTTATTATTTTTTTATTATGTTTGTAAATTAATACTGTGATTATGCAATATTGTCTGGTTTCATGGTGTATAAGGTGGTGTTTGGGCCTTTGTCATTGATGCTGTTGTCTTGTGAATGTAATTCTTTGCTCATATAGTCCTTTGTCTAATTTCATATAACTCTCTTTCCTTTGTTCACATAATACTTTGTCTAATTTCATACAACTCTATTTCCTTTGTTCACATTATGCTTTGTTTAATTTCATATAACCCTATTTCCTTTGTTCACATGTTTCGTTTGTTCTTGTGATGTTTTGTTCACTTTATATAATTCTAATTGTGCCATAAGAAACAAATCCCTTTTAGCATGTGATCCCATTGTCTCCGATATAACTACTCTTGTAGTTCAGGTGTCTACCATAACAATGAATGTCTTATTTTTCAGCTTTCTACAATGTATTACTGGAGGTAACATATCAATTTTAGTTACTGTACCCTATGGTACAATAGGAATTGCCAATCGCTCTGAGGGTCTGGACCTGTGATTAAACAGGAACATATGGAGACCTCCACCAGTGGTAGTACTAGGATGGTTGATATGGAATAATGGATGTAACCAGTGTACGTAGCACCATGGTGTTATATTGAAGGTTAAAGTTGTTAAGTTACCCCTGTCTCATGTAATCATTATGTATATTTCGTACTGATGTAATTGGTCATTTTACTGTGTAATGTACTTGCCTAACTATTCACGGTTATTGTTGTGTATATTTCGTGCTGTGTTAACTTGTTCTTCTTATGATGTATCTTCTTGTTGTCGTTATGTATATTTCATTCGGTTGATTATGTAGATTCTCTGCTTTCATTATTTTTATTGCTTATCATCGCTTACCTACATCTGTTTCTGTTATTTATGCCCATAATGTATTCAGGTTATTCTGGTCCTTATTATTTATTCGTGATGGATATTCTATCAAGATTTGTTGTTTATTTATGCTATGATCTCGTACTGCTATCTATTTATCTATATGCTCGTATTACATGATATTTCATTTAGGGGTCTCGAGATTGTGGACCATTCCTATACTGTTGTATGAGATTTCTTAGGTACCTGGATCGAAGGCCTTGAAGGGGTGGTTCCAAGGCCTTATGGCAGGGACCGTTACTAACATGCGCATGAGAGAATATACCTTGTTTTATCAACCGCGAAACTTTCTATCATTTTTTCAGAGCCGCTGAAACTCTATGACCTTCCCCGTGTTCCCAATTCCTTAACTTATACAATATTATAATTATGGCCCACATACCCTGGGGCCGTGATCATGACGATTGTCATAATTAGTCGTTTACTCATTTGCCATGATTATTATCCTGTTGTATTTATGAAGTTTACATATTTGCCATGATTATTAATTCTTGTTGTATCATTGAAGTTGCCATATTTACCATATTCATTATTCTCTTTGTATTATGGAAGTTGCTCTGATTATTAAGATTACTATCTGGTTTGTATTGTTATAGTTTTCTCAGAACTATTATACTTGCCTTTGCTAGCTGTTAATGATTGACTATTTAGTTTAAACAAGTGCCTTAACATGAGGGGTTTTCTGCCTGAGGCTTTCCCTATATTTTCTTTAGACCCTGAATAAAGAGTTGATTGTTTTGATATAAGTGTTGTGTTTTATTTACCATCTTTGTTTCCCAATTATTTTCACTAATCTCAACTATCACGAACTTGAATTATTACGTAAACATAACGTGGAGACCTACCCTTGGTAGACGATCACATTAAATGGCCAAGTCCTTGTATCTGGAATCATTCAGACTCCAGTGTCGTAGTTAGTTTTGAAAATAATACTTGTCATTCATTTCGAAAGAAAAAGTGGCAAATGTTACAACACAAAGTATCAATTATTGAATAACTGCATACATCAAGCAGCAAGTGAGGCTTTGGGATACGAAGGGACTTTGGATGGCCAAAGCCACCAGCCAGAATGGTGGTCAGAAGAAATTAAGACCCTGATTGAGGAGAAGAAGGAAGCGTATCAGAGGTGGATGCTTACAAATTACCCTCAAGATCGTAATACGTATAGGCAGTACAACAGGGCAGTTAAAAACATGGTCACGAAGAAAAAGAATGAGATGTGGGAGAGTAAATGTGAGGAAGTGAAAAGATGTATCGGTGTCTCAAGCGTGGAAAGCTATAAAGAATATCAGAAGCGAAAGAAAGAAAAGTGGCAAGAATATTATAGAAAACTGTTAACCAAAAATAGAACGCAATTTAGTGAGCCAATAAAAGAAGTGGATCTGGAAGAAGGAATTGAAACAGAGGGGATAAGTCTAAAAGAAACCAAGGAAGCACTGAAAGATATGAAAGGTAATAAAGCTCCAGGACCTGGAAATATTCCTGTCAAATTGCTGCAACGCAGACCAGATTGTTTGTTGGAGATATTGGAGTATATTTTCCACGCTTATTTACTGGAAGGAGTGAATCTTCCGTCATATTGGAATCTGGGATATATCAGCTCAATATATAGAAAAGGAAGTAAAAAGTGTAGCAATTATCGAGCGATAAGTGTAGGTTGTCCGATTGGATAGTTATACAGTAGAATATTGAAGAAAAGGATTGAGTCTGAATTTGAAGAAAAAGAAGAACAGAACTGCTTTCGCGCGGCGCGGGACGGCATTGCCTTGACAATTTGTTTACACTTCAACAAATAATAGAAAAGAGGAAAGTCCGGAATTTGTCCACACATCTCGTTTTCCTAAATCTCGAGAAAGCCTACGATACAATGCCGTTGATCGAATTGTTTGAAAGTCTGACGAAGATTGGCCTGAGAGGAGTGTATATTCGTGCAATAAAAAGCATTTATAAGAACCTACAGAGAGCTGTTAAGATGGAAAAAGGAAATCAAGATCATTCAAAGTCTCAAAGGGCCTAAAGCAGGGTTGTTGTATTTCGGCAACTCTGTTCAAAATTTACATCCAGGAGGCCTTGGAAAATTGGAGACGAAAGTGTTCGTGCAAAGAATACAAATACTTGGAAAGTATCATATCAAAAGAGGGAACATCAGATAAGGACATAACATATAGAGTTCAACAGGGGAAAAAATGCGTGCGAATATTAAATTCGCTACTCTAGTCCAGTCAGATAAGTTTGAATACAAAGATAACAATTTACAGAGCGATTGTAGAGCCTATAATGCCTTATGGATCGGAGTGCTGGCAGTTATCAGTAAAGAACAGAAAAAGCATCGATACGGTGGCGTTTGACTTTCTCAGAAGAGCCAACAGGGTGTCTATATTGGGACATATTCCAAATGCAGAGATAAGAAGAAGATCAAAGAAAGTTCACACGACCTCTGAACGAATAGAAACGAGACAGCTTATATGGTATGGATATATAATGAGGATGGACAGCATAAGATGGCTTAAGAGAGATCTCAATTATGCACCAATAAATAGAAGATAGTATTAGGAAAAGAATCAGCATGTTCGAGAATACGAGGTCTGTCAATTATATTCCCGGAAAAGTGCTCAGACGGTCCGGAATATACATTAATTCTTAAAATTAAGTTATAATACTTCGCAGTGTTCTCCCTCTAGCTCGATGCAGCGGCGCCACCGTTGGATCCACGATTGGAAGCACCCTCTGAAGATAGGTCCCTCAGCACCCGTGTCTTGACACTTTGCACCTCCTCTACGCCGTCGTATCGGTTGCCCTTGAGGTAGGACTTCAATTGTGGAAAGAGATGAAAGTCGGAAGCGTTGGAATGCCGTTTTTGGTCAAAAAATCGGGAACTGCGAATGAGGAGTGAGCTGGAGCGTTGTCGTGATGCAGCATCCATCCACGTTCGGCCAATTCCGGCCGTGCACGAAACACACGGGCCTTCAGACGTTTCAAAACTTCAATGTAGAACTTCCCATTGACTGTCTGACCTGCTGGAACGTATTCGTGGTGTACAAGTCCATTAATATCGTGGATCGTCCTCCACCGACTCCCTGCCTTCCCTGAACCGCTTAGCCCACTCGTAGACAGCTGTTTTTTTTCAGGCAATCATCCTTGTACACGTCGGTTAACTGTTTCATAATTTCCGTGGAACCACGTAAGTATTCACTATTTCATATCTTTATAAACAGTTAAATGATTACATTTTATTTGAATTGTTTTAATACATTGGTTCTTTGAGAACACATTTAAGAGTCAATCACTGATGTTCGCATTTATTTTATTTATAAAATATTGAGAGGCATCTATCCCTAGTGAAAAGGATAGTTGCCCCGAGTTTACAAGGGATAGTTGACTTTAGGGACATCTATCCCTATATACTGCAAGAGCCTTATCGAAGTATTTAAAAGTCATAGTCGTGAATATTTTCGTATTTCCTAATAGTAGAATATTAGAAAATACCAAAAAAAATGTATCCAACTTTAATTTCATAATTCGAATATGATGAAATGAGTGTAGATACAGTGTTTTATTTATACTTACTTTGCTTATTGTAGGTGAGCCATGCCAAGGAAATACAAAAGAAAGGAGGGCGTACGAGCTCGAGTAGTTTCTTGGACAACAGAGAAGCTACAGTCAGCTTTCCATGAATTGGATAAAAAAGAATTGGGGATCAATGAAATATCCAGACAACTTGGGATTCCATCCAGAACATTGCGAAGGCGTTACGCTATTAAAAACCAAACTAAGCTGACTTTGGGAAAACATCCTGTCCTGGGTTTTGAACACGAAAAAAGGTTGGTAGCGCACATTTTGAAGCTTAGCGACGCGGGATTTCCCCCAGATAGACGAGCTATACGTACGTTAGCATACCAATTTGCCGAAAAGCTACAGATTCAACACAATTTTGATAATGAAAACCAGATGGCTGGGAATGAATGGTTCAAAAGTTTTATTGAGCGAAATCCAGAGTTGTCTTGCCTAATAAGGCAAGCATAAGGTTTATCTGTCGCTAGGGCTAAAGGTCTCAGCAGAGAAGAAGTAAATAATTTTCATGAACTTCTGGCAAAAGTCCTGGCTGATAATGATCTCTTGGATAAGCCTCTGACTTTAGGAAGGAGAGCTAAACGATCGGCAGATATTCTCAATTCTAGAGAAAAAATAAAAGAAAAAAGGGATATTGCTGACAGGAAAAAGAAACAAATAGAATCTAAGATACACAAGACTGAAGCTACCAAAAAAAGCCAAACAATAAAAAAAGCAAATAAAAAAAACCAAAGAACAAATACAAAAAAATAAAAATAAGAAAGGAAAACCAAAGAAAAACTATGACCCAAGTGAAGAAACAGATGGTGACGTGACTGATTGCAGTCATAAGGAAAATGATTATTATTTAAAAGTAAACAAGGATCGTAGCCTACGTAAAAGACTAGCTATTTATAGCTCAAACAGTGAAAATGAAGATCACCTCTCACCTAATACTGAAAAAGGTAAAAAAACCATAGGACTACCCGTGAAAAAAAAAAAAAAAAAAAAATTTGAAGAGCCTAATTCTATAGATGAAAATGTTTGCGTAGAATGCTTCGATACCTATAATAACACGAATTCCAAATCTGATTGGATCCAGTGCATTATGTGTCAGAAGTGGCTGCACGAAACATGCACACTTTTTAAGAACTATTGCTCAAGATGTGGAAAACTTAAAATGTCCGGTTCCACTTAATGAAGGATAATTCCTTACAAATATGTTGATTTTTTTAAATGTTTAAATAATAACTAAGGTTAAACGAAATTATTAATTTTTTTTTTGTTAGAGATTCATATGAATGTTGATTTTTTTTAATGTTAAATAATTATTTCTACGTTAAAACGGGAATGTTTCGTTTGAGATGATTCTATATGATAGTTTTAAATATAACAGATTTTTTTATATATTTTGTAGACATGCATAAACGTAAATAAATATGGTTAAGCATTTTATATTACCTACACATGTAGATAATAAATAAATATTACATTTTGATTACGTATTCTTGTTAATTATTTAAAAAGGCATCTATCCCGCATCACAGGCATCTATCCTCCTAAGTGACTTCATAGTGGGGCATCTATCCATATAGGTAGGCACGTATCCCCAAAAAATGTGTTTCGCAAGAATTTCATTTTTGCAAAACCAGTAATGGTTAGGTAAATAAATTCTAAAGCTTTATGAATGATTAAACTAACTATATTACAGGGTCAATCTAAGCAAATATGTTTGGTATTCAAATAATGAAACACTTTCGAAAAGTGGGGCATCTATCCCGGTTTTACCCTAATTGGTCCTTATTCTCATGAAAATCAACGAGGCCGAGAAATTAATCGCTTAACTGTTTTGCATGGGGATATCTTAGAAGTAAGGTTCATCAAAATAATCTGATGAATCTAACCCAGTTGAAGCAAAACATCAGGTCAGAAATGGCAGCAACATCAATAACTCTGTGCCAACGTGTTATTGCCAATCTTCGTTCCCGTTTAGAAAAGTGCCAGAAACGCAACGGTCATCATTTGGATAACATCATCTTATCCAAATGATTCTCCAATTCATATGATACAACAATCAACTTTATTATTATTGCTCACAAGTATTTGGATTACTAGATCATCCATAAACATTTCCGCTAAAATCGGGCCACTTTCATCTTTTCCGGAAATACCCCATCTCAAGGCACTGATTTAATTTATCACTCAGAACATCCGCTATAAATGGAAATATTTTCTTCATCAAGAATGCTGTCTTGCCATAAATTTCTCTTGTGCTTTTCCCTTTGAAACTTCTCACAATTCGAGTTCCTAAACATCTTCAGGAAAATTAAACATTGAAAGATCTGTGAACCTGTTCTTCGATATGCGGTGGTAGAGTCGGCAATTGACCCTTGTGAGGCGTGATCTTTGCTTTTATCTATTTTGGAAAAATATTCAGCCATATCAGCAGAGGACAGGCTATCCGTGAGTCAGTAAATTAATAGGGAGAGTAAAATATATGTTCAAGATGATCAATCTTTTCTTCAACTTAGTCCACAGGTTTTCCATATTTGATGACAGTTTCTGGAAAGCCCTATTGAAGATGTTTTGTGATAGAAATTATAAAACATTCTATAAAAATTTATGTGTCTTTAAATTATATGTTATTCTTAGATTTATACGTTGCTTGCATCCGGACGTTCATGTACAACCCACTAAAGACAGACACCATTAACAAGATAAAGAAGATATTTTTTTTGTCTTGTACAGAAGATTTTTGCTAAACCCACCATATAAAGTTGATGACGAGATATTGTTGATGATGGAGCTCGTGTTGAATGATTATTTGGGCTATTACCATCATCTATTGTGGATGTAATGTTTTCCGACGTTTCGATAGACATTTTCTATCTTTGTCAAGGAGGAAAAGTAAAAAACCTTTTGAAAATTATCAATTTTCAAAAAGTCAATATGACAGAAGTCATGAAAGAAAAATGAACAATGTTATATACTCATCTCTGATATGATGATCTTTTTAAGTTGGATCGAACTATCGGCGTCCAAACTTCTGGCAGATCTATAGATGGAGCACTTATGGAATCTGGTGTTATTTTCATAAATGCTGCTTCTTTGATTTTTCTTCTTGCAAATTTTTCTTCTTTGGATATTATTGAGGCTTCATCCCATTTTATACGATGATTCTCATCTACAGCATGTTGGACTAACCTGGATTTGTCGCTGTCTAGTACTCGTAGAAGCTTCTGATGTTCTTTTATTCGTACATTCAGAGGGCGTTTAGTTTCTCCGATGTGAGATCTTCCGCACTCGCAAGGTAATTCATATATGCAGTTCTTTGTCCTTTGTGTCTCATTATTAGGCTTAACTTTTGTAAGTTTAGCTCTGATAGTGTCTTGAGTTTTGAATGCAGTCGTTATGTTGTATCTATTTCCAATTCTTCTCATTTTCTCCGACAAACCTTTTACATAAGGAATTACGGTTTTAATGGTCTGATTTATATCTGTGTGTTTTATCTGTCGGAATATTAGTGAACAAATATTCCAACAGATAAAACACTTATCATAGTTAGGAAAAAGCTTGAAGAAGATCAAACCCTTAGTGAAAGAACTACACTAAGCGTGAATGCAATTATGGAAATGCTTTCTATTTGTATTGAAACAACATATTTCCAATTTGAAGACATCTTTTATCAACAAGAATTTGGAATGGCCATGGGTTCACCCCTATCACCAATTTTAGCTGATTTATATATGGAAATTTTCGAACAGAAGGCATTAGAAAAATATGTACTTAAACCCAAACTGTGGAAAAGATATGTAGATGATACTTTCATTATTTGGCAACATGGAAGAGACACTATAGACGGATTCCTTCAATATCTAAACAATCAAGAGGAATCAATTAAATTCACAATTGAAATCGAGAAGGACAGACAACTTCCATTCTTAGATGTACTCGTACATAAACAAAATGGAATCCCAAGAACCACTGTGTATAAAAAGCCAACGAACACAGGGCAATATCTACATTTTGAGTCAAACCATCAACTAAACACTAAATTGGGAGTAGCAAAATGTTTATTTGATAGAGCAATAAATATTTGTTGCACTGAAGAAGACCAAAATGAAGAAATAAATAACATCTAGAAAACTCTTAGAAGCAATGGCTACCCCAAAAAGATATTAGAAAAAGCTAAACGAACAAGAGAAAGTCAACCTGAACCAACAGATATAAATCAGACCATTAAAACCGTAATTCCTCATGTAAAAGGTTTGTCGGAGAAAATGAGAAGAATTGGAAATAGATACAACATAACGACTGCATTCAAAATTCAAGACACTATCAGAGCTAAACTTACAAAAGTGAAGCCTAATAATGAGACGCAAAGGACAAAGAACTGCTTATATGAATTACCTTGCGAGTGCGGAAGATCTTACATCGGAGAAACTAAACGCCCTCTGAATGTACGAATAAAAGAACATCAGAAGCTTCTACGAGTACTAGACAGCGACAAATCCAGGTTAGTCCAACATGCTGTAGATGAGAATCATCGTATAAAATGGGATGAAGCCTCAATAATATCCAAAGAAGAAAAATTTGCAAGAAGAAAAATCAAAGAAGCAGCATTTATGAAAATAACACCAGATTCCATAAGTGCTCCATCTATAGATCTGCCAGAAGTTTGGACGCCGATAGTTCGATCCAACTCAAAAAGATCATCATATCACAGATGAGTATATAACATTGTTCATTTTTCTTTCATGACTTCTGTCATATTGACTTTTTGAAAATTGATAATTTTCAAAAGGTTTTTTACTTTTCCTCCTTGATAAAGATAGAAGATGTCTATCGAAACGTCGGAAAACATTACATCCACAATAGATGATGGTACTAGCCCAAATAATCATTCAACACCCACCCTATAATAATATTTGTGTCTACTAGAAGGCTCTTTCGAGAAGGTTGTATATTTTATTTCTAGTAAGAATTAGAGTGTGTAGGGTTGAAATAGTAGAATTGAGGTTTTGATAATAGATTATAATAATAGGCGTGTTTTGATTAACCTCTGCCTAGTTTAAGTTGCCAAACAATCCTATAAATAAATATCCGATAGTTACGACCCGAGTAGGTATCTCTACTGAGTAATACTTGATATAACTTCGTCAATGTTAGCAAATGTTAGTGTTAGATCTTATCAGTTGAACATACAGAAGCTCAGAAGCTCACATTTTTTAACATTGTTTTAAAATTCATCATCAATGACATTTATGTAATTCAAAATAACCCAATTACCCATACTTCTAGAGAATTTGTAATGAAGGAATCCATTATTCCAGAAACGAGTAGAACTCGAATTCATCGAGTAGATACAAATTGAATACATATAATTTCACTCTGTTGATATTATTGTTATTAATTTTCTGTAATCTGAGCTTATTCAAACTTGGCCGATTAACCGAAATTACGTTCGATTACGGAGTTCGACCAACCGAGAAACTGTCCAAGAACTACAGAGGGCAATGGCGAAAGTTCATAATGGACCCTTCAGTTTTTCGACCCACACTCTATAATTGCTATGATACGAACCACAAGAGCTCGAGCAGATGTTTCTAGTGTGCAAGCTTTGCTGAACATTCGAATTAATTCTGTTATTTGCGAACTTCGGTCCAGCTAACTTGAGAATTGCAGAAAGTGTAGTATAGCCAAAGGGCATCCAGTATCTTGCGAGTTCGTAGAATATCATCATTGAGATTCATATCAGCTAGACTTGATAATCAGGAACTTCAAGAAATGGATAAAGTTTAGAACTGACCTGAAGGAAAGTTGTTAGCTTTCACGGAAAAGGCATGAAGTCTGCAAACAAAACTCGGATTGAAATACTTGAACAGAAGAAAGCTGTAGGGTCTTGTGGAATAACTTTTCAGCAAATATGGAGTATACTAGGAATCCAATGTTCATCTGTCGAATTATATTCTCGAGTTATGTAAGTACATTATTTCATATCCTCGAGTTTTATGGGGGAATTCAAATGAGAACCAAGTGATGAAGTGCACTAACAACGACCTTCTACTCATGGACATATCGTTTGGATATTATATCTCCGAATTAAAAAGAATGGAAAATGTTACGAATCTTATAGAAGGCAGAAAAAGTTCTAGATTGAATTTCCAAATAATTTTTTTTTCTGCTAGTAAGGAAAGAGCAAGCTATTTTTTTTGCCAAATGTCTCTGATTTTCTAATATCCTCTAGATCAGTGGCCTCCAACCAGTCGATCGCGACCTGCGTGACAATGGCAGATAAAGATAGCCGTCCGTCAATGATGGACATGTTATTTTATACTATTAGTCCCATGGAATGAGAACACTATAGTAAAAGAAATCAATTGGAATTCTGTATCTGGCGTTTTAAGAAAATATTCTCTTGAAGTTTTATATCCAAACAATCATTCGATAATTTCGACCTGAAGGAGATCGTGATTCCGAATGAAACTTATACATAACATAGCTCTTGGAATTTGCTACCCAATGTTTTTTGTCAGAATTTCTCACCATGGGGATTTGGGGGTGAAACCACTCCTGAAATGAAATTTTGGGCATTTCTACCTGGAAGAGATGCTGTTTCTGAATGGTACTTATGCATAACGTAGCCCTTGGTATTTGCCATCGAATATTTTGTGTCAAAATTTCTTATCATGGGGATTTGGATAAGAAGATTTTTCTTGTTTGAAGCAGACTATTGACCAACATAATCTTCCACAATGCCCGAGCAAAAAGTGAGAATACGTGGAAATTAATTTAGACTTAAGACATCAATTTGATCAACGATTCCAAGATTTTAAAGGCATATTGGTTGTGGCACACTTTATCGTTGTGGAAATGGATAAAAAATATTTCTCAGCTCATATTATAAAACTTTTTGAGGAGGTCAGACTGCAGTTGAAATAGAAGTAGTTGATTTTCAACATGATTTGTCTCTAAGATCTCTCACTACCGCAGGAAATATCTGGCTCATGGTACCCAAAAAAAAGTATTCGATTGTGGCTTAACTTGCATTGATATTGAAAGCAATTTTCAGCTCCACATACTTGTGTGAAGCATCTTTATCAAATTTGAAATTCATTAAAAATGAATATAAAAACAGACTGACCGATGAACATTCAACGAACTGTATCAGAATGGCGGCTACAACATTTTCTCTAAACTCTCATTGAAATGAAAATTTAAACTTTTTTTGTTCCACTATGTTTATTACTAGAACTGAATTTTCATGGATTCATAGATAATAAACGAGTTTTAATTCCATTTTTAGTTTCTTTTTTGCTTCTATATTCGTTGGTAGCTCACTAACAGGTTTATAAATGCTAGGATCGATCACTGGCTCAAAAGATTGGCAACCAGGTTTATGATGTGGGAAATTTTTTTTATGATAGAACTCGTGTGGAATTATTATCTGAACAATAACCATCATCTCTAATTGTTCTTCTCCCCAATTTTTCAACAGACGTCTTTTAAATTTCCACTAATGAGTTCCAAAAAGACAGACTACGAAACCTAGATCAAATTGGCACTAATCTGTGGTTTGAAGAACAACAAGAGATGATGGTTATTGCCCCAATACTAATTTTAAACCATGTTTTCTTTACACCGGAGAGGGCGGAAGAAACATTTGAAAGGTGCACGAAAACAACCATCTCTGCCAAAAGCCGAAGAAAAAACACTGACATGCGGACAGAGACGAAAGGTGAAACAAAACCAATGAATGTGAGAACGAAGGACTATAATAAAGTAGAGAAATGGCTGAGAATCAACAAATGGAGCAGGATAAAAAAATTGAGAAATTGGCGAAGAAGATAAGAGCCTTACACGAAAGAACTAAATCCTTGAAAAAGTTCTGTGGTGATAAAAGAAATGTAAGTATACCTGTGAATAAGATCGTGTCAGATAAGGCTTCGCTTGTGAACGATATAAAGCGCCATATGCAGGCCATAAAAGATAGAGATGTCACAAAAGAAGTTAGTTTCAGTGAGGAGATGAGATCCCTACTCCAAGAAATTGAAGACTTGAAACAGGAAGGAAAACACTCAAGAAGATTTGCAATACCTCGGCCGAGTGGAAAAACAGATAAGCACCTACAAAAAGACGAAATTCATTGTCTAACATGAGTGAGTTGAGAGAAGTAAAAACTATCAGCACACAAACTGATTAACCACTCTAAGTTCAAACTGAACTCCATAGGCAATTCGGGGAAGAGGAGCTGACAAGTATTTCAACTAAGGAAGATTTTGATGAACCAAGGAATATGCCATCACCAGAAAACATAACAAAGGAAATGGCAGGAACTGCTCACCTCAACAGAGACTTGATTCTGATAGCTGACCTAGATGAATAAAAAGAAATATAGGCTTGTGAAATTGCTTGTGTTGGATCATTGCACACCATAAAATATACCAAGCAAGGAAACCTGAAATAAGGTAAATTTATAATAATAATAATAAGAGAGTTTATTAGTGAAAAGCCTTATAAACTCTGAAACAAACTGAGAGTTATCCTATTGATAACTGTGTCCAGCTTATTCAACTAAAATAACATTTGTAAATACCCATATACTGTATATAAATAAACGAAATAAAAACAACTTAAGTATCCCTCTGTGTCGCTTTCAGTAATTTATGTCTTCATCGGTGCTATATCGTCTTCATCGGTAATACAATGTCCAAATCGGCAATATAATGTCCTAATCGTTAATACCTGCAAGTTATTTAATTTTCGTCTTCCAAGATTTGATGTGATCCCACCCCATGGAGTGAGTGCCGTAGGTATTCATTTATTCACTCAAATTTACTCAATTCGAGTTTATTATCTTATGGATCCTAGATCGGTCTTCCTCAATTAGCCATAATTTTATTCCTTTCTTGAATTTTGTCTCATCTCGGGTTTCTCTCAGCGTCTTCGGTACAATGGAGTAAATTCTTGAAGCTATATATGCACAACATCTCTGGCCAATTGTCTTCATTGCTCTTGTTCTTTCATAAGTTTGTTGTTTTTCTCTAAAAGTGTATTTGTGTTCCTTCAACCTCACTGATATTTTATTCTGGTGAACCCTCAGGATAATTTGTTGGGCATATATCTGTCTGATATCTAATGATTTAGAAATCTCGTAGATTTCAGAACTTGGGAAAGTAATTTTTTTTCCATACATTATTTTCAAGATACACTTCTGAACGATGTCCACACTCTTCTTGTGCACATCAAAAACACCTCCCCATCCTATTATTCCATATGATAGCTGTGATTGGACTAATGCAGCGTAAAGAATACGCATGTGTTTTACAGAACTTATTGATTTTCTAATATATCTGAATCTATATAGGATTCCTCTCAGTTTTCTTGTGAGGTAAGTCATGTGTTTATCCTATTTAAGATGTTGATCGATAATGATACCTAGATATTTTGTAGATTGTGTGTTTTTTATGTTTACTGAATTTTTCGTTCAAAGATACCATCTGAGTTCGATCAGATAGGTAACTCTCAATGAGGTCGAATATCTTTCCGCGGAATCCATAATTGGCAAGCTTCTCAAGTAACTTTTCATGGCTCACTGTGTCGAAGGCTTTCGCTAAATCTAATACCACTGCCAAGGATGGAATATTCTTATCGATATTTCTATAATTGATATCTGTTACTTTTTTTATAGCGTCTTCCGTTGACATTCCTTTGCGAAATCCGAATTGATTTTTTGATAATAACTTTTGTCTGTTGATAAATGTATCCATGCGGACTTGGATCAGTTTTTCTATGATCTTCGCGATATTTGAAATTAGGGTAATCGGTCTGTAATTATTCATCCAAGTTTTATCACCTCCCTTGAACACTTCACTAGTCCCTTTTTAAGTACATCTGGGAAACATGCTTTGTCGAAACAGTTTTTTATTATGTAAGCAAGAGGGGCTGATATTTCCTCTTTATTATCTTCAATGTTTCTGCTCGTATTCCATCATAACCAGCTGATTTTCGCGTTTTTAGAGTGTTTATGGTCCTCTCTATTTCAACTGCATCAGTTGGAAATAGGAAGAAGGTGCTGTCTCTTTGAATATAAACTTCTCTGAAATCTTCCGGTTCGGACAGTTTACTTGCATAAGTTTCACCCACTTCAATGAAGTATTCATTGAAAAGTTCGCATTTTTCCTGATCATCGTCAATCATCATGTTATCTTTGTCACGGATGTATCCTATATTTGTTTCTATTTTTATGTTATTAGTGAGGTTTTTGACACAATCCCATAAAGCTTTTGATTCACTCTGATTTCTTTTTATACACTTCTGAAAATAATTCTGTTTAGCCGTATTTATAAGATTTCTTAAGTGTTTCTTATTTTCCGTGTATTCAGTTTTCAGTTTTATATTTTCTGGTTCCCTTTTCAATCTACTGTAAAATTTTTGTTTTTTATTTATTTCTTTCAAAATAATAAGCCAATAAGCCTCAAGCTTAGCGGTAAAGTGAAAATTGAGGATGAAGAATATGAAAAGGACAGGAGATAAATCAAGAGATAAAATTATAGCAAGAGCAACCACAACTATTCCAGTTGATATGCCTCTATCAAGAAGGTACTGTTATAAAAATCAGATAGTACGCAGTAGTCACAGGAGATGAAATCGACGTTGTGGGGATCTATAAAAATCGACAATAGAGGGGAGTATATAGACACATGGCTCCCTCAAATCGAATGAACTGCGATAAACAGCGGTGAACCACATTTACAAGAGGGAATTCAACGACACATATGGATGTTACGCTGCTCCTGGTGTTATTCACGAGGAAATTGAAGGGCATGAACGTCCAGCATGAGAATGCGTAGAAGAAAGGCTTGAAAGATGCACCTCATTGGTGGAATAATGCGATAGAAGAAAAGAATACTTAAAATAAAACTGACACTAGACAGAGAAACTCCAGGAGTGTGTAGGAGGCGAGGAGCAGAAGGCAGTCAAAAAAGTGGTGAAGAAACTGAAGAATCACATCAAATGCTCGAAAAGGGAATGTTGGAATAAACTTCTTGAGGACTTGTACAGGGACATATGGGATGAGGCGTATCAGATCGTGTTCAGAAAACTAGGTACAGGTGGTACCTACTGCAGATTTCCCGCAACCAAAAGGAGTAAAATATTATAGTTCAGTCAATCTGTCGAAAAATAAATCGTTTTGACGGTATACTTACCCGCTCGATGAAATTTGGAACACTTGTTGAAAAGGGTGTAACTAGCTAACTCAAAAAAAGTAAAAAAAAATGCATTTTTCTCAAATTGTATGCATCGTACAGAAGATTTTATTGAACAAAAAATATAGAGGACGTTGGGATCTACATTTTTTGTCATTGGTGCAATGCTGCACGACTGAAAGCGCACAAAGTAGGTGGGGCTAAAGTATCAAAAAAAGTGTTTTTCATGTTTTTCGCCCTGAAAATGTTGTTTTAATGCAAAAGTTTAAATGTAAGAGTTGTTCCTTACATTATTATGAACAACTTTTATTTACACATTATTTTTGTACAACTTACCATTTTGAAGCTGCAGCTTGCAGAAGAATGAAAAATCCAAATATACTGTTGTACGCAGTATGAGTACACATCGGTAGTGCACGTTTAAATCAAGATTTTACTAATTTAATTTTTCTGAAAAATATGGTCCTTAATGAATAGGGCAGGTGGCCAAACCGGCCCTTTTGTTAGAACTATGCCAACGTCGCCGGAGAAAGTCACAATAGGACCGAGAAAACTACCGTTAGCAGAACAGTGCTGTATATGCACCGCTATGTATTACTATAACTTGTAAATGGTAAGTTGTACGAAAAAAATGTTGGAATAAAAGTTGTTGATAATAATGTAAGGAACAACTTTTACATTTAAATTTTTGCAATAAAACAACATTTTCAGGGCGAAAAACATGAAAAACGCTCTTTTTGATACTTTAGCGCCACCTACTTTGTGTGCTTTTAGTCCTGCAGCATTGCACCAAGACAAAAAATGTAGATCGCAACGTCCTCTACATTTTTTGTTCAATAAAATTTTCTGTACGATGCATACAATTCGAGAAAAATGCATTTTTTTTACTGTTTTTTTAGTTTTTTTGAGTTTTTCAATAAACCGCTAACATTTCAGCGAGGCCGTCACAAAGGTAGCTTAGTTACATCATTTTCAACAAGTGTACCAAATTTCATCGAGCGGGTAATTATACCCGCACCAAATGTACAGATTGACTGAACTATTAAGAGATTTTTCCCGATGAAAACAATAGCTCCCACTGCCAGCATACCAGAGACAGATCCCTTCAATAGACGAACTAAGCATAACCATGAACAGATGAAGACAGATATAGAACTGGGGACTGATAAGATCACGACGAAAATTCTAAAACCACTTAAGAAGCAGTGCCAGAGGACCATCTTTGCATGTATAACGACTTTCTGAATGAGCAGAACATTTCTAAAACCTTGAAGACGTCCAGATGCGTGTTGATCCCAAAACCGAGAAAAGAGCTATCTCTTTCGAGTACCTACAGCTTGCTTGATGTGGCAGGCAAAGTGTATGAGAGGCTGACGGTGTATACTCTCACTGCAGAGATCGAGAGGAACAGAAAGATATTAAGTTTCAGGAAAAAGCATTCTACAGCCACTGCCCTCCAGGAGCTTCTGAAAAAAGAGGTGGTGTGCCTTTGTGCTTGTTGATGTGTAAAACGCCTTCGATATCATAGAAGGAAGAGTGTAGTCGAAAGTCTGCGAATGATGGAGGTGAGGTTATGACAGCGTGCTGAGGCTTGAGTAAGCGGAGGGCGATCGCCTATGCGGATGACCTAGAATTTGTTATCGAGACGGATGGTCCTGGAGAGCGCAAACGTAAGATTGGGGAAACGGTCAGTATGGCGCAGAGATGGATGAGGCCAAAGGTCCGAGAAAATTAGGAGACTTCCGCGTATGAGGCAGGTGTGAAGATTGTCCAAGCTCCAATATCTAATACCTCGGAGTAATAATAAGCAAGGGTCCGACTTTAATGAAATTATATGATGAAAAGTCCTCAATCAAGGCAGACAGCAAGGGACGGCTCCTTCCGAATGTTGGAGACCAGATGTATCTCAGAAGAAGGATGATGTGTGCAATAGTGCACAGCGTTTCAACATACGCGGCACCAGTCTGGAGAAATAAAATGAAGAAAGAAAACCAAATAAAACAGATCAAAAGCATCCAAAGACAGGAACTGCTTCGGAAGGCATCGTCTTGGTCGACGCGGTGCAGGTGACCTTATGCTGGCTGAGGTATGCTTCTCTTTCAAGGTTGGAAAAAGACTGCCGGGGCACAGAAACATGGACAGAAACCAGACCCTTTGGAAATGGAGCGAAAGATGGGAAAGAGGAGGAAGAGTGGCAAACTGGACCGGCGGACTCATAGTAGACCTATCGTACTGGATAAATTGTAAACATCGAAGAACGTGTTATTTTTTCACTCAGTTTCTAACTGGTCATGGGTCCCTCCACTGATTGTAATTCTATGTGAGCTTACAGCAGTAAAAAAAATATAATGAGGAATTGCTTCCTAGAGTAGCTCGAAGGTGGATCCGTTTACAAGATTTCGCTCTTGAAAGAGAATTCTGACACACCATGAAACATGTTGAGTACTTAAGTAAAAATGTACCACTTGAGAACAAAATAATGGCTTTGCGTAATGTTTCAGGTCTTACATGCATAACGAATATAGATCCATTTTGCTCATACGTTTTGAATCTAGAACTTCAATAGGAGGGGTTTCCTAACCAAAATGATATGGTTTACTTACGGACTAGGACAACTGATCCCATGAAGTGTTTTGAATCATTTTCAGCAAGGCTTGAAGTTATGAAACTATATCAGGATGAATCCTAATAATCTACTGAAGTTGAATTCAATTTATTCAATTTCTTTTAATTTAATGTTTCAAAATACCGGAGATCGAATTTTCTTTTGGTTCGGGCAGTTGGTTTGAAATACTAGAGATCTAATTTTGTTTTCATTTGATATCACTAATACCTCCATATTATGACAAATATTATGATTTCTCATATAACAGAACGATAATTAATATGATTTACTGAATTGTTTGTAAAACTTGAAGTTAAAAGTAACATCGAATACCTGTAATCATATGACATAATTGTTTCATCTGAAGGACATTTTAATTATTTGTATCTTAAATTGTGATTTCTGAATCTGTTATGTCTTATGTTATTGTATTGGTTTGAAAATGTTTTAATGATTTGAGTTGTATCTAAAATTTGATTGTACATTCATTATAAATAGTATCAGAGGCCAGTCGCAGAGATATCGTGAAGTGAGCATGAAGCAACGATGGTTTTTTTCTTATTGGCTCTTATTTCCATAAAAAAATATGCCGCAGCGTCGAGCCAGCGAATTAAACATAGCTATATTTTACGAAATAGATTCAGATATAGCTATATAAGAAATGCTGACATGTATATTGAACGAGGAGGTTTCAATCGTCAGTATGGCCGTGTTAAAGACCAAAATGCTAAGTCCTATAAATGAGCTCAGAATTTTAACGGTAGTCTGTGACTGTGTAATCTATGGTCTAAGAAAAGACGGTCTCCCAGGTAGTAACGTTAATAACTTGAAGGTTATCTTGAATATATTGTTCGAACGACAAAGCGTTTTTTTTTTAAATCTTACATATATACATTCTTCAGTTAAATTCCTAAGAGAAGGAAATTTGAGCGTCGAACGAAACAACTTAAGGAAAACTGTGACTGATTATTTTCAATTTAGAATAGGGGTTTACTCATTCTTCATGGCGGTTTTATAAGTATCACACTGTTTCAGAGTCCAGGAAAACACACTAGAACAACCGCGTAAAAGCTCCTGACTTCTCGTCAGTGATTTTCTATATTTCTTGGAGGTAACGTTGTATTCACCCATAGTTAATTAACATTTATTACTACTTTTTTGCGTTTTTGGTTATGCTGACTAGAACACTTGTGTCAAGCACAAGAAGCTCGACAAATCTCTCTGAATAGAGAATCATAATCCTCAGAGTTTGATTAGTTTTGTCTGTTGCCTTGGTAACGTTTCAATGTTAATCTTACCTGAAGGGATCATATGAAAAGTGAACCATATTATGAATAGATGACATACATTTCAACCATCCCATAATATAGACCTAAACATAAATTTCATCTGTTTTCTCAAAGGCGCTGAGCAAACCAAAGCTTTCGGTCTTCGAATAACTGTTCCTTTGTTTAAATAAGCCTTCGAATTAATACTCACAGCGTCGTTGTGGTTCCAGAATATGTAGGCGGGGGGCTCAGGGCTATGCCGGACGACGCAGGTGAGGTTGATGGTGCTTCCGCGATCGATGAACAGCTCGGGGGCTCCGACTATTTCGGTGTCCGGCTCTGAAAGACACAAGGTTCACTTATTAGAATTCTAATCAGGATTGCCTGACGGCCGTACATCATTGAGGGGTAAAGTACTCAGGTGATGGGAAATTTCTAACTTGAAACAAGAATGAGGTATGTCCTGGTTATATTAGATTCGCTGTGTTACAGTGGCGGCTCGTGACAATATAGTATGGTGAGGCACATAAGGAAAAAAATTTAATAATGTAATATATATATATAGGGTTTACGTGGCGAACAAAGTTTATATAGTGAACTCTACTTCGTCAATTGCCTAATAAATATATTAAAAAAATTTTCTTCACTAATGCTTGGAATTTTTGATGAATTCTCAAATTATTTAAATACATATTACTTTATTTTATTCAGCAAAAAAGCCATTAATTTAATTGTCCCAATATATTATGAGCTTATTTTTCGATATACTAAATTACTCAAAAATATGAAAACCATTATTATAAGATTATAAGATCCAACGTGGAGGTGTAGAGCATTCCTGCCACGTGTGGGATGGGAATGAAGGAAATCGGATCAGATCAAGTCGGAAATTTTCAAAATAACGAAATAAATTCTAAATAAATAAAATAAACTCTGAAAAAAATTAACACTGAATAAAAAAATTAAAAAGGCAGTGTAAAATAGGATTTATTCTAGTTGATGACGAGATATTGTTGATGATGGAGCTCGTATTGAATGATTATTTGAGCTATTACCATCATCTATTGTGGATGTAATGTTTTCCGACGTTTCGATAGACATCTTCTATCTTTATCAAAGAGGAAAAGTAAAAAACCTTTCGAAAATTATCAATCTTCAAAAAGTCATTGATCTTGATAAAGATAGAAGATGTCTATCGAAACGTCGGAAAACATTACATCCACAATAGATGATGGTAATAGCCCAAATAATCATTCAATAGGATTTATTCTGAAAGTTATAAATGAAAATTATTCTGAATTGAGTTCTCAATATTGAATTTTTTTGTAAATCAATGGAATTCTACGATTTTTCTGATCAGCGAAATGATCTATAACCTTGTCAATAAAAATATTTTCGTCCTGTGATTTTATGAATCCTTTTTCGATCGAAATTTTAGCCATATTACTCAGCCGCGCCTGTCCAGTTGTATTACAAATATAATTTTTAATCCTTTTCAACGCAGAGAAACTTCTTTCTGTGGAAGCGGTTGTAAAATTTTCCGAATTTTGAAGATAAAAATTGAAATAGATCATCAGCAGAACGCCCAGAACTAACATCATAAAATCCCATGAAGCGTCAACAAGTTGGTCATCTATTACATAACGAAAAATGACTGATAACTGGGAATGACAGCTCATGTCAGTTGTTTCATCAACTTGCCAAGAAAAAAACAATGATTGTGAAATTTCGTTCTCGATTTGTTTACTCACAACAAAAGCAACCGAATCAATTAATTCATTTTGAATGGTTTTAGATGTACCAGAAAATACCGATTTACTGTTGGTGTCATTTTCTAAAACGGTTTTTAAATTCGTGTCAAATTTACTTACAAGAACTACCAATTCTTTGAAATTTCCGCGATTTAAAGACTCATTCGATTCATCGTGCTCCCTAAAAGGTAACTCTTGCATACAGAGGTGCATCGTAATATCTATTAAACTTCTTAGAATTTGTCGATTTTCTTTGACTTTAGCATTATTGAAATTTTAAATTTCTATTTGACGCGCATTGTCTATTGCTGTGGCAATATTTTGTTTTTGCTTTCTCATAACGGTAAGCTTGCAATTAGATGCAATATGCTGAGCACTTTCATTGTGTAGCGATAATAATAATAATAATAATAATAATAATAATAATAATAATAATAATAAACTTTATTGATCCCGTTGGACAATACAGTATGGGACAAGTCAATCATAACAATACAAAATAGAAACAAATGATTAATGGTCACAAGACCAAGATAACAGTGAAAAATCACACAAATATTCAGTTACTGAATAGTAGCCTTTGCACAGTAGTAGTTTCTTGATGGTTTTCTTGAATTGAATTATTTTAAGATTTTTAAAACTTGTTGGCAAGTGATTGTATACTCGTATACTCTGATAGAGAGGCGAGCGTTCAAACCTTGATGTTCTATGCTTGGGTATAAGCAGTACATCCCCTTTCCTCGTCGAATATTGATGATAACTTGACAGCTTCTTGAAAGATCCCTCGTTGGACCTTACATGTAGGAGGCATCTGTATATGTACAAGCATGCAACTGTCATGATCCCATTAGTTATGAAAAGAGGTCGACAGGAGACCCGAGGAGGTATTCTAAAGATACTTCTCAGTATTCTCTTCTGGCACACAAGAATTCTGTCCAAGTCAGATGCACTACCCCAGATCAGAATATTGTATGACAAATGTGGGTAAACATCCAGAAGGGATTGGAGAGGAAATAGGTTTTTAATTTTGTTGAGAGCGTAGTAGGCGCTATTTAATTTTTTACAAACCTTTTCTACATGTTCACTCCAACGTAAAAATTTATCGATCTGAATTCCAAGAAATCTAGTTGACTCATTTGGGGAAAGAGATAGATTCCTATATGTCAGCACCTGATTTCTACCCATATCCCTAAGACTGAAGTGTAAGCACACAGTCTTATCGACATTCACTACTAGGCCATTTCTGCTGCACCAAGATACAAACATATCTAGTAAAGCCGAAATTCCAGCAGCTAGCTCTTCAAAACTCCTTGCCGCAATCAAAAAAGATGAGTCGTCAGCAAAAAGCGCTACTACAAGTGCGATGATGTGTTCAGGTAGGTCATTTATGAAAAAAATAAATAACAATGGACCCAGAACCGAGCCCTGGGAACTCCCATGCCAAGCATATATTTCCCGGAGTCAGCACCATCGACTCTAACCCTCACACTGCGCTCCGCCAAATAACTTCTTAACCAACCAAGGAATAATCCCTAAATCCAAGATTGTAAAACTTGCTCAGCATGAATGTGAACCTTAAGGAATCAAAGCCCTTGACAGATCGAAAAACAGACCAGCCACGAAGAACCCATCGTCCAGTTTCTCATAAACGGTCTGCACGAATGTAATAGCAGCAGTCTCAGTAGAACGGCCAGGCCTGAAGCCATGCTGGGAACTGGTAATCACATTGAACCTATTCAAGAAACTAAGCATTCTGTTCAAAACTATTCTCTCAAAAATCTTGGAGAAACAACTCAGAAGGGATATAGGACGATAGTTTGAGATGCTGTGAGGATCTCCCTTTTAAAAATGGGCACCACAATACATTCTTTCAAAATTGAAGAAACCTTCCAGAAGAAATAGAAAGATTTAGCAGGTACGCGAAAAGTTCGGAAATAGAATCGCCGACCGCCTTCAGAGTTCTTGAAGATATACAATCAACACCTGTGCTTTTTTTTGTTTTTCAACAATTTGATGTTATCAGCTACCTCATGTTTTGTTACAGGATAAAAATAGAAACTTACATCTAGCATTTTTGAAGTTGTACATGAAATAGATAAAGAATTTCTGAAATGTTTTGCTAGCATTTCAGATGTTACAGTTGAAAAATATTCACCAAATGAGTTTGCTAACTCTGTAGGGTTAGTACATAAATTTCCATTCAAAAGTAGATTTATTCTTTTCTGTTCCCTATTTTTATTACCGATTTCTTTATATACTAGGTTCCAAGTTGTTTTGTTTTTCTGACAAGAGTTGTTCATTATGTTTACGTAATATCTTCTTTTCGTAGTTTGCAGCAATTGATTGTAGTCTAATTTAACGGTTTTATACATTGTCAAGGATTCTACAGATTTCACGTTCGAATGAAGCCAATAAATATTTTTCAAATGAAGGCTAGCTAACTTTATCTCTTGGGTTAACCAAGGCTTAGAAACATTATTTCTTAGAATTCTCTTTAAAGGGCAATAATCAGCAAAAGCATCTCCAATGAACTTGACAAATTCATCAAAGCAATAATCTACGTTAGATCCTAAATAAATATTCGTGAAGCTTGTGTTTTTAATTTGATTATTGAGTTTATCTAAATTACTATCAGTAATCTCCCTCACATAGCACACCTTGTCAACAGAATTGCAAGATCCAATATTTTTCATTGTATAGGAGTAGATCAATGAAACTATCCTATGGTCAGCAAGATGACCCTCGAAAACATTAGTTTTACATAACGTTAAATCTACATCTGTCAAAATATAATCTAGCAGAGAAGAAGAGGTTTTACCAGAAATATCAGTGAATATTCGTGTTGGCTCAAATGATGTTATACTCAAATTGAAGCACTGCATGAAGTCATCGAATACAGATCTACTTTTGAGTCATTGACGTCCACATTCATATCTCCGCACACAAATAGTGACTTGGATTGATCTGCGCACTCTTGGACGACGTAAGTGAGTTTCTCAAAGAATAATTTGAGATCGACCTTGGGTGACCTATAGGCACTAATAACACACACCTTCAGGTTGTCACTTGATATCTTCACTGCACATACCTCACAATTCATCTCTTCCGAAAGATGAGAAATACTAATTCCAGATGTTTGAATGGTATCTCTGGCATATATGGCAGTTCCACCTCCCCTATGTGAAGCACGGCAAAATATGAGATTAACGTATAACCAGGAAGCATCATGAGTTCAATATTCTCTTTCAGACACCAGTGTTCGGCCACACTTACAATGTCTGGTTTCATCGAATCAAGTAATAATTCCAAACTTAGTAACTTATTTGCAAGACTTTGGACATTCAATTGCATTATTTTCAATTTAGAAGTTTGTTGATTAATTTTCGTGATTCGACTAGTTTGGGTGGAATTCGCTAAATCGTGCTCTGATCCCGACGACGCCTCAGACCCCGAGAAAAATTTTTCAAATCACTAGAACCACTTTTCGACCAAACTCAGTCGGAATTTCCATTAGTTGCTGAGAATAAAATGCACGACCAACAAAATATTTTTTTCAAAGTAATACTTCCAGTAAGCCAGTCGTACTTGTCATACCACGTATTTTGGAATCCCCGATTTGATTTACCGACCCTACCACTAGACACTAGAGAATTTTTCAAATCTGGAACAGGTCGCGTGACTTCCTTAATTAAATATAATTTATTATCATACGAATGAGTCGAAAAATGTTGCTTATTTATTAAAACATTAACAATATCACAAGTACACTGAACTTGTTCCTTAGGAATTTCAAAAGATTTACTATTACTAGGTCCCGCTGAATCCATTTCGCGATCTGGTAGTCACTTTCGATAAAAAAGATTTATATTTCAGAAAAAATTCACCTAAAAAAGATTATAATCATACGCGATACACAGCAAATGCGATAGCTCTAAATAACGACAAAGTGAACTAACCCTATTTCTCTATTTCCCGCTTCCCGATTAACTCGAATAAAAACCTGAGGCCAGCCTCTAATTCCTCGAGAAGCCACCTTCAAAGCCGTGGATATGTTCTCACCGCTTCTACGCAGATAACCCGTTGACCATCGCAGAAACGAAATGATCTCAGATCGGCTAAGATCGCGCAGAGGCCAGCCTCGGATTAATCCTAGAACGGCTTACCATTACGTTCTCGTAGTCATCGAAGTAGATAACACGCTAATTCAGTGAAAGAAGCCTGCGCTAGGCATGCCTCCAACAGTTTATTCAAAGAGGATTTGATATGTTATGAATATACAAGGAACGTGAGATTGGGAAAAATAATGAGGAAAAAAGGGATGATGAAAGGGAATGAAGAAATATACGGTTCAGAATTTTTTGATGAGGCACTGCCTCACCTGCATATACATAGGACAAGCCGCCACTGCTGTGTTAGTGGAAGAAAAGGTCATGAAAAAGTTTTATAGCTGTTCTGAAAGAAATTGCTCACGCATTTCGAGAAAACGATCAAGTTGTGCGTTGAAAGATGTTAGAATCAGGTTGAAACTTACAGGCTCGCAAAATTGGATAGAAATCGACAAGTTTGAAAATTTTGTAAAATAACAAAAAAAATTTCTTTTATTAATGATATCCCATAAGATGCTCGTCGGATAAAAAAAAATTGTGAATGCATTCAGGTTATTATTGTCTTACATATTATCAAATTCAAAATCGTAGATCGAAACCACGTGAAGATTTCGAAGTTTTTTTTATTTACTTCAGGTAGGTACAGAAATTCATAAATGGATGGAAATTTTTGCTTTTTCCGTTCTTTTGTCATATTCTGTCTAGCTGACTAGAAATTTTACTTTCTGAGAGTTCAATGTACCGCTATATGAAGGGTGATTCATTTAGGGGTACTTTTTTTTCAAAAAAAAAATTAATAAATACAATTTTATTTGATAATCTTTATTAACAAATGAAAAAACCATTCTTTACAATTACTTTTGAAAGATAAATTCTTTCAAATGCTTACTTCGGCTACGTTTAACAAGATCTATTGGATAGTTCCAATAAGCCATTAGCCATTAAGCCAATTATCAGTGAACAAAACTTTTGTCGAAAAGAGTGGATCCTCTTCAAGCTTGTCAAGATCCTAACGGCTAGAAATGAAACGATTCGGTAGGTCGATCGGCTTCAGTTCTTCAACCAATTGAATTTTGTGAGCTTTCAAAGAAAGATCTTTACGTAGAATTCGTCAAGTACACTGCTCAACAATTGATAGGGATCACTTACTTTTTCTAAATTTATTTCTGAAATATTCGCTCCAAGATTATGGATTTAGTCAGATATCAGAGTATTTTCAGTTGATAATATGGTTCACCTGAGAAAAGAATGAAAAAAATGGAAAGTTGGAGAGAAAAAAAGACTTTATTAGAAACACTCAAAATTCTGTGTCTGAAGGCTAAAGTTTCGGTTAAGCTAGTACCTAGTTGGTCCCCCACGAGCTCGTCTCAAGCGTTCTACCCTACGAGGCATACTTTCAATCAAACGATTTATAAAATTTTGGGGCAATTTCGTCCAAATATCCCGTAAAGCGTTAGAAAGGTCCTTCAGGTTATTGATCGGTTGTTCTAAGGTTGGCAATTGTCTAGAGATCTCAGACCAGACACGTTCGATGCAATTCATGTCTGGAGAGCGAGCTGGCCAGTCCATCCTATCAATAGCATGAGTTTCTAGCGCTTCATTAACCAGACGACTACGGTGTGGACGGGCATTATCGTCAATTAAAATGAAATTCTCGCCCAAGGCAGCCGCAAACGGAACAATTATGGGTTCAATAATCATATCGTGATATTTCTGGCTGGTCATTGTGGTGTTCTGCAGAACAACCAACTCTGTGCGTTAGTTCAAACAAATGCCTCCCCATACACATTAAGAACCTCCGCCAAAAGCTGTTGTGGGTATCATAAACTGTTCCTGCATACCTCTTTCCCTCCAAGTAGGAATACGTCCATCGGAGTTGACCAAACGAATTCTAGACTCATGCGTAAATAAACATTGGCTCCAATCTTCAACTGTCCAATTGCGGTGCTCCTCAGCTCATTGCCGTCGATGAACCCGGTGTTCCCTATTCAAACGGGGATGTTGTACCCTCATACGTGCTCTCAAACCACGAACATGTAGTCGTCGTCTTACAGTCTGGTTCGAAATTAGAAGTCCTGTTGTAGCTCTCAGTGATCTATTGAGCCGCGACGCCGGGTAAGTGGGATTTCTCCTAGCATTGAGGATCAAAAGACTATCTTGGGCAGCTGTCGTACTGCGCTGCCGACCTCCCCATGAAAATAAGCTACTGAGTCGTTTTGGATTAACTTATTGCAAGCCCGACTCACGACACTTTGCGAAACATTCAACCGCCGCGACACTTCTCGCTGAGACAAACCTTCCTGTATCCACCGTATGATTTGGTCCAGTTGCACAGGAGCCAAACGTCTTCTCGGCATGACTGATAAGCTGATATTGTTCTCATTTCTTCAATTATTGTCACCTTATGTGTTTGAACGAGAGAAAAAAACAGATTTAATAACAAATACCACATTGCTCTTCACTCCACTTGTAACAGCCTACAGAAATTAATCGATTTTGTGAACAAGAGCCGATGAAATGAGGAAAAATTTGATATAATCAACTCAAAACATCTTAATTTTTCCTTAAAGAACATATAATGTACAGATATTCAAGAGATAACTTGAAAAAAATACAAATGAAGAGAAGTTCATAAGTGATCCCTAGCAATTGTTGATCAGTGTAGTTCAACATGAACGGCCAAGCTGTTGAGAACGGCCTCGAATCGACACTTTAGGGTCATTAGGTACACTCTCTCCCATCGTCGCTATATTCTTTTCACTACGAGCTGGATGTGTATTTGGTTGAGTAATATCCACTAACGAATATTGTGTCCTAAACTTAGTAAAGTTAGAGCGTTCTGTAGGTTGATTGTGTGGACCGTAGGTCGCTCTAAGTGCCCGATACACATTAATCGGAGAACGCCCAGTTTCATAATAATGCTGAACAATTTGTAGACGAGGTGACCGGCTAAGTCATTCCATTATGAAATGTCAGACATTACTGAGCAAGAATACTACTTCAGTTTACACGACTCATACGCGATCTGCAACTAAATCCCCTCTACAAAGAGTACCTCTAAATGAATCACCCTTTATATAGGAAATTATTCATCCTCTTTAGAGCGGTGGAGCGGTTTCAGAAAGAAGCTAGGACGATGAAATTTGATAGTATTAAAATTAATGACTTGTTTTTCAGGCTCAACTAAAGGGGTTGTTTTCTTCATCTACAAGTGCGAAGATGAAAACGAGTCATCTTCAGAGATATATCTCCTGATGTATATCTACACATTTTTTATTCATCGTGAATATTCTATACAGGTTGTCCTGAATTGAACGTACGAGAGGGGAAGATTCCTTAAGTGAGTTTAAGAAGAAACAGTCCCGTAAACATGGGGTGCAAACGTTTCGTTTTCGAGATACAAAGTGTAGAAGATTGAATTTTTTTCAAGTTTTTTTCTCATAGTATCTACACTTCACAAGATATTCAACTGAAATTTGGCATAGATATTACATTTGAAAGTTCTCACCAAGTGACATGGCAATTTCGATAGAAGATTGACAGGGTGATATTTTTTCGGAAACACTGCCACCTGTTCTACTGCAGAACTTTTTTTTGATGAGCAACTGTTAATTTGAAAAAATATAAAAAGGAGCTTTGGTTTTTTACTAAACTTTTCGGTCTCATGTAGTTTTGTCGTATCTACCAACGATTTCGAAAAAAAATTTGAACGATTCTCTCGAAATTCTCGTAACTATGATAGGATGTTGAATGATTGTTTGGGCTATTACCATCATCTATTGTCGATGTAATGATTTCCGACGTTTCGATAGACATCTTCTATCTTTATAAAATGGAGAAACTTATGAAGGAGTCAAGAAAATATGAACCCTTAGATCATTCAAAAACCGTGATCAATTTATCTAATAAGAACTTAAGTGAAGATCAGATATCTCTCCTCAACAAGGGTCTCAAGTTCTCTATAGCCCCTAAGACGATACCAAAATTGAAATCATATTGGCGGCAGAAGAAACTGCACAAAAATTCGAGAACCTGAAAAAGCCAGAAGAGTACAGATGGAAAATCAGAACCTTGTTAGACAGGAATAACAAAACACCTCTACCCAATATAAATAAAGCTGAACAGAGGGCATTAAAAGATCTTAAATCGGATAGTTCCATAAAGATACTTCCAGCAGACAAAGGAAACGCCACTGTAATTCTAGATGTTGGCTCTTATAATCAAAAAATCAATGAATTATTAGAAGCAGGAAAATACAAAAAACTAAAAAAGGACCCTATCACCACAGTTGAAAACAAGGTTTACAAAATCCTTTATAAATATCGAAATGAATTTCCAGATCAATTCATTAGATCAAGACTTACACCTCACTTCAGTAAACCACCACATTTATATGGTCTACCAAAAATACACAAAGCAAATATTCCTCTAAGACCAATTGTGAGTTCAAGAAATTCAGCATGCCACCAATTAGCTAAATTTCTGCTGAAAATTATATCACCATTAAAAAGTAATTCAACATCGATGATAAGAAACACGAAACACTTCATAGAAATAATGAAACATCAAGAAATCATGGAAGAAGACGTTATGGTCAGCTTCGACATTACCAGTTTGTTCACTAATATTCCAACAGATAAAACACTTATCATAGTTAGGAAAAAGCTTGTAGAAGATCAAACCCTTAGTGAAAGAACTACACTAGGCGTGAATGCAATTATGGAAATGCTTTCTATTTGTATTGAAACAACATATTTCCAATTTGAAGACATCTTTTATCAACAAGAATTTGGAATGGCCATGGGTTCACCACTATCACCAATTTTAGCTGATTTATATATGGAAATTTTCGAACAGAAGGCATAAGAAAAATATGCACTTAAACCCAAACTGTGGAAAAGATATGTAGATGATACTTTCATTATTTGGCAACATGGAAGAGACACTATAGATGAATTCCTTCAATATCTAAACAATCGAGAGGAATCAATTAAATTCACAATTGAAATCGAGAAAGACAGACAACTTCCATTCTTAAATGTACTCGTACATAAACAAAATGGAATCCCCAGAACCACTGTGTATAAAAAGCCAACGAACACATCTACATTTTGATTCAAACCACCAACTAAACACTAAATTGGGAGTAGCAAAATGTTTATTTGATAGAGCAATAAATATTTGTTGCACTGAAGAAGACCAAAATGATGAAATAAATAACATCTCGAAAACTCTTAGAAGCAATGGCTACCCCAAAAAGATATTAGAAAAAGCTAGACGAACAAGAGAAAGTCAACCAGAACCAACAGATATAAATCAGACCATTAAAACCGTAATTCCTTATGTAAAAGGTTTGTCGGAGAAAATGAGAAAAATTGGAAATAGATACAACATAACGATTGCATTCAAAACTCAAGACACTATCAGAGCTAAACTTACAAAAGTTAAGCCTAATAATGAGACACAAAGGACAAAGAACTGCATATATGAATTACCTTGCGAGTGCGGAAGATCTTACATCGGAGAAACTAAACGCCCTCTGAATGTACGAATAAAAAGAACATCAGAAGCTTCTACGAGTACTAGACAGCGACAAATCAAGGTTGGTCCAACATGCTGTAGATGAGAATCATCGTATAAAATGGGATGAAGCATCAATAATATCCAAAGAAGAAAAACTTGCAAGAAGAAAAATCAAAGAAGCAACTTTTATGAAAATAACACCTGATTTCTTAAGTGCTCCATCTATAGATCTGCCAGAAGTTTGGACGCCGATAGTTCGATCCAACTTAAAAAGATCATCATATCACAGATGAGTATATAACATCGTTCATTTTTCTTTCATGACTTCTGTCATATTGACTTTTTTGAAAATTGATAATTCTCAAAAAGTTTCTTACTTTTCTCCTTGATAAAGATAGAAGATGTCTATCGAAACGTCGGAAATCATTACATCCACAATAGATGATGGTAATAGCCCAAACAATCATTCAACACGAGCTCCATCATCAACAATATCTCGTCATCAACTATGATAGGATGGCCAGTTTGTTATCTGTGGTTAATGAATTCAGTGCCAGTTTTGACACATCAAATTATTGAACGTTTGTTTTTTTGAAAAGTGAAGGTGTTTGCATTTGTGACTATTTATTATTCTGAATGTAGTTAGACTACTATTTTCATGACTGTCACAACAATAATTTGATCAGAAATTAGAACCTCTACACATTTCAATATCAAAACATGCCGAATTTCACGAATTCCAAAATGACTGATATGCATTTCATGTATGGTCTTGCAAATGGATGTGCAAGAAAAGCTAGGCGTGATACCAAATCATCGAATGTTCTCTGATATTCATAGGCGTCTTTCAGAAGCTGGATCTTTTTCCATGAAAAGTAGCAATGCTAGGGACCACGCAGTGTGAGAACACTACAACTCGAAGAGGCAGTTATGAACGAAATAGAACAACATCCAAGAACTAGTACAAGAAAAATTAGTGTACTTTTGAATGCAAGTCATCAAGTTGTTTGGCGGATCTTGCGGGATTCTCTGCCATATCCTTATCACATTCAGAGGGTGCAAGCTCTTCTGCCTCGAGATTTTCATCCGAGGGTTAGTTTTTGTCAGTGGTACCTCAGTAGACTATTGATGAATCCTTATTTTGATTGCCAAATTCTATTCACTGATGAAGCCTGCTTTTCAAGGACTTCAATTATCAATTTTCATAATGAACACGTATGGGCTGAGGAGAATCCGCATGGATATGTAGAAACCCATTTTCGAGAACGAAGACGAAGAACAGAAGATTGTATAAGAGTTGGGGGAGGACATTTTCAACATTTGCTATAGTTCAGTCCTTTGCGGTTACTTAGTTTTCTTGTTTTGATTTTTTTTTTTAGTTTTACGTTTCTTGTTGTAATACATTTTTTGTGTTGATTATACGAGTTAATCGAATCTTTATGAAGCATCGATACAGATCAGGAAAATTTCTGACACTGAATTCATTCACCACAGTTTACAATGGCCTTCCCATCATAATTTGGATTTTCACGAGGATTTCGAGAGAATCGTTCAAAATCGTTGGTAGATACGACAAAACTACCTGAGACCAAAAAGTTTAGTATAAGAACAAAGCTTCTTTTTACATTTTTTCAAATTAACAGTTGTTCACCACAAAAAAGTTCTGCAGTAGAACAGGTGGCAATTTTCCAGAAATATTATCATCTAGTAGATCTTCTCTCGAAAAACGTGGTGAGAAAAAATGTAATATCTATGCCAAATTTCAATACTCTGTAGATACTATGACGAAAACTTGAAAAAACGTTTCAACACACTGTATCCCGAAATGTTGCGATCCCAGTTTACAGGACTTTTTTTTCTTAAACTCACTTGAGGAATCTCCCCTTTTCGTTTGTACGTTCAATTTAGGAACACCCTATATATAAATTCCAGGGCCATCTTAGGGCTAATCATGAGTTTTCCGATTTTGTCATGAAGCGAATTTGTTGCGTTATTTTTTCATACTATTTTTCCTTCAATTTTTTTTATTTTCAGATTCGATGTGGACCACTTGGAGAAGTTTCTCAGTTTTTTAGTGCAAGATCACCAAGGGGAAAGAAGTTTTACACCTTTCAATATTTCAGCTTATTTTGTAAACACTAATGCGAGGAGTCAGGGTTTTTTGGGCGCTCGTTCTAATAGAACAACATGATATAATTTTGCCCAAATGTATATAAATCTCGATTGTCGAAACAACAATGGCCTTAATCGATAAGGTTCGACTTCCTGATGAAGAATCCTTGGTCAAAATTGGGTATATCCGTTCAGCATGCTCTGTACTCTATACCATCCGAGAGATAAGCTTGACATTTTATATTTTCATAACAGGTTATCTGTTCGAATATTTCAATCAAGTTTGTTATTGGGCCGAATCCGTCGAATGATTCTAGAGTTATGAGCATCTAAAATTTTGTTTCATCAATAACTCTTTGAATATTATACTTGAAAGATGTTTAAATGAAGATGAAATAAGTACGATTACAAAATTTTGCAGAAATCGACACACTAGAATATTCTTAAAAAATTCCCAGAAATATTTTCTCTAATACGTTATAGATATCCTTAGGCTTTGATAGAAAATTCGTACAAATATGGAGGTTATTGATGTCTTAAATATTCTCAAACTTCATAATCGTAGATCAAAGCCATCTTGTTTTATTTTAATTAAGGAATCGCAGAAGAATCCATAAATATTATACAATCTATCGGAAGTTGTCATGTTCTGTCAAGTCTGAGCAGAAATCGTGCTGTAAGAAAGTTTTATATTCCACCCTGCCTATGAAACATGATTCATCCTCTTCAGGTTCCTGCAGAGTTTTCAGAATATTCGATTCCAAAGAATTATCGCTTTCTTTGCAATTTAGACTTGAATGTTTAAGGTATTCGAAAGAACAAGAGTTTAGTGGAATTTATAAATCACTATCTAAATAGGTTTTGATGGATGAGCACAGCCGGTGTGAACGATCAATTCAAGGTTTTATCAATAAAATTGCGGGTTCTGGAGGAATACTTAAGTATCACCACAGAAGAAGAATAAGCAACCTGTGCGATACAGCCCTTACATAACTGAATATAAATAAAGAAATTGATCAACGCGGATATTTAATAAAGTCAAGAAATTATTCGTCGATAGTTTAGCTGAAAGTTATTTTTAATTTGAGAAATTAGTTTTAGCGTGTGCTTTAGTATCACAATGTTCCAAAATTCTCAGAGCAAGTGCGCAAAAGCTCGTGAACAGAGCTTTTCTGAATTTTTTCACTGGGGTTATTTTTATGGGCATTCATGCTTCTCAAACGTGGTGGTCATTCAGCTATATCACATTCCATTTTTACTGGTACTACCTCCTCTTCACATTGAAATGAGGATTCATTTCAAAAATAGTTATTCTCTTTGATTATCAAAATCTTATCGGAGAACCCTTTATACAGGGTGATTCCGGAGGAGACCGTCAGATTTTAGGTGAAGTATACACTAGTCAAGGCAGTTTCGAAACAATGTTTGGTTTATGGTTGGGGGGCTTTAATGAGAGTCTATAGGGTGATTTGTCCGATTTTTCTTTTATTCATAACTTTGGTATGGCTTGATCAATCTTGATGAAATTTTCAGTGTAGAACAATACGATTATCTTCTTTCAATAATTCCAACATTTTCTCAAAAACACAGGGTGGGAATTATGATAAGTTCAGATTAAGTTTGCAGGTTGAAAAAACACCCTGTACATTCCGTTTTCAAAATTTTTCTACATGCTTCAGATTCTATCATAAGTTTACATCACTGGAGCGTTTTTTTTTTTTTTTTTGGCACACATCCAGTTTTCCTAGAAAAATTTTTCAAGGATGAACAATATCGTTATTTCGCTCCAAGGCAGTCAGGATATTCTGAACTAGAATGTAAACCGGTGTCGTCCAATGATACAAAGCTCTTCCTGAGTCCTAAAGTAGTTCTTCCAAATTCGAAATTCATATTTAATCACTCATATTCTGATGTATAAAATCATTTAATCCAGAAAATATCTTTATATCTACCTACTTAAACCAAAAAATCTACAACTTATACAGAATAAACATTCGAAACATATTTTGAACGGCAAAACTAAGGATTAACACAAAATCTACATAGAATGTTCGAAATGATTTCCCTTTTTTGAATACATATTCGAGACCTTTTTATTAAATTTCCAATTGACCTTCTAATGAGGGATTGATTTTGCTTCAAGATATTACATTCCTCGAAAATCCTTTCAACTAGATGTTCTCTACTTCTAATTTCAACCTTATAAACTCTTGTTTTCAGATATCCCCTCACAAAATAGTCTAAAGGGTTCAAATCAGGCGATCTTTGTGGACCAAGCAATAGGGCCTCCACGACCAATCCATCTGTTCGGATAATTTACATCCAGGTGATTTCTCCCATTCAATGCAAAGTGAGGTGGTGCTCCGTCATGTTGAAAGTACAAAAAGCGGATATGTACATCTTCCAATAGATTTGGTAAAATATTTTCCAAAAAATCTATGTAAATTTCACCATTTAATCTTTCCGCAACAATGTGAGGGCCAACTAAATTTCCGTCTATTGTTCCAAGCCAAATATTGGCAGAAAATCTGTGATGTGTATTAAGACTCTTCTTCAAATGCGGGTTGTCTCTTGCCCATTCGTGGGAATTATGGATATCAAATATTCCATTCTTAGTGAACATAGCCTCGTCTCTGAATAGAATACGAAAAATAGTTCGTTGGTGACTAATAACCCAGCGACAAAATTGTAATCGTTGGGGCAGATCTTGTGGCAACAGTTCTTGGACCTTTTGGTAGTGGTATGGGTGGAATTGTTCTTTCTTCAAAGTCTTGCTCACTTTGCTCTGCGAAATTCTTAATTCGGTACTAATTTGACGAGTACTAATAGATGGTTCCTCCTCCACCCGTTCAACAATTTAAATCGAAATTTCATTTCGAGTAGGTCTATCAATGTGCTCTGCCTTACTAGGATATTGCCCATGTTCTTTAGAATAATGGAATACTCGTCCGAAAGTACATTTATTTGGTTGACGTCGGTTGGGAAATCGTCTATGGTATTTCATCTTGGATTCATTTCCATTTCCGATACAAAAACCATAAACAAAAATCATATCCGCATATTCCGCATGAGTAAATAATTCAGGCATGTTGAAATACACTTCTTGTGACAGATTATTTAGTAAATATTCTCATTCTGTGTGGCACGACAAGGGCCTTTGAAAATTAAATGAAAACGAAAGAAAATTAACAATGAAATTCTGATAAGAAAAAATGACTCGAAAGAAAATCGAATGCTGGAGCAATCGACGTCTGCCTACCTGGTTTCACAGTACGGCTGAATCAACGTCACTCACGAGCGAGAAATAGTCACTTTTTCACCAGAGTTCTAATTTGTAGAAATTGAGAAATTCATTGATTTCGAAGAAAGTGTTGCACGACGATGTGTGGATGAACGACGACTTCGTACTCTGTTTGTTCGACATAGGTCATATGCTCCAACATATGTTACGCGCTCATCGAGAAAATGAGATGAACATACGTGGGCCGCACGAAACGAGCAAGCAACTTGGAATAAAAACCAATGAATTTAACTAACAATAATGAGTTGCAGTAACATAACCGCCCACCTAAAATAGAATATTTTATGAAACAAAGCAAATATAAAATTGAAAAGATATCGAACATAAAGCAAGAAAAATATATACATATATACATCAACATACGTCACAATTATTGGAGAGGCAATGGACATAATTCAACCACTGATCTCTGCAGTACACCTTAAGTAGTCCGAATAGTAGCTACTATAGCTATTTTATCAGCGCCAGGATGCAATTTCTCAATGCGTCCAAGTCGCCAGCGCAATGGAGGGAGTTGATCATCTTTTATCAAGACGAGTGCACCTATTGAATAAGGAGGCGAGTCACTATTGAACCACCTTTTTCGTTGTTGCAGTGTGTTCAGGTATTCTAAATTCCATCTTTTCCAAAAATCCTGATGGATACGAGTTAAAAGCTGCCAACGCGATAATCGACCGATAGATAGGTGAGATAAATCTGGTTCAGGAATAGCAGTTAATGGAGCCAAAGTAAGAAAATGTCCTGGTGTCAGTGCAGATATGTCATTCGGATCATTACTAAGCGGACATAGAGGGCGAGAATTGAGCACAGATTCAATCTGTGTGAGGACTGTATAAAACTCCTCATATGTCAGGAGCTGATGACCGATTACTCTCAATAAATGGGATTTGACAGATTTTATACCAGACTCCCGAAGACCCCCAAAATGAGGACTAGAAGGCGGATTGAAACTCCACTCTATTTTCTCTTCCAACACAGTGCCCTGCATATATCTCGAAAGCTCCCGATAAGCTCCCCTGAAATTTGTTCCACCATCACTAAAGATGTGGTTACATCTACCCCTTCGAGCAATAAAACGACGCAATGCAGCAAGAAAAGCATCGGAAGTTAAATCTGACAGTAACTCCAAATGCAATGCCTTAGTTGTGAAACATACAAAGAGACATATATACGCCTTTAACGATTTGGAGCCACGAGACCTAGACATAGTTATAAAGTATGGGCCACCATAATCTACTCCGACGCACTGAAAGGGTTTGAGCTGATTAATTCTCAAGGGTGGTAAATTACCCATGAGAGGTTGAGACATTTTGGGATTGACCTTGAAACACGTGTTACAGCGAGAAATAACTTTGTTTATAGCTCGTCTGGCTGATAATATCCAGACCTGTTGAAATAGAAGGAACTGTAAAGTCTGGGCACCTGGATGCAGATATATTTTGTGGAAATGCTGAATAAGGAGCTCAGTAAGACGATGAGATGAAGGAAGCAAAGCTGGGTGTTTGTGATCAAGAGCCAGACCAGAAAAAGACAGACGACCGCCCACCCTGAGAACACCATCTTCTCCAATAAATGGATTCAATTTTCGAAGTAATTTAGATATGGGATTTCCCGAGATGAGATTATCGATCTGTTCCTTGAACACAACCCGTTGAACCTGTTTTATAATGAAGAAAAGTGCATCTTTGAGATGAACTGCGGAAAATCTATATATCCTAGGAGCTTTAGAGTTTTTCATGAAGTGAACAAATCTGAAAATGTAAGCTACCACCCTTTGAACCTTGGACAGAGATGAATACCTGGAGAGCAAATCATCAACAAACGACGGAGAAATGAAAGCTGTCAAAGAGAGGTGACGCTCTTCTGTTTGTACAAGATGAAGAGAATTCTCTATTTCATCATTTGCGAAGGTGAGATGTTTGGAACGAAGCCAGTCAGGGCCTGTCCACCACAAAGAGCAGGTCAACAGTTCGGTTGGCGTTAAGCCGCGTGAAGCACAATCAGCTGGATTGTCTTTCGACCGAACATGATACCAATTTTCTGTTGAAACTAAGTCCTGAATTTGAGTAGTACGATTGCTTACAAATGTCTTCCATCGATGAGGAGAAGACTTAATCCATGTTAGATCTACCATTGAATCAGACCAAGCAAAAATGTCATCTATTGTAAAGGCTGATTGGTAAACAGAGGAAACCACATTAATGAGTTTTGATAATAAGAGACAAGCACACAATTCCAGTCGTGGAAGTGAAATTCTCTTCAATGGGGAGACCTTTGATTTACCACATACGAAAGAGATGTCAATGGAGCCGTCAGAATTGAAAAACCTGAAATATACCACGGCTGCGTAACCACGTTCACTACTATCTCCGAAACCATGAAGTTCGCAGCGATAAAATGGTTTCGATGCAAGTTTTCGAGGTATTTTTAATTTACCCAATTCGGTTAATTCGGATTTACACTGATTCCAGCGACGGCTGACATCGTCTGGAAGTGTATCATCCCACTGCAAACCTAATGTCCAAAGATGCTGGATCAAATGTTCAGCAAGAAAAGTAAATGGAGAAAGGAACCCCAAAGGGTCGAAAATTCGAGAAAGTTCTGAAAGTATGGTACGTTTGGTACATACCTGCACAGTAGTTTCCGCAAAATAAGAAAATTCGTCCGACGAAGGAAACCACCTCAAACCGAGAATTTTGACTATCGGATCTATATCAAAATCCAAAGAATGGTGATATTGATGTTCTAGAGGTATGGTTGAGAGTAATTGAGAACTGTTACTACTCCATTTTCGGAGCTCAGAACCACCACAATTCAATAAGGAAATCAGTTCCTTTTGCAACGTTTTGCGTCTTCCAAATCATCACAACCTGCAACGACATCATCGACATAAATGTCTGTGAGCAAAATTTTGGATGCTTTCGGAAAACGAGCTTCCTCATCCTTGGCCAACTGTGCCAAAGTTCGAAGGGCAAGAAAAGGTGCTGGTGCAACTCCGTACGTAACGGTATTCAGCTGATAAGTTTTTATGGGTTCCGATGGAGAAAACCGCCACAATATTCTTTGAAAGTTTCGATGTGAATTTTGAACTAATATTTGACGATACATTTGTTTGATATCAGCTGTGAAAACGAACCGATGAACACGAAAGTTCATCAAAATGGCAATAATATCCTTTTGTAATTTAGGACCTATCAATAGAGCATCATTTAAAGATAAATGACCAGGTACATGAGCTGACGCATCGAAAACAACCCTCAACTTTGTAGATGGACTGTTTGGTTTGATTATACAATGGTGAGGGATATAAAAAGTATTTTCATAATCCGAGCTCGTAGAAATCAATGACATATGATCTTCTTCTAAATATTCCTTCATGAAAGTAGAGTATTCCTTGTATATATTCTGGTTTTTAATAAGTTTACGTTCAAGGCATAAAAAACGACGTAGTGCGAGAGAATATGTGTCACCGAATGAAAGTGTTGACTGATCAGGTTTAAATGGTAATGGCACAGTGTACCGTCCAGATGTATTTCTAGAATAGTTCTGAGTGTATAAGTTTTCACAAAATTGATCTTCTGGTGATACAATGACATTCTCTGAAACTTCTTCAAGTTCCCAAAATCTTCTCAACGAGGAGTTCAAACCTGATTCAGACAATGACAAATGAAAATTGTTAATTGATATGCTAGGTGATTGAATCTTTCCCATGAAAACCCAACCAAACACTGTCTCAAGTGCTGTTGGTTCTAAACCGTTACCCTCGATACGACCCGGTCGAATTACTAAAGAGAATATATCCGCTCCCAGTAGAATGTCTATTGATTTCGGAATGGAAAAGTTCGGATCTGCTAACTTCTTGTTATAGACACAATTCCAAAACGAATGATTTTGCAGCATTGAAATGAAACGTCTCTGTTGAAGAATCATTATCTGCATTATTGCGCAAGTGCAACAGGGTATGATGTCCAGAATGGAGGCAATTGACAAACCAATTTTTGTTCTTCACAGTCTTGAATCGATCTTGAACAGTCTGTTCCAAAAATGATGGACATTTGTAAATATTATGAGCTAACTTGCAATAATTACAAGTTATACGTTTCTTGAATGATTCAGTTTCCGTTTGAACGAGAAGAGTCGAATTTCTTCTATTCATTGAGAGAGAACTAGATTTTAAAACTCGAGAATTCGAAATTGAATGAGTTTTCGACGGAAGAGAAAGAGCTACTGCCTCCAAGGCGATACACTGATTTGTCAGGAAATTTCGTAAATTGACAAACGACGGAATATCGGTTGAACATTCTTGTAATTCAAAACGTTTGATCGATGCTGAATCTAATTTCTGAATGAGAATGTGAAATAAAACAAAGTCCCACTGGTCAACGAGCAAACCTAAATTTCTTAATACCGACAAGTTCTCCGCAAAAACTTCTAGAATTCGCCTAAGGTCTTTAGCTGAATCACCCTGTAGCTTTGGAACATTACAGATTTCCTTCCAACACGTATTAGCGAGAAGTCTTTTATTTTGATATCTTTCCGCCAATGTCTGAAAAGCGCTTTCATAATTTTCAGCAGTCAATGGAAACCCTTTAACTAAACTTAAAGCATGAGAAGAAAGTGAACTAAGGAGGTATTGAAACTTTTCTATTTGACTCAAGTTAGAATTTTCATGTACCAAACTTTGAAACATATCGAAAAAAGTAGGCCAATCTTTATAATTCCCATTGAAAATGGGCAATACTATCTTTGGAAGTTTAATATTTGGCGAACTGATAGAGCAACTATTTTGGTCTTTGACTGGATTTATTACTTCAGGAAATAAATTAACATAAGTGGTTCTGATGGTGTAATAATTATCCATAAAGGCTGTTCGAATAACCTTCTCAGTGTTCAATTCCGGTTCTTCGGACGATACAATCATAGAGACAATTGAAGTGTGTAGATTTTGAAAGTCCACGAGAATATCCTCAAGTATTTCACATCTTAATTTGAATCTTACGTGGAGACTTTCATCAGTGACAGCGAATTGTGCTAAATTCAGAATTTCCTCGAGATCATCAATAACAATTTGACGACGAGCTTTGAATTGTTTCAATGTTGTCGTCATTATTATTATTCAAGGTATACTGCAGAAAACAATATGAATTTTGTTTTGAGTAATTTTGAAAAAGAGTAAATAGACTAACTGATTGAAAAGAACTAAATTAATTAATAAAGTTAATAATTAAGATTGAATCTATTGAATTGAAAATCGAGTTGAAAATAAACAAATGATGAAAATAAACAAAAACAAGAATGTCTATCTTTGTTTATGTTTTGAATCAAGGTTATGAGCATAGATCAGATAAACAAAGGAAGAGTTGTCTATGTAATGAAAATGAAAAATGAATGTATTGAAAGCTAAATTCTATAACATGCGCAGAAATTAAAGGATTTATGAATGTGTTCGATATCTTCTGTGGATGTGTTCACTATGATGGTAACCATGGATCTTAAAGAACTTGATTTAAATAGAGATTCAATTTTTATGGAGAATTTTCAATTTCATTAAAATTATTTATCATACATTCGTGATTTAATATTTTACATACCATAAGGCCATAAGTGAGTTCATTTTTGAACGAAACTACTATGTTTTAGGAATATTCGCTTCATAGAAAACCGGAAGTGTGCCGAAAATCACCTGAATAATGATTCAATTTTATGTTAATCCATAGTTTTGCCTTTCATATGTTTCGAATGTTTATTCTGTATTTGTAGTAGTAGTATGTAGATTTTTTTGGTTCACGGATGTATAAAGAAATTCTTTGAATTAAATGATTTTATACATCTGAATATGAGCGATCAAAAATGAATTTCGAATTTGGAAAATTTATTTTAGGACTCAGGAAGAGCTTTGTATTATTGGACGATACAGCTTTACCATCTAGTTCAGAATATTCTCAATGCCTTGGAGCGAAAAAACGATATTTTTCATCTTTGAAAAATTTTTCTAGGAAAAATGGATGTGTGCCAAAAAAAATAAAGAAGCTCCAGTAATGTAAACTTATGGTAGAATCTGAAGCGAGTAGAAAATTTCTGAAAACGGAATGTACAGGGTACTTTTTCAACCTGCATACTTCATCTGAACTTATCATAATTCCCATTCTGTATTTTTGAAAGAATGTTGGAATTATTGAAGAAAATAATCATATTGTTCTACACTGAAAATTTCATCAAGATTGATCGAGCCATACCAAAGTTATGAATAAAAGAAAAATCGGTCGATTCGGACAAATCACCCTATAGACTCTCAATGAAGGCCCCGAACCATAAACCTTGTTCCGAAACTATATTGACTCCGGAATCACCCTGTATTTGATAATGATGTGTTTCATGTTCAAATCTGAATGACACTTTTCAGTAGAAGTATTGAACTTTTTAGTAGTATTATTCAGATTTCAAAGTTGAAAATATCATCATCAAATATTCTTATATCGCATCACATTCTTATACCAATCTCTGAATGATCGTCAGAAATACTGTCATGTTTCAAAACGAAACGTAACTCGATTTATATCTTATGAAATATGAACGGTATTTCAAGCATGTGGAGCTCTTCGTTTCGACATTTTTCACACACGTATATTTTTGACATAAGCATCGGAAACAATAAACTGAAATTGTTTTTCCCTGCCATCTCGACAATGCGTATGCGGTCCATCATATACCGACTCGAATGAAGAATGTGAAGAACCCCCACGTAAAAAAAAATTCTGAAGGAAAAATCGTTAATCCAACAACTCGTCTGGAAAACTGCTGACTCCAACATCGGTATAATGCAGAACCAGGGTTGTAATTCAGGATAATTCCCATAAATCGCGGAGGTTTACAGAGAAAAATACCGTCACGGATATCCTTCCTTAATTTCCCATATATCTTGGGCGCTGACTCCTGAATATTAAGTAAGCATTTTACCTTCCTGACTGTCGCGGCTCTACCTTTTTATGCACCGGACCTCCCTGCCGCTTCGGTGGGCCCTGTTAGGAGACCATCGACCTCAGTTCATTTACGAATATATTCAGTCACACAGTTTAGGAGGCATGCCTTAAGTAATTTCTTGCGCTAGTGCCCCTCCTTTCCGACATCTGTCATCTCATATTTGTTGAGGAATATTTTCAAGGGTAATACCACTAGAGGTGAGAAATTTTTGGGAACACTCTTGTTTTTTGGGAATTATGCGTTTAAATTTCACGAAACAAAGTTATCCTTAAAATACCACGAGCCGAAGGCGAGTGGTATTTCGGGATCACTTTGTTGAGTGAAATTTGTATAATTTTCAAAAACGACAGAGTGTTCTCAAAAAAAATTCGAATCTCGTGTGGTATTTGGAAAGATCATTCAACAATATAAATCAAACGAAATAAAAATTAGTTTTTTATTCAAAAATAACCAGATAGAAGCATAACAACAAATTATTCATCTTTATTCTCAAAATAATAATTATTGATAGTACAATTATTATACACATTACGAGCATTATTTTCGAATGACGAAGTAGATACTGATGTTGTTTCTTGAAGGACATTTTTTTCATTCCTTATGGCTGTGATTATTTTTTTGTGATGTTGGTCCAGTTGGAGATACGGTTTCACTGACGCTGCAGAAGAATGGCCTGTTATCTTCATCAGCTGTTCCTCGTCAATCCCTGCTTTGGCTAATTGGCTGACAGCAGTAGCTCGATGCGAGTGGTTGGTTATCTTCGACTTGGTTGTGTTGATGCCAATGAGTTCTGCCGATTCTTTTGTCCATTTAGCTATCGTATTGGGACCGACAGGGGAGTTCTTGAACCATGAACCATATATCCAATTCTTATGTGAAGTAAGGAATAGTCTTTCAGTGGTTATGTTTGCAGTTCTTTTGGATACAAGTAGCTTATATAACCTCACCGGGCAAATATCTTCTTCAATATTCGGAGTCAGCCATTTCGTTTCCGCACATTTTTGGGCACCACCTTGTCTTCTTTTAGAAAATATCGGATTGTAGGCAATTCGGCCCGTGGGATTACCATCGTTCTCAATTTCGAATTGGAAATGCGAAATTAGGCATGATGAACCCTCTCCTCCGCGCCAAGCAAGCTCCAAAGCAGCGATAAAAAAAAATTTTCTGTTCAAACCGTCTGGATTATCTTCTTTAAATAAGTTGACCATCTTTTTGTGTTGCTCCAAAGACAACGCCTTGGCACTAACTTTTCTTTTCTCAGGGTCCACTTGCAAAATACTAAAAAAACTAAATTTTGTAAGCCAAAAGTTCAAAAGAATACAGGGTGAGTCTTTGACCACTGCGTTAATTTTAACCATAGATTTTTGACGTCAAAAGAAACATTTTCTTCCTATAACATTTTTCCAAATTTAGCCCCGTTCAAAAGATATAGGGTGTTGAAATTTCATAAAAAAATTGCATTTTCACCTGTAATATTCAAACGACAATATCAATTGAAATGATCTCTTGCAGAAGGTTCTTGATTACACTCGTGCATATTTTTGCATCAATAGATTTATTCCACTTCTTGTGGGTTTCTCACTACTTTACAGATTGGTTAAATTGCATGAAAAACAAATATCGCTTGAACTAAAGGTCCGTATCTAGTACTTCCTGGAATCAATAGTCTTTTTGCATATAAAATCATTCATCATCTTTTCTCCTAAATCGCACCATTCTTGAGATATTTGATGTTGAAAGGAATTGAATTGATATAATTTTGTCCAAATTTTCTGATTTTCCCAAATCCAACTCTGTGCTGAAATGATTCAATAATCAGATCTGTTCAATGTTGCCATATTTTATGTCTTTATTACATATTTCAACAAAAAGTTGGAGAAATCTCTCCAGTCTACCACTAAACACTATAGATGAAATTAACCACTGAACAATTTTTGTCTTACATTCACCACAAAATCTAAATTGCCATTTGCTATATTCATTGTTAATGATGTCTAGCACCTTGTTTAATATTTAATCCAGAATAATATTCCATAATAAATAGAGAAAAAGTTTTCCATCACTCTTCGGTATATTCTGACCGTTGAAATAGGTAACGTATTTTATGTCAGGACCTGTTAAATTGAAGACTTGTCCTTATGAAGAGCTGGTTTTTATAGCTTCAGACTTTCAGGGTTCATCAAATTATATCTATTATAACTAATTCACTTAACAGGGTTGAAGGTCAGGATTGTTGAAATAAAAACCAATTCTCAGACCATTGCCGACATGTTTCGATTTTACTCTAAAATCTTCTTCAGGGCTCTAAAATGAATTACAAGATTGTTTAATTAATAACATCTATAAATACAATGTGTTGGAACATGCAATGAGACAATACATTAGTATAACAAATGAATGAAAATCACATTGACATCTGTATATTACAATGCGTAGATAAATTCCAAATTGAAAATACGAAATTGACAAAAACATCGAATATAATTCAGCTCAGTATACAGGCATTTGCTTTAAAATTAACAAGGGGGGAAATAGCTACTTACAGTCTTTTTGTGGTTTTCTAGTCAAAATCATGAAAGTTATGAAATATACAACACTCTTGGACAACATCAAACGAGAATTTAACCTAAAAATGGACATATCGGAAACAGAGAACTGTGACCACAGACATGCCACAAGTAGAATTTAAGTGTGTCTTGATCTACTGAAATGACATTGACATTCAATATTAATAATTCGTTCAAGTTATTTTTTCTTTTATTTTGTTGATAAGATAGTAATAGGCTGTATTCAAACTCTCAATATCTGTTCTTCTGTTAATGGACTTTTCATCCTGTTTTATAGAGATCATCTCATGTAGTAACCTCTTTTTTAAAATTTTTTGGTGTCCTAATATTTTAATTGAGTCAATGTTGAAATCAAAAGAATGGAGTGTATTCGACACATGTTCTGCCAAAGCGGTGTTGTTGTCTTTCTTCTTTTTTAAAGGGTTGAATATGTTGAGGGAATCTCTTTCATGCTCTGATTTCAACATTGACTCAATTAAAATATTAGGACACCAAAAAATTTTAAAAAGAGGTTACTACATGAGATGATCTCTATAAAACAGGATGAAAAGTCCATTAACAGAAGAACAGATATTGAGAGTTTGAATACAGCCTATTACTATCTTATCAACAAAATAAAAGAAAAAATAACTTGAACGAATTATTAATATTGAATGTCAATGTCATTTCAGTAGATCAAGACACACTTAAATTCTACTTGTGGCATGTCTGTGGTCACAGTTCTCTGTTTCCGATATGTCCATTTTTAGGTTAAATTCTCGTTTGATGTTGTCCAAGAGTGTTGTATATTTCATAACTTTCATGATTTTGACTAGAAAACCACAAAAGACTGTAAGTAGCTATTTCCCCCTTGTTAATTTTAAAGCAAATGCCTGTATACTGAGCTGAATTATATTCGATGTTTTTGTCAATTTCTGTATTTTCAATTTGGAATTTATCTACGCATTGTAATATACAGATGTCAATGTGATTTTCATTCATTTGTTATACTAATGTATTGTCTCATTGCATGTTCCAACACATTGTATTTATAGATGTTATTAATTAAACAATCTTGTAATTCATTTTAGAGCCCTGAAGAAGATTTTAGAGTAAAATCGAAACATGTCGGCAATGGTCTGAGAATTGGTTTTTATTTCAACAATCCTGACCTTCAACCCTGTTAAGTGAATTAGTTATCGATAACAAAGGTCTCAAACCAAAAACACATCTATTATAACATAGGAATGCTGCAAATTGAGCTCATATGAGTTTTAAAAACTTCGAACCCAGTCTCCTAGATTTGTTTTATACCTTTATTATCCTTATTTCATACACCGATTCAACCTTGTTCACAAACTTAGGAGATAATAGAATTTGACTTAGTTTTAATATTTCTGAATGTTTGTTATGATGCATGGTTAATTAAAATTCAATCAATATTGAAACTGGACGCTATAAGCTCATAAACAAGAAAGATTAGAATAGAATGCATTCTCTGGCCATAATCATTTCATACTGAATTGAATAATTTAAAACTATCGATATTATCCTTCCAATATTTTCCACATTTTTTTGAAAGAAAGCTACAAATAACTGTTGACAGTTTCAAACAGAATCAAAACAACAAGGAACCACAGAACACTTTTTTATTTGGAACTACCCACCACAGAGACGTTATAATATTTTAATGTGATAATAATTCACTCTAATTTTTCTGAGGAAAATTATAACTAAAGATCAATAATAGTTACAGATATTATCTTTCATTTAAAAAAACATTGCAAATATTAATTTTTTCTCTCCTGGGGTTCGGTAATAAATTAATATTCTATGGTGTGGTATTAAAATTTGACATAATCTATGAATAACCATTATTCAATATTTATGTTCTTGTTTACGGAATTAAAACAGATACTCTGATTATAAAAATCAGTAATCAGTAATTATAGTCTAAACAGAATAGATTCATATTAATGATTTAACAAAAAATTTTTTATTAAAGAACACCTAGTTGATTTTTCAAAATCAAATTTAGGTATTTCTTCAAGAAAGTATAATTGCACACCTAAATCTGAAAATACTTGTAATCTATCCAGGTGAATTGTTATTGGGATTCAGTACAGAAAATAATCATCAACCAGAGTAACATCACTTTAAAATGATTATTCGTAGTGACATCATTCATTGTTGTTGAAGATTTCGAGAAAGATTTTTATATTTTTAACAGTATGATATCAAGAGACCTCATAGACCTGTTCACTGGTCTCTGTCAAGGAGAAGAAACTTCAGAAATATCAGTGTTTGGAAAATCATAAATGATTTTTTCTGGCTTTGAATGAAAAAAAAGCACAGTGACAACCTCTTGCCTTGGAAGTTTTCATAGAAATGATGGTTTTCATGATTTGGATATTTTAAGAAGAAAATTACAAATGTATGATGATAACACCCAATAATTCTGAGGTTTTTTTGGAATTTCTCACTAGAAAGGCATGGTTTATAATCTTGAAGTAGAAAGAAAATATAGTAGAAAAACAAAAATCTATGTTGAATTTTTTTTACCAGAAAATTAGTATTTTGTATCTTCCTACTGGATATGGACCTCATCGGATGAAACATGAGTGAGTGAATCATTTCTTAGAGGATAAATAATGTTTTTAAACAATTCATATTCAATAGTGGATGCTGTGGAAGGTATTTTTCATTCAAACTAAACTGGACTACAGAGGGATATTTGCCCAATGTGAAAACTTAAAATGCTTATAACGTTTCAACGCAGCTGAATTTAGAAAAACCGTAATGAAAAAAGTGTTTCTTTTGATCTCAAGAATCTATGGTTAAAATTAACGCAGTGGTCAAAGACTCACCCTGTATATAATTCACAGTGATTTACAGATTGCTACATCAATGCCGACATAAATTCCCAATGTCACGCAATTTTTTACACTAGAAGTGTTCGTAGGAGCTGAAAGTTGTGCATAAACAAAACTGTAACGGTGGACATTCATTCGGTGACTAATTTTATATGGTACCATCGTCTCAATGTAAATGAACTATAACAAAAAGCACATACGGAAAACATCTTCAAACTAATCTAAAAAAAATTTTTCCCAAAATTTCTACACACCTGTAAGGAAGATACAAAAAATTCAAAACAATCAGAGGGTTGATACAGAGCACACTGGCAACAAAAGTCCTTCAGAATGCATAAGAATCTGGTAAAAGTGAAACAAAATTGACCTGCTTTGTTGCCAAATATTTTTGTTCTGAGAAAATAATGTTCTATAAGTTTGACGCGCACTGAATAATGGAAATGAATATAATGGAAACTGTTTTTGAAAAAGCCACAAGATAATCGAATAGTTTTCAATGATGAGAAATTTTTTTGCGAGTATAATTTTTCTCCACAGAAAAAAAAAACAATAAAAGAGATGGGAATACTCAATTCGTTATCACACCAGATCCGTACAATGGTTCAGAAGTTAGTAGTATCTGAAACATGGTTTCCTCCATAACTCCATCGCAACATGTTGTAACTGAAAACTAATTTGAATCAGGTTGAAACAAAAAGACTTGCAGGATTTCACAGAAATTGATCACCTATTCTTTTTCTAAAAATCTGAAAGTTAATTTACTTTCAATGTCGACTCTTGGTTCATAGAAACTCCCGGAAATCTCCTGGCCCTCCCCATTTGCCTCAAACTTATAGAAAAGGCACCAAATTAATTCTCTGAAAATACTAATTTTTCGTAACATCGCAAATGAGAAATGTCAAGAAGTCCGTCAGAAATTTCAATGCTTGATGCTCTCACATCTAAAAGTGGAAAAGTGTTAATTCGTGTTGTGAAAATATTTAATGTAATGCTCGTGAAAGTCATTAGAGGTTTCAGAAGGTTCGATTCCGAAGAATCAAAGGACGAGTTTTTGACCGTCTGAAATTCTGGTATGATGATGAAAAAAACCTTGTTTACCGGTAGATAATTACTCTTGAATTTGTTGCCATTTGCATTCAATTGATCACCTTGAAGTAGAACATTTTTAAGTGGAAAAGGATTGTGACTGAAATGAAACAGAACGGAAATTTTTTCTTTGGTTATTTTTTATTCAAGAAATTTTTAATTTAATTTTGACTTGAATATACGTGGACAAGGACTTAGTGAAAGGAATAAACGCTAAATGATCTTCGAACGAGTTGATATGCCAAATTTTGATTGTTTTTTAGGAGAAGAGAATTCGAGCATCCAACAAAACTTAGGAAGAACTGTGAGTATTAATTTTCAATTTGAGATATAGGTACTTTTATTTATCGTGGCGGTTATTAGTATCACACTGGTGCAGAGTATGGAAAGAGACTCTCCAGTAGGCACGCAAAATATCTTGAATTCGCCACAGTAAAAGTTTGAATAATTTCTGAATATAATACAGGGTGTTCCTAAATTGAACGTACAAACGAAAGGGGAAATTCCTTAAGTGATTTTAAGAAAAAAAAGTTTTTTTCTCATATTATCTACACTTAACAAGATATTCAACTGAAATTTGGCATAGATATTACATTTGAGAGTTCTCATCACGTGAGATGGCAATTTTGGTAGATAATCTACAGGGTGTTGAATGATTATTTGGGCTATTACCATCATCTATTGTGGATGTAATGTTTTCCGACGTTTCGATAGACATCTTCTATCTTTATCAAGGAGGAAAAGTAAAAAACCTTTTGAAAAATTATCAATTTTTCAAAAAGTCAATATGACAGAAGTCATGAAAGAAAAATGAACAATGTTATATACTCATCTGTGATATGATGATCTTTTTAAGTTGGATCGAACTATCGGCGTCCAAACTTCTGGCAGATCTATAGATGGAGCACTTATGGAATCACGTGTTATTTTCATAAATGCTGCTTCTTTGATATTTCTTCTTGCAAGTTTTTCTTCTTTGGATATTATTGATGCTTCATCCCATTTTATACGATGATTCTCATCTACAGCATGTTGGACTAACCTGGATTTGTCGCTGTCTAGTACTCGTAGAAGCTTCTGATGTTCTTTTATTCGTACATTCAGAGGGCGTTTAGTTTCTCCGATGTAAGATCTTCCGCACTCGCAAGGTAATTCATATATGCAGTTCTTTGTCCTTTGTGTCTCATTATTAGGCTTAACTTTTGTAAGTTTAGCTCTGATAGTGTCTTGAGTTTTGAATGCAGTCGTTATGTTGTATCTATTTCCAATTCTTCTCATTTTCTCCGACAAACCTTTTACATAAGGAATTACGGTTTTAATGGACTGATTTATATCTGTTGGTTCAGGTTGACTTTCTCTTGTTCGTTTAGCTTTTTCTAATATCTTTTTGGGGTAGCCATTGCTTCTAAGAGTTTTCGAGATGTTATTTATTTCTTCATTTTGGTCTTCTTCAGTGCAACAAATATTTATTGCTCTATCAAATAAACATTTTGCTACTCCCAATTTAGTGATTAGTTGGTGGTTTGACTCAAAATGTAGATATTGTCCTGTGTTCGTTGGCTTTTTATACACAGTGGTTCTTGGGATTCCATTTTGTTTATGTACGAGTACATCTAAGAATGGAAGTTGTCTGTCCTTCTCGATTTCAATTGTGAATTTAATTGATTCTTCTTGATTGTTCAGATATTGAAGGAATCCATCTATAGTGTCTCTTCCATGTTGCCAAATAATAGTATCATCTACATATCTTTTCCACAGTTTGGGTTTAAGTACATATTTTTCTAATGCCTTCTGTTCGAAACTTTCCATATATAAATCTGCTAAAATTGGTGATAGTGGTGAACCCATGGCCATTCCGAATTCTTGTTGATAAAAGATGTCTTCGAATTGGAAATATGTTGTTTCAATACAAAGAGAAAGCATTTCCATAATTGCATTGACGCTTAGTGTAGTTCTTTCACCAAGGGTTTGATCTTCTTCAAGCTTTTTCCTAACTATGATAAGTGTTTTATCTGTCGGAATATTAGTGAACAAACGGGTGATGTCGAAGCTGACCATAACGTCTTCTTCCATGATTTCTTGATGTTTCATTATTTCTATGAAATGTTTCGTGTTTTAATCTACAGGGTGATATTTTTTCTGGAACACTGCCACCTGTTCTTCTGCAGAACATTTTTTTGGTGAGCAACTGCTAATTTGAAGAAATATTAGAAGAAGCTTTGTTCTTATACTAAACTTTTCGGTCTCAGGTAGTTTTGTCGTATCTACCAACGATTTCGAGAAAAAATATTTTGAACGATTCTCTCTAAATCCTCGTGAAAATCCAAATTATGATGGGAAGGCCAGTTTGTAAGCTGCGGTGAATGAATTTAGTATCAGTTTTCATGGAAATTTTCCTGATCTGTATCGATGATTCATAATCGATAAACTCGTATAATCATCACAAAAAATGTATTACAACAAAAACGTAAAACTAAAAAAAAAATCATAACGAGAAAACTAAGTAACCGCAAAGGACTGAACTTCAGCAATTGTTGAAAATGTCCTCTCCCATTTGTTATACAAGCTTCTGATCTTCGTCTCATAGACGATCGAACTCTTTCAAACACTCCCGGAGTATTCCTAACTGTATCAAATGCGCCTATTATACGATTTCTCAGTTCTTCTACGGTGTTCATGGGTGTCGAGTATACTAGAGATTTCAGGTGACCCCATAAAAAGAAATCTAAACTATTTAAGTCTGGGAATCTGGCGGGCCATGAGTGAGGACTCCCCATCCAATCCACCTGTTTTCATAATTTTCGTCCAAATACTCCCTTGCCAAAATGAAAAATGAGCAGGAGCACCGTCATGCATGAACCACATTTCGCGTCGTAGCATAAGAGGTATATCTTCAATAACAAAGGCAAATCGTTTTCTAAAATATGTCTTTATGATTTTTCTGTTAGTCGACCTGGCAAGAAGAAAGGACCAATCAAATCATCACTAATATTACCACCCCACACATTTAGTGATTATTTTTCCGACCCAAATATCGACCAATAGAATTGCACCATTCGACGTCACGTGGTACAACCTACATGGTATTATACTGATAATTTTTTGAAAATTTTCTCTGGTAGTTGCTATATATAAACAAAACATGATCCAGTCAAATTAAGCACACGTCAAACTGACAGGTTGAATTCAATTGTGAAAATTGGAGATTTTGCATGAAAATGAGTCGATTTGGATTTTGTTCTCTGTCCACCATCGATAAAAAAGTCAAAGGAAATGTTCCCATTAATACGGAGAAGGCAAAAAAAAACAGTTTGGAACCAATTTACTACTTTTTGTACTGAGAGGGAATACACATTGAGTGCTGAAACGAGTGAAGCGCAATTGGCAAACATTATGAAAGATTACGCTTACAATATGAAGAAAATGGATGAAGAAGACTATAAGGAAGGTACAATAAAAACAATGTGGAATCAGGCTGCCAAATTACTTCAAGAAAAGTATTTGAACGATTTCGACATCAAAATCAACCCATTTTCGGATGCTGTATTCAAGACCGCTCGAGGAGCTCGTGATGCCAAGCGTAAGGCTTTACAATCTATTCCGGAAAAACGGAGGGCAAGTGCAGCAGCGTTGGAGGAAAAAGATTGGGATGCAATGACCACTGTTTGGGACGAGGAAACTCCTGATGGCCTCCAGAAAAAATTATTCATGATAATATCAGTGGAATTGGCTTGGAGAGGTGGTGAGGGCAGCATGGCGTCAATACATCACTTCAAGGCAGAACAGCGAAATGACGGGGAAACAACTGGGAGAATTGAATACAATCCAATTTTCAGCAAGACCACACAAGCTGGTGATAAAAATTATCAGACAGCAAGTGGCTGGTGGAGAATCGGGAAATCCTGGCAAGTGCCCAGTGAGACTGTTCCAGAAATTGAGAGAGAAGAGAGATGTCAATATCAAGAGCGACAGACTATTCCTGACCCAAAATCCATTCTGGAATAAAGTTCCAGGCGCTAGGTGGTACAAGGATTCCCCAGTAGGCCAAAACACGATTTCAAAGTGGGTTAAGGAGTCAGCACAAAAAGCTGGGCTTGACCTTGGTAACAAAAGAATCACCAATCACTCCAGTCGTGCAACAGCCGTCTCCAATCTAGCGAAATCGGGCCTGGGAGAGCAGCAGATAATCAAAATAACTGGACATGCCAACAGTAACTCCATCAAGCCGTATCTCCAACTCGACCAGGAACACCACGAACTAATTGTCAAGAAACTGCGAAAGGAGTGAGCCTACTGCAGAAAATGCCATCAACAGCATAAACCTCATGCCATCTACCTCTTCTGGGACCATTACCGATAACTCTGACTTGAAGAAAACATGCACCAATGTTTGCAACAATTGCTTTTTAATTGCACTACCCTGATTCTTAATTAAATGTTGTTTTATTCATTATGAAATTCTTATTTGTTAACTGTACATTTCGTCTCATGGTGCAATTCTATTGGCCGACATTTGGGACAGAAAAATAATCCCCCGAATACCACACGAGCTTCAAAATTATCTGGTATTTCCCGATAGGTTCCTGCAAACAAATAAAATCGTCAAGTTTTTCAGGAAAAATCACTCGCGCTTCGCGCTCGTGATTTTTAACCTGAAAAACTTGACTCCTTCATTTGTTTGCAACGAACCTATCGGGAAATACCCGATAATTTTGAAGCTCTTGTGGTATTATAAGTGAAAATTGCTCTTGAATATAAGTTTCTACATATCCAATCGGATTCTCCTCAGCCCATACGTGTTCATTATGAAAATTGATAATTGAAGTCCTTGAGAAGCAGGCTTCATCAGTGAATAGAATTTGGCAATCAAAATAAGGATTCATCAATAGTCCACTGAAGTACCACTGACAAAAACTAACCCTCGGATGAAAATCTCGAGGCAGAAGAGCTTGCTCCCTCTGAATGTGATAAGGATATAGCAGAGAATCCAGCAAAATCCGCCAAACCACTTGATGACTTGCATTAAAAAGTACACTAATTCTTCTTGAACTGGTTCTTGGATGATGTTCTATTTCGTTCATAACTGCCTCTTCGAGTTGTGGTGTTCTCACACTGCGTGGTATCCCAGCATTAATACTTTTCATGGAAAAAGATCCAGCTTCTGAAAGACGCCTATGAATATGAACACATTCAATGATTTGATTTCACTCTATTGGGATAGCGTTCCATGTAAAGACGCCAAGCTTCTCTTGCATTTCCATTTGCAAGAACATACATGAAACGCATATCAGTCATTTCGGAATTCGTGAAATTCGGCATGTTTTGATATTGAAATGTGTAAAGGTTCTAATTTCTGATCAAATTATTGTTGTGACAGTCATAAAAATCGTAATGAAAATAGTAGTCTAACTACATTCAAAAAAATAAATAGCCACGAATGCAACCACGTTAACTTTTTAAGAAAACAAACGTTCAATAATTTGATGTGTCAAAACTGGCACTGAATTTATTCACCACAGATTACAAACTGGCCTACCTATCATAGTTACGAGAATCTCGAGAGAATCGTTCAAAATTTTTTTTCTCGAAATCATTGGTAGATTCGACAATACTACATGAGACCGAGAAGTTTAGTATAAGAACAAAGCTTCTTTACACATTTTTTTAAATCAACAGTTGTTCACCAAAAAAAGTTCTGCAGAAGACAGGTGGCAGTGTTCCAGAAAAGATATCACCCTGTAGATCTTCTATCGAAATTGCCATGTCACGTGGTGAGAACTCTCAAATGTAATATCTATGCCAAATTTCAGTTGAATATCTTGTGAAGTGTAGATACTATGAGAAAAAACTTGAAAAAAATTCAAACTTCCACACCCTGTATCTCGAAAACGAAACGTTTGCAACCCCATATTTATGGGACTTTTTGTTTTAATTACTTAAGGAACCTCCCCTTTCCGTTTGTACGTTCAATTTAGGAACACCCTGTATATGAAGATTAAAACCTAAAAAATGAAGACAGAGAAATATTACTCCATTGAATTTATGAAGAATTGTTTCAAATAATTTCAGTTTAAGTTTCACTACCAGTCCTATTCTATTCTGAAGTGATTTTATGCGCTTGTTTCAGTTAAACAGCGTCATATTTGTTTAAATCTGTCCGATGTCTTATAGCGTATAAACTTCTGAAAAACATGACTTAAGGAATTGTTTTTTGATTTTTTAGCATGTCCGATTTTTGCGAAATTTCGTGAGCCTATTTGCTTCAACCTAATCAACGTACTCTGAAAATTTCACCTCTCTAGCTCATTCCGTTCTGACGTAATAGGGCCCTCGGCCGAATGAGAATAAAACTTGACAAAAATTCAAACATCAACACTCTGGGTCATGAAAATTAAAATGCGACAGCATGATAATGAGACTTTCTTTTTTTTTATAATTACTTGAAAAAGCTCTTCTTTTCATTTGTACATTTAACTTAGGAATAGCCTGTATATTCAACATGATGTTCATCTACATATCCAAACATAATAGCAAAAAAAAACAATATTTTACAATCTATTTGAAGTTGTCATGTTCTGTCAAGTCTGAGCAGAAATCGTGTTGTAAGAAAGTTTTATATTCCGCCGTGCCTACAAACATGATTCATCCTCTTCAGGTTCCTGCAGAGGTTTCAGAATATTCGATTCCAAAGACTTTCTCTTTTCTTATAATTACTTGAAAAAGCTCTTCTATTCGTTTGTACATTTAACTTAGGAATAGCCTGTATATTCAACATGATGTTCATCTACATATCCAAAAATAATAGCAAAAACATCATGAAAACAAAATTCGTCCAAGACCAGCTAATCAAAAGTTTCATTGAGAAATATTCGGTCAGCCCGAGAATTCTGATGGGCCCTAAAATTCAATCAAACTTCCTCGCACCCCCATGAAGCAACGTTTTATTAAGACGTGCCTCCGCAATTTGAAAACGTACAATTTTAATTAACTGCAATTTTTCAGCTCGGCCATAGCCGCAGCAGAAAGTTTCACAATCGGGCAATCAAAACCGTCTGAAATATTTTCCACCGAACCGCCATTGGTGTCTCCGAAAGCCAACCCGAAGTACAGACGCCGTAATTAGGGCTTAAGCTCTTCCCTATTTATTTAACCACTTCTGAATGGATATCGTCTTTGGTAGATTGCATGGAGTGAAACTGTTGGAAATGAGATCTGACGTTGAATTCGCTGTATAAAAGAGGAATTAGGTTGGTTTGTCAACATTTCCTACTCTTTGGTGGTAATAAAGAGATGAATAAACGTGAAATTTTCTATGGTGCAGTAGGTTTGTTTCTGCCTCACAAATTTGTTAAGATAATCATGTATATATATATATAAATACAGGGAATCTTTGACCACTGCGATGATTTTAACCATAGGTTCTTGAGATCAAAAGAAACACTTTTTCCCATACCGTTTTTCCATATTCATCTGCGTTAAAAAGTTATAAGCATTTTAAGTTTTCACATTGGGCAAATACCCCTCTGTAGTCCAGTTAAGTTTGAATGAAAATTACCCTTGGATGAGTTAAGAAATATTGCTTTTAAAGGTAAAGCTTATTCGTTGTTAAAATGGTATCTTATCGATAGGTTGCAATATGCAAAAGCGGGTTTATCTACGAGTAAGTTATAGTTGTTAAAATCTGGCGTGCTCCAGGCAGAGCTGTGCCAAAGCATTGTGCTTAGTGCTCGTGAAAGCACTCTAAGCACTTTAGTGCTTCCGAGCACTGTGCTCGCGAGCACTTTTCAAAGGCTAGTGCTTAGTGCTTGTTTTTCGGAGCACTCTTGCGAAAATCTTAGTGCTTAGTAATCCGCTAAGCACTAAGCCTTTCCGAATTCTTGAAGTAGGGTCAATATAAGCAGGTACGGTATTTGATTTTTTTATGTGCGCAAAGATAATATGATCGTTTTGAATTAATATTCAGTATTTCTTCAGTCACCATTGATTTGACTTTATGGTTATGAAGGCCAGAAAATTTTTTGTTTTTGCGCGCTTGTTACTAGTGGAACAGGCGGGCTATCGTTCTGTCCAAATGTCTGTAATTTCCGAATATCGAGCCGAAAATGGTTTCAATCCATTGGGGATGGAGAAACCTTGGTCAAATTTAAGTAGGTCAGGCTGGCTGGCCCTCCGATCGTATACTCTCTATCTTGGGAAAATGCAATTACGAACTTGATCGAGATATTTGAGATATTTTGACAATCAACATATTGTGTAAATATGAAAACTCAAGGTCATCTCCTTCGGAAGATAGAGAGTAAACGGCTGGCCGGCCGGCAGAGTAATCAAGTTTGAGCACGGCTTCTTTAACAGGAAGTCGAACCCAATCCTCAATTGAGACCATTTTCAAAAATTACAAGCGTTTTGGCTAAACCATAGCATGCTGGTCCACTTGGAATAAGTGCGCAAAAAGAATCATTGTCTCAATACTAAACATGCAAATTTTAACCTGATCCCTTTTCCAAAAACGACTACCAAATAGGCCATCCCCGTGAATCGCCCTGTCTATACTTAATAAGGAAAATATAAATATATACACCTAATTTTTTTCAGTACCTTTTGGCGCGCTTATTCCTAGTGGAACAGCCTGCTATCGTTTTGCCCAAAGGTCTGTAATTTTCGAATATCGAGCCGAAAATGGCCTCAATCGATTGGGTTTGACTTCCTGATGAAGAATTCGAGGTCAAACTTGAGTATGTCCGGCCCGCCGGCCCTCCGGCCGTATACTCTCTATCTTCCGAAGGAAAGGACCTAGAGTTTTCATTTTTTCAGAATAGGTCGAGTGTCCAAATATCTCGGTCAAGTTCGTTATTGGGCCAAATCCATCGAATAGTTTAGCAGTTAATAACATTTATTTCTTGAATATTCATCCTATCAATTCGTAACTTAGAGAATGTCTAGATAGCGTTAAAAGGAAGGAGTGTGCCAAATTTCGAGAAAATCGTCACGAGAGAAAATTTTTCAAAAATTGCCAAAATGTTTTTTTCAATACACGATATCTCGTAAGTTATTCGTCAGATCACAACAATTTAGGTCATTTATGCAGGGTATAGGTACCTAAAATATTTTAAAATTTCATCATCATAGCGTACAATCTCCAGAAGATATAAGAGTTTTTCTGAAAATGAAGTCACATATTTCTATCTATGAATTCACATCACATCAACTATAAATCTCTATGAGGGTGGTTTTAATTTGTGACAAGTTGTCATAATGAGTGAATATTGAGCCGAAAATGAAACTAATTCTGTGGGTTTATTTTTATGACAAACATGTCTAAAATACTGGTGTGTGCAGTTGTCATATTTTGAATGGAAATGTCATTATGAATTTTGCGACAAGAGGACTATTTTTTTCCCAAATGTCTGTAATTTCTGAATATCGAGCTGAAAATGATCGCCATCGGTTGGATTTGACTCGTGATGAAGAAACGGTGGTCCAATTTGAAAATGTTTGGCTGAATATTCTCTATCTTCCGAAAGAGATGAGATAGAGATTTCATATTAATAGAATTAGTTTATTATCCAAATATAAGTCAAGTTAGTTATTGGGCCAGACCTGTCCGATAGCTCAGCAATTATGAATCTGAAATTCGGTTATAATTGATGACACTCAACTACAACATCTTATATAGGGTATAGAAATGTGGAAAGAATGCCAGATCGAAGAATTTGCTGAACTATAAGTTCACTCAACTTCCATTTAAGATATATGTTTATTGATTCTTTCACACTCATTGTGCTGGCTGATTTTGAATCGCACTTTTTTCAAGTCTGAGAAAAGACTTTAGAACAAGCGCGGAAAAGCTCCTGATCTCACGTCAGTGCTTTCCACATTTTTTCAGTTATGTGTTCTCGCTTATAAAATAATTGGTCCTCGATTATTAATTCAACTTTATGCATTGATTAGGAACAGCCATTCAGATTCAGATCGACGAATAAGATTAACTAGTACCAGAATGTAAATTGAATGCATGCGTTTCACAAAACAAATAAAATTGCTTTTGAGTTTTTCCCAGTCTCGAAATCATAATTTTAGATATGTCGATGAAGCTAAAGAGTTCTCATTTCAATCAAACAGCATTACATAAAATAGTTCCCACTAAAGTGCTTAGTGCTTAGTGCTCGAAATATTCAATTACTTTTGCGAAAGTGCTCGGTAATCCGGAGCCTTCTGTCGAAAGCGGTGCTTAGAACTCGAGACTCGAAGCCTTTTTGTTCGAGTGCTTAGGGCTTAGTGCTCGAAGCACTTTTTTTCGGTGCTTAGCACAGCTCTGGCTCCAGGGATCTATATTGGAACCCTTGCTGTATTCATTATATGTGATAAATTTGAAATGTCTTTCCTTCAAAGGGACATATTATACTTTTGCAGAAGATATGGCATTATTTTTAGCGATTTTGGGGAGAATGGCACGAGGAAGCTAGTTAATGAAGACTTACAATTATATTCGGAGTAGCTCCTATCGAATCGCTTGAAGTTAAATAACAACAAAACTCAATTTATGCTTTTTGAGCATATATATATATATATTCTTTTGAACTTTTGGCTGACAATATTTAATTAGCAAACAATAAAGCATATAGATCAGGGGTTAGTGACGGGGTGTCATACAATTCGGCGTATGACATAAAAACCTAGGGAAAAAACCCTGTGAAAAAAAAACCCTGGCTCCCCGTCTAAGTGTGAAAATACAAAAATAAGCTGAAATATATTTCAGGGACTTCTTTCTTCAAGAGTGATCTTCTATTGGTGGAGACAGAGACTTTTTCAAGGTGTTCACATTGAATCTGGAAATAAAAAGACAAAAGCAGAAAAAGAACTGAATAACAAAAATACCTATCATATTCGTTTGAAATTTATAACCCATTCCAAGAAAGAGTTGGAAACATCATGAATAGCCCTAAAACCATCTTGAAATTTATATATGGGACAACTATCGATGAGATGAGGTATTGTTTCTTCTGCTTCTCCACATTCACAACTTGCACTAGGAACTGAGTTCCATTTAAATAGCATGGCATTGGTACGACCATGACCTGTTCTCAAACGATTAAGAACTGTCCAAATTTTTCTTGGAAGATCAAAACCAGGAACTTTTTCAGAAGGATCAGAAACGAGATATTTATTGAACATTTCGTAAGAGTTCCACTCAGTCTTCCATAATTCTTTATCACTTATGTTCATATTGAAGAACGTATTATGCCATAATGGTTTACGTGACTTCAATCTGGGAATTCTATTTTGTGGAAAATATGAAATAATTGGGAATAAATTGGGAAAAGAATGATATTTATTCCAAGAATTCAGAGCTGCAGTCTGTCTGCGAATATGGGGAGGGACAATATTAGACAATACTGGTAACCAATGAACCGGTGTAGATCTTATGGTGCCAGTAATTATTCTCATGGATGTATTCAATTGTGCATCTATTTTTTGTGTATGTGCACTATTAAACCAAACAGAGCAACAATACTCAGCTGCAGAAAAGACTAGGGCTAGAGATGCTGTACGAAGAGTGGAAGCATCAGCACCCCAAGAGGATCCAGCTAATTTCTGAACAATATTATTCCTAGTTTTTAGTTTTAGGCTCAGATCATTTAAATGAGCCTTGTAATTGAGAGATGAATCTAATTTAACTCCTAAGTATTTTGGATAGAAATTATGTTCGATAGGAGAATCATTGAAAGTTACAGCTAATTTTCTATATTTTTCATGGTTATTCAGATGGAAACAAGATACCTCTGTTTTGTTGGGATTTGGACATAATCGCCACTCAATAAAATAATTCTTTAAAATTTCCAAATCAGATGACAGTATGTTTTCCAGAGTATGGAAATCCGAATGTTGGTAAGCAATAGCAATGTCGTCAGCATAAACAAATTTTTGAGATGATGTAGTGGGCAAATCACTTAGATATAAATTGAAAAGTAAAGGAGCTAAAACTGATCCTTGAGGAAGGCCGTTTTTCAATGTTTTGAAGTTGCTACTGTTATTGTCAATAAAAACACGAAACCTTCTATCAGATAACATATTTTCTAATAATCGTACCATTTTCCCACACTTCAGATGGGTATAAAGTTTGAAAATTAATCCATCTTTCCACACAGTGTCATAAGCCGAGGATAAATCGATGAAAGCAGTTCCTGTTTTCAACCTATCATTGAAGCCTGATTCTATGAAAGTTGTAAGGCTGAGAACCTGATCCGAACAATTTCTGTTTTTCCTAAAGCCTCCTGGAAATTTTGTAGAGCATTTTCTATAGAAGATTCAATTCTAAAAAGGACTAGCCTTTCTAATATCTTGAAAGGAACACTCAATAAACTGATGGGTCGATAACTACTAGGATCACAAGGATTTTTTCCTCGTTTCAAAATCCCTATTACTTTAGCCTTACGAAATTCGGAAGGAAAGTTTCCTGAATTCAGAATATTGTTATAGAAAGACAATAACCAAGACAAGGCCTTTTTCCTAAATGTTTGATAAATTCTGGATAAATTCCGTCAAAACCTGCTGCCTTTCGAGATTTGGTAGATTTGATTGCAGCCCTTAATTCATCTATATTGAATGGATGTGACACATGTTCTAAAGTAGGAGCTGATCTCCTGAATATCTGTAATTTTTTCTTCATATTTCTCATTTTAGATTGGGATAAATTGACTGATTCAGATACATTAACTAGGCGGCGTGCGATTAAATTCGGATCAATTTTTGATGATGAGGAGGTAAGAGGAGTAGCTTCACCTAATTTTCTCAATATATCCCATGAACTCCTACTCGAATGTGTAAAATTCATTTTTGATACAACACTATCCCATTTCTCTTTTCGGTTTGTATTGATAGAATTCATAAGCCTTTCACATTTATCAACGGATGGTGATTTTTGATAGTCCTTGTACAGATTATCGGTTTCTTTCGACCAACCTGGAATATAATCTTTCCGGAAACCTCTTGGAACGAACTTTTTGCTTCTGTGATAGTTATCATGAGTGGGTTTAATCCATCTAATATCACTGTCTACCTTCTTAGCAAATTCAATCCAATTCGCTTTCTTGAAATTCCAACGAGGTCTTTTTAAACATTCTGAATATTGAATTAAACTTGTTGAAGTCAACAGTATAGGCCTATGTTGGCTATGAGGAAAAACTCCTAAAATTTGACGCTTTACAGGAAGCGGTTTGCAAGTATTGTCACAAGACACTAGGCAGAGATCAGGATTGTAGCCTCTATTCCATCGAGAAGAATGAAAAGAAGGTACATCTTTTCCATCAAAAATTAAATAGAAATTATTATCTTCCATCCAGTCAGCTAAAGCTATTCCACTTCTATCATTATTATTATAACCCCACATTACGTGGTGAGAATTAAAATCACCGCAATAAATTGAAGGATGAGGAAGATTCATTTCCAAATTTCTTGGCCAAATAGTATTTGGAGGTTTATAAATATTAACGATAGAAATGTTACAAAATTTGAAAGAGATAAAGAAAACACCCTCAAATTCGCCTTTTTGGATTAACTCGATATTGTGAATCAATGATTTTTAACATAACAAGCTAAACCGTAAATTTTACTAAGGAGATAATCAATGAATACATAACCTTTTATGGTACCTCTTTGACGAAGATTTTTTTCAGTATCCGCATGTGTCTCTTGAAGAAGAATAATCTCAGCACCATAGTCCTTTGCTAATTTAGAAATATAATCACTCTTGTCCTTAGAAATACCCTCTATATTCAGATCCAATATACAAAATTTGTCGCCAATCTGCAAGGAGGATTCTTCGAATCGGGTCTTGCGTTCCAAGTGACGATTTTTCAGATCTTCTGATGTTTGAAGTCTGCTATGGAACCCATTCAAAGGGAAATCATCATCCATAGTTGGGGAAGTTTGTGATATAATACTTATTTTATTTAAAAAATAGCAGAGGAAAAATTATCGAGCATAAGAATAGGATTGCTTTCAAGCCAAACATAAAAATAAATTCATTAATATTGAACAGGTTTCAACAGTTAAATATTTGGGTCTTTATTGAATGAAGGATTGACTTGAAATGCCCACATAGACAATATTACTAAAAGAAATCCTTCAACGCTAGGGGTTGAACACAAAAATAAGGAACATTTGTCTTAACACTCAAAGATGCAGGTATTTAATTCATATTTTTTGTCGAAGTTAAGATACCTTATACTCGCATGGGGAACTTGTGGCTCAACAGAGTTCAAAAGGGCACAAGTTGCTCAAAATAAAGTTCAGTTCTTCGATTGTTCCATACCGTCCTATCCTTGTTTCTCTATTGCACTGTTTCAGAGGAAGACCCTAGCATAAGCAACCTGAAGCTCCTGAAGACACGTCAGTGCTTCTCTACATTTTCATCAATAGTGTCTTCAAATTGGATTTCTTTCTCCTATGGAAATCCTCAGAGATATAAATGAATCCAAGAATCATGATATCACTATGAATTTTTTGAAAAAAGAGCCTCCATATTCTGAATTTCTCATAGTAGTATAATCAGGAAAAAGGAATAGTGAAAATAACGTTATTTCCATAGATACGCACCAAATAGTATTCCATTTATCGGGCAAATTGAAGTCCAAAGTCATAAGAGAATAACTTCTCTTTAACAATAACCGAATTCAATATAACAGAGTAATCCACTGCTGACGAGGATTTAGGTAAATATGAATATTAACACAATAAATTTCAATTAAGGAATATTATTTTACGAGTCCCAGAGCTTAAAACTGAGAGTGTAAATCACGTGCCCTCTTTCAAAGGTTAATTTGGTTCAACGCAGGAAATGCTTTATGAACACGATGTAATAAAATTGTACGTATATAACACGGCCAGTCCTGGATGATTAGTTTTTGAGTCTCATCGTGTTGTATCAGATGAATTTTCCTCACTAACAAATGAGATTTTTGTGTTCATTACTGCTAATTTCCTCCTTAACTCAAGGCATGAATACTGAATGTGATTCGTGAACTGAAACTGAAGATATTTGGTTAATTTTTGTCGATGAACCATATAATTATACTGTCATATAGTCCATCCAAGAAATATTGAAATTAAAAATGTTTAAGAGCACTGACATGATGTCTGCAGCTTTTGTGCGTTTATTCTGTAGTCTATTTCCGTACTCTAGAGCAGCAATACTAATAAAAACACCACATTGAATGAAAAAATCTATATCTCAAATTGAAAATGAATACTCACACTCACTTTTCCTTCAGTTTTGATCGTAACCAAAATTATCTCCTTTCAGGAACCAACAAAAAGTGGTCATCTACTCTATCGAGAACTATTTAGATAATAGTTCTTTCAGTATATTCTTGTCCTTTGAAATACCATCAAGATGGCGGAAAGTGAAGTTGAGTTTTCGGAACAAGGAGATAAAATCGTCAAAGATTACGCGAAAGATGAAACTATTTGTAACTACTGCGGTAGAAAAGTGGTTGTTTATGTGAAGTGCAATAAATGTATGAATAAATTTCACCCTGCGTGCCTGACACAGTCCGCGAACAAGAAATCTGCGGTTTGTGTACATGTTGCATCGGGCAATATCGACGGAATTTCTTCAGTAAGTGACCCAAATATTGAGCTGGTAATCCTGAGAATGAGGAATGAATTTTTGGAATAACTTCTGGCTGAGGTAAAAGTAAAAATCTAATTCTGATTGAAAATAATGCATTGTTGAATGAAAAAATTAAGGTTATGAAAGAAAAAACGAAAGATTGTGGGGAAGCAAGAAAAAAGACTGAAGCACTTGTAACAAAACAAGGATCGCACCCAAAAAAAAACTGGCTTCTGATCGTGATGGAAAATCAAAAACGTCGACATATAGCTCTATGGTTGAGGGAGTTGTCATAAATAGACCCGATCTAACCTACAATTCCTATGGGAAAGGACATAAGGAAAATAAACAAATTCCATCTTCTGACTTAAATTCAAATAATTCCCAAACATCTGAATGGATGGAAATCAAAAAACGTAAAAGCAGGAAATTTCAAGGACCAAGGGGGATAATTTGTGATGGTGCTAGATCAAATGGGGCTGCCTTTGCCGGAGTCACCCGAAAGAGGTAGATTTATGTTGATCGAATATCAGGGAAGCAAGTTGATGTGTCTGTAATTGAAAACTATCTACAAGAAGGCTTAAATTCAAGGACAATTGAAGTAAGGAAGTTGGAAACGAAGGGAAATAATTCCTCATTTACAGTAGGTATTGAAAACGAAGAACAATATAAGGTAGTCATGAAAAGAAGCTTTTGGCCTGATGGAGTCTTAATCAGAGACTTCGACTCTCGAAACTTTTTTCGGAAAAGAATCAATGGAACCAACACTATTTAATCTGACAACGAATAAAGTATTTTCATCAAAAGGTATTAAAATAATTCATAATAATGTTCAATGTTTGAATACAGCTTATAATGGACTTCTCAACTTTGTCAATGATAATGAACCGGATTTCCTCGCAATAACAGAACACTGGCAGAGCAGGGAACAACTTGAGAACTTCTGTATCGCAGGCTATGAGATTGTGGCCAGTCACTGCAGAGAAGAAGGGAAACATGGTGGAGTTGTAATTTATTCTAGAATAGGATATAAGTGTAAAGATAGGTTAGACATCGCAAAGTTCACTGTTCTGGGTATTATTGAATGTTGTGCGATAGAATGCTACCTAAAAGATAACCTTAAACTGGTTCTTATATGTGTCTATAGACCAAACACAGCACCTCTAGCTAATCCTGACATCTTTTTTGAGAAACTTCATGATCTTTTGATGCTGATTAATGCGGCTAAGGATGATACACTTGTTCTCACTGGTGATTTTAACTTTGATTTTCTCAAGCCACATAATAAAAACACCAACACCATGCTGACAATAACTGAAAGTTTTAATTTGAAGATGTTAGTTAATGAACCGACAAGAGAAACTGCCTGCCTTGATAATGTTTTCGCTAGTGTTGATGGCTGTATTGTTGAGGTTGTCTAGCCACATCTATCTGATCATTCTGCACAGATAATGTCTTTTGATATAAAAAGTAGTTACCATAGAAATGCAAGTAAGAGGGTTATCAGGAAGTTCAATGATGTAGGTTTGAACGATTTTTTTGCGGAGTTGTCCGCCTTTGACTGGTCAGATCTGTATAAATTTAGGCAGTCCGAGGTAGATGAAATGTAGAATTTCTTTTTTAATGGTTTCAATCTAATGTTTCAATCTTCATTTCCTCCTGTGACGGTAAAATCATCTAGTAATCATCCGATAAATAATGATTACAGAATTATGTGTAGATCTGATCCTCATATAGTTGCCCTGAGGAAGAGGCTTGATGTTTTATATGTGATCTCACAACATAGACCAGACTGCAAGAAAGAATATAAAGTATGTAAAAAGCAGTATGATTTAGAAATCACAAAATTGAAACAGAAGATAATCAGCGACAGAATCCTAACATCTGGAAATAAAACCAAAACAACTTGGGGAATAATAGAGTCACTAACTGGTAGAACTCAGCATAGGCAAAGCATACTTCCAAATGGTTGCCCCCAAATGGTAGTACAAAACTTTAACGAACATTTTGGAATGCCTCTAAATGTTCAGCTTCTCTTTCACATGGTGATGTTGGTGGCGGGTTGAGACGTCTAGACAAGTCATTCTTTGTTTTTGATATTGAAGCGGTCGAAATTCTTAACATAGTGAAGCAGTTGAAAAACTCCTTTTCATCAGGCTATGACGAAATCCCTAGCATTGTAATAAAGAAGGCTATCCACTTTATTGTTGAGCCAATCGGGCATATTATGAATTCTGCATTTATAACTGATATATTTCCATCTGCTTTGAGGCTATCAATGATAACACCATTATATAAATCTGGCTGTAATGATGATTTTAATAACTACCGACCTATTAATATTATAACAACTTTTGCAAAAATCTTTGAAAAAGTTCTTTCAGATCGCCTTATTAAATTTTTTAAGAAATATGGCATCTTTTGTTCATCTCAACACGGCTTTATGAACAACAAGAATACAGGTACAGCAATTTTTGAATTGACTCATACTGTTATCACAGCAATTGGAAAGGGTGAAGTGTCAGTAGGACTATTTCTAGATATTTCCAGAGCTTTTGATTCTGTAGACATAGTAGATTATTAAGTAAACTTGAAGCATATGGTATAAGGGATAACCAATTAAAACTTTTACAAACCTACCTACAAGGACGAAAACAAAAAGTACTCATTACTATCAACGATAAAAGCTTCATTTCTGAGGATAAGGATATCATTAATGGAGTAATTAAAGGCAGCATACTAGGTCCTTTACTGTTCATTGTATACATAAACGACCTACCTCACAATATTGACCAAATATTGAATGCAATAATCTATGTTGATGACACCAATATTATTGAGATCTTGTGTAACGCCTCTCGATTGAATGAAGAATTAAATACCGCCTTTTCGAGTGTAAAAAATTGGTGCACAACAAACATGCTCAAATTTAATGCAAAAAAGACAGAATGTGTTGTTTTTCACTCTTCAAGGTCAAAATTTCGATTCCCAGATGAAATTTCTCTAGTCAATGGAAGTCAAGTGAAAATCTCTGAGTCTACCAGGTTCCTTGGGGTCCAGGTAGATCGTGAGTCGAGATGGGATGTACATATACATCACTTAAATAAAAAATTAAATTCAGCGTTGTATGCCATTAATGTTCTCAAGAAGTCTGTTGATCTGCCCACCTTGAAGATTTTTATTATGCTGCTTTTCAGTCGAATTTGTCATATGGTATTGATTGCTGGGGAACAGTTCTTTCACGGACAGCCTTTTCGTAAAACAGAAGTATGCTTTAATATCCATTATGAACATGAAATACAGGCAGTCATGTAGGGGTGTTTTTCGGGCTGGCAATATTTATACCTTAACAGGATTGTACGTGTACACTTCCCTCAAGTTTCTAATTCAGCATCGGGTTATTTTTGAGCCATATCGAAATGAAAATGAAAAGACAAGGCAAATAGACTGTTATCTCTATCCAGCTCATAAGTTCACTTTGACGCAGCATAATGCTATGTACATGTGCATATATATATATATATATATATATATATATTCTTTTGAACTTTGGCATGAAAATGTTTAATGCATTGCCAAGGCAATTTCGCGATGTAAATACAGAGAAACTACTGCTGTGTAAGCTGAACTCTTTTATTTTGAGGTGTGAACCTTATAATATTAAGGAATACTTTGATTTTTGTAAGGCTGAAAGGTCGATTTCTCTTTAATGTATCTTTATTTGACGTTTTTGTCTTGTACATTTCATCATGTACTTCGAACAAAATAAATTATCTATCTATCTATCTATCTATCTACCTCATATATTCCAGTCCACATTGAAAAAAGCGATGGTTATTTGAAAACAAATCTCCGGAAATCTCTACAGGACCCTAAAGAGAATGAATCGTCTACTATAGACATACCGGTACGTAAAACATTCTCAAAGCACGATTTTTAATACTAATTTAATTGTTTGTGTCTTATTTTCAATAAAAACAAAGCTTGAATGAAAAAATAATTTGAAATGACTATTGAAATTATAGAAGCTGAATAATTTTCATCAAGTTTCCGCTTGATGTTTTCAGAAAAATTCACCTATAAGTCAACGTAAACGTTAAATAGATGGTGAAAATAGCTGAAAAAAGTTAAGCACCGAGATGGGTGCATCGAATAAGAGTAAATACCATAATATTCATAATAAAATATAGAGTTGTGCGTTTAATATGGCTTTTGATGATTTCTATAATTGTTGAATGAATAAGTGGAATGGGTGAAAAGAGTATTGATGAATCACCCCTGCATTATCTTGAATAGGCGTTGAGATCAAACAAAACCAATTCGACGAGTTCGACTTGCACGTTAAATCAATTACTTAAGAAGATACCTAACATACCTGATATTTTTGAAATTTGGCACCACCAAATCCTTTAAAAGTATTGATAGAGCAGATTTTTAAGTATTCACGAATGGCGTCAGTATGAGATATGTTTTTGGATAAAAGATATGAAACAACATACCTTTTTTTTCAATAAAAATCAACTTTAAAATCAGCATTCATTCCGGACAAATATTATTTCTTGATGTTCTCAGACCGGCGCTGGGTCCATGATATGGCTATCTACGATATTTCATTGTAATTAACATGATAAGGACTTGATGGAAATAACAACCCCGCATCGAATAATCTACACTAGTGCGCAAAGAATCTGAATGAGCTATTGAAATAGCCAGCATCCACAGGTGTGAATGACCCATTTCGTCTTTTAGTTGCTATGTCTGGAATATTGGCGGTGAATATATCCATCCCACCAAACTAACAGAAAAATACACGAATCCCTCATATACCGAGCTGATACAATTCAAGAATATCTGTTGTACCTATTTCTACGGTGGAATTGAAATAAAACTGCAGACACTTCCGTGAGTCACGAATAGATATCCCAAAAAATTTCCTGATATAAGCTTAAATTGTTCAGCGAATTTTAATGATATAGTGATTCTTATTTCTTGTTTTATAGCCTCTTACGGAGAGGTCGCCTAAGAGCAGATTAATCAGGAGATCTACATGTTTTCAACGTTCTAAAGTACCGTTCACTAGAATTGACGCTAGTATCATGTTACTATTTAGTATAACTCTTGAAATTTGTTAAATAGAAGATGTGAAAAAATTGAGAAAGTAACTTACCAATTACAGTAAGATGAATGAAGTGTGATAGGTGCGGGGTGGAAGATACTTGACATTCGTATATTCCTGAGTCACGATGCTGAGGATACTTGATCTGTAAAGTCCAGTCTTCGGAATGTGGTTGATGGATGGCGCGAAACCTCTGATCACTAGTGTAGGTGTATCTGCCGACTGTGAGTAGATGAACATCCCGGTGACGTACCCAAGACACCTGTAGAGACATCTGCAATTAGAGAGTACGCTGATCCGAATGGATCTCGCATAAGCAGTGCTAGGGTATGAAATGGACTAGGTGAGTTTGTGATTTGAATGTGCACACGAGTACTAATTCTGGATTCAAATCCCGTTGTTTACATTATACATATCGTCCACAAACAAGTTGAGATACTTTTATATCCTACAATCGTAATATTTTGTTAAAATCACCTTCAGCATTAGATATGTATCATTATCCGCTTCTCTAATGAATTTGCTGATCTGTTCACTGCTGAAAACTTCTGATTTTTTGGCTTTGTAACCAACATTCTTCCTTTTAAGAAATGCGAGAACTTTTGGGAAAATGGCTATGTTCACATTTTTCTTTACTAAAATGGTACTTTTCAACATAGAGTACATGCTCCACAGAGTGGAGGATTTGACTGTTTCTGATTTATGCGCCAAATAGGCCAACATTACATCCTCTGTTATAATTTTGCATTGCTTCATCTCCATCCATTTCGTGAACGAATCATACACGTTTTCATACCTTGATTTTGATTTTTCAGGCAATAATTGTGCTGTAGCAGCGGCTGCTATATTGGAAATTTCCCAAGGCACATTTTCATTGTCACTATCACTGCTGCTTTCCATATTTTAATGCGGATTGGGATTGCGATCAGAAAACATGCAAATTCTTGACAACTAATTTTATATGAACTGTCAGCCGTTTTCTCAGTGCTATGGTAACTTCATTTATCAAAAATATACCTACCAAGATTTTCATATTTACTATGATCAAAACGACGTGATTCTTCCCGGCCTAGTCCGGGAAGTACGTACTTCCCGGACTAGGCCGGGAAAGGCTTCTTTCTCAAAGAAAAAGCGTCCGGAAAGTGGGTACTTCCCGGACGGTTGCCGAAAAAAATGTTTTCCACTCTTTAATCAAATCCGGTGCAAATATATGCATCTGAAGTTAGAAATTGCGCTAATACATCCATGGAACCGACTTGGATTTGAGTGCCATAGTCATTTAAAGTTATGTTATATGATAGTAGCCATGAAAAAATTTGAGAATGGGTACCTTCTATATATATATAAATACATTAGCAGGGGTTGGTGACGGGGTGACATACAATTCGGTGTATGACATAAAAGCCTAGGGAAAAAACCCCAGTACAAAAAAAAACAAAAACCCTGGCTCCCCGCATAAGTATTGTTATGTGTACAGTTTGAACTTAAAAATATTTGAGGGACTTCTTTCTCCAAGAATGGTCTTCAAGAAATAATTTGTTACGGTTTCAAAATTCCCGCTCCAGTTATTACCTGCAGACAGAACTGGTGGCGTTAGTCGCAGTAGTTTACCAGCTTATCTCGTACGTTTCAATGGACGGTTATCGGTAGTCCTGTTCTGTGCATGTGACGTAGGTTGTCAATTACGTCGTTCTTCCGGCATATATTTGATTGAAATTTCCTGGAGTAATTAATCGCAATTTTGCTGATCTGAACAGGATTTTAACTGAAGCCCTGAGAGAAATCTTATCATGTTGGTTTGGTTTGTTCGTTGGTGAGATTTTTGCGCTTTAGCGGAGTGGCGTATTTGTTTGGAAAAACGACGTTGGATCGGTGAGTTAACCTATGTTTGTCACGAGGTATTTTAAATTTTTGTTCGTATTTTTATCTTCGAATTGGGAATTATTATTGTACCGTTGCGAGGTACCGCAGATTCTGAACTGTCTTTGAAGTCTTCGAGCTGTTTGTCTAGGCTGTCTGTGAATTACTGCCGTAGGAGCTGTCTTTGGGGACCTCCACCAGATTTCGCCATCTAAGATACCACACCTGTCGTCTACCCAGGGCGCATTGCTGTGAGAAATTGTACTACGTTGGCCCAGGAATATATTTGAGCCCAGTTTCCATCTACGAGACTGTGAGAATAATATCCTTTTGTACATCAGTCAAGCCACGACCTAGACTGTTATAGAAGGTTAGTCTGTAGAATTTAGTTAAGATTGATTAGTATCACAGAAGCCCAATTCAGTGAATACTGTTTAGTACATAAACCCGACCTATCGAGAAGGTCGCTTAGATATAAGTAAAGAGCTATTTATAACGATTACCATCGAGGCTCTAAGTATATACCTTGGGGTGATATTACTGGTTGTTAAGTAAGAGATAGAGCATTATATCGAATATTGGGGTTGTGAAGTAAGAACTAGTTAGTCATCTACCTTCTGTAAGATATAGTATATCCTCGTTTGGGGACCTTGTGTATTTCATTTGGGCTCATTATATTATTAAATAATTGCTCTATATTCTTTCTACCAGCCACTACCTCCCGCTTGTGCGATCGGGCTCGTTTGGCATCCTGAGAGTGCGTTCGTTATTTTCTCTCTTTTGTGACTCTGAGATCTTTAGTCTACTTTCCTCTTTTTTTTTTCTTTGTATTATCATAAAAGAGAGTGGCGCCCCTTTATAAGTAGTCTCAGCTCTAGAGCTAGCCGAGGAGGTACTTTGTGCACTCTCTGGAGCCGAGTGGGTTTTGTGACAAATTACAGAGGCTTCTTCGAATTGCGCATATTGAATCAGAAAAAAAAAGACAAAAGCAGAAAAAAGAACTGAATATAGAATTTACATATTAAGTTTGTTTAAAATTTATAACCCATTCCAAGAAAGAAACTGAAACATCGTAAATAGCCCTGAAACCATCTTGAAATTTATATATGGGACAATTACTGGACATCTTGTATTGGCTATAGAATAACAGAAAACAAGAAATTTCATTACATACTGGATGCTTGACCTTTGCGCTACCTTTATTCAGTCATATCTTCTGATATCTTAGATTTGATGGCAATATCAGTAATGACCGCTTCTGAGAGGTGCAACTTGGGAAGGAAGGCGATTTTGAAAAATTTTTCGAGGAGGTGATTTTCACTTAGAAATCATCTCCCAAAATGTTTCGCTTTTGTTCATAGAGACTCTTTATTGTGACTTCTAAACCACTGCGACAAGACATACAGTTGAGTATATGTTAGGGGCGAACTCTGTTGCGGATACTATATCATTAGTTGATAGATGCATATGGATCGATCGCCTGTAAACATAGAAATATACCAAACAAAGCAAATATGAAGAATGTTCTTTATTTACATAAGTCTTTTTCACAACTTAACTGTGCTCTTTTTTGTTAATATAAAAGATTGATTGTAGTCAAGGTATGGAATTTTTTTAAACTTTTATCACACTTATATAATATCTTATATAACATATTTTATAGGTATGAAAAACTGCCTCCATGAAGCGAAAAATTTTACTGCAATTATTAAACAATTTTTTTTTAATAAACAACGATTAAAGAAGTCCTGGAGAAAGTTATTAGTCGGCAAAAGTATAGTTTCTAGCAAAATTAACTTGAGACTCCAAAGGGATCAGTGCTTTGAAGTGTTGAGATTCAATATTTGTTAAAAAATCTACATCATATACCCTTAAAATTTTACTATTTTATTTCATTAACTTGCACAGCCAAACACTCAACCTCAACATAGCTATGGCACGCAGATGCCAATTTCCAACGATAAATTAAAATTACTGTGAATGTTATGAAACATTTGATGCCAACATAGTACCTAGGCTTTGATACCTTTGAATAAGTAGGATAGTCTAAACTGCGTATGCGCCTACCTGAATGCCGTGTTGGGAAACTCGAATCGCTCAGTTCAAAATTTGGAAGGAATGTCATTTATATTGAAATGCACAGATGTAAATTATGTTTGACAATCTGATAACAATATTATAAAAATACACGTACACAACCATAATGAGGTAATTCCTCGAAATAATTATATCACCTGTCAAGTTCACCTGAAAAATGCGCGTTGAATTTCAAAACTGGCAACCCACACTTTCGAATTTTGCGCATGCGCAGTAGTGATGGTCCTACATATTATCAATTTTCAGTGCGTTTGTAGCGAGTAGTTTTTTCATTTGTTAATGATGATTATAAAATAAAATTTTTTATTATTTTTTTATTTGAAAAAAGTACTACTAAATGAATCACCCTCTATATATGATCATTTCAAAATCTTGAATCTTTACCTGTTTGATCGAAAAATATAAGTTTTTTTCACAGACTCTGTGGTTCGATAGTCTGGCAACACGGTCACCTCATGTGTCAACTGAAAATGATCAAGATAATCTAATTATGCACTTAACATACTATCAGCAACTCAAATTGACTTGTCATCTCTATTGAGATGATCGTTTTGTTAGGTGCCATGAGGTTTGATCAGTGTTTTAGAAAACGGCCGTGAATTTACTAGTTAACTACCGCCTACTACAGCCGAATCATGTCAAGGTGCAATACATTTTTTTTGTTCATTTTTCAGTCTTGAAAAGATGATGAAATATCTTGCAAAACAAGATAATGATCAAGAGCTGATGCAGCTTACGCGATAGCTGAATGCTACAAACATATCGAAGAGGTGAAAAAATTCCAAATTGAATTAACGGCTTTTGTGGTATACCTCACGTTGTGCCTCCAGAATTTCACATAGTTGAGTGAAGCACAGCCAAAATTAGAAATATTTATACTATTATCTCAAGACTTGAAACAAATACCAAATTTTGAGATATCTGAATTATCCGAATTAAGATTACTCAAACATACTTTCTTTTCTCGATAGTAGATCCTGCTGGAAATTTCTTTTTTTAGGAGATCCGATTGTTAAATCCAATGATGTCGTTTTTCTTCCTTCCAATTCCTGAACAGGCGGCACAAAGTCTGTTTCATTTGCGAACAACAATACACATGAATTTCAATTCTACGGCAATCTGCTCACAGGTCCTATAAATTGGCCACCAAACTAACGAAATTCAGGTGGGCTGGCCTAGCAGCGCAGTATATATGTCGTTGAATTCGTGTTCATCTCAATAGGATGGAATTAAAACTGACATTCTGATTCAGACAATGAACAATTCTCGTTCGGATTGCGCTAAACATTATCGGTTTGAATTGTCTACATCATTCATGTTGTAAACTTCTTATCTCTTCATTAATATCGTGATCAGTATACTTAAGTACCACCGTACAAAATCACAAACATTTCGGCTGAAAATTTTCTTTCCATACGGAATTATGAAAAAATTTGTTTTCCGCAAATCGCCAGGAAATTTTGACATTCCTGTCAAAATTTCTTGAAGAAAAAGTCAGGACTTACTTACTGTAAGGAATAGTCACATTGGTAGACTTCCAGCCACCGTGTCTCTTCAAATTTGTGATGTTTCCACCATTGTCAGCAAATAACGTCGCCGAAGTTCGACGAATGCTATGGCCTGTGTAATTTTTAGGATTGGGTAAATGTAAAAACTCTGCGATTTTCATTCCGAGACTCCCGAAAGTGTGGATACCAACAGGCTGAATCGAACATTTTCCTTTTTGTAATTCACGAATAATCTGTTGTGTGGAGTATGAGATGGCCGTAAAGATAAATATTGTCTATACAACAGCAGGTTTTCTTGCCCAATTACAACAAAAGTTCTCTCAATATGTGTTTTGGAATCCGGTATTTTCACAAGCAACATGTCTTCCTTATCGTTTATTAAATCAATCGACATTTTTGTCAGTTCTTCTCTTCTGCACGCGCCGGCTAACCCAATAATTGTTGCTACCTGAAAAGTAAGTTGATACTTTTATATCCTACAATCGTAATATTTTGTTAAAATCACCTTCAGCATTAGATATGTATCATTATCCGCTTCTCTAATGAATTTGCTGATCTGTTCACTGCTGAAAACTTCTGATTTTTTGGCTTTGTAACCAACATTCTTCCTTTTAAGAAATGCGAGAACTTTTGGGAAAATGGCTATGTTCACATTTTTCTTTACTAAAATGGTACTTTTCAACATAGAGTACATGCTCCACAGAGTGGAGGATTTGACTGTTTCTGATTTATGCGCCAAATAGGCCAACATTACATCCTCTGTTATAATTTTGCATTGCTTCATCTCCATCCATTTCGTGAACGAATCATACACGTTTTCATACCTTGATTTTGATTTTTCAGGCAATAATTGTGCTGTAGCAGCGGCTGCTATATTGGAAATTTCCCAAGGCACATTTTCATTGTCACTATCACTGCTGCTTTCCATATTTTAATGCGGATTGGGATTGCGATCAGAAAACATGCAAATTCTTGACAACTAATTTTATATGAACTGTCAGCCGTTTCTCAGTGTTCCTTACTGAAAGGAAATGATATTTCCAAGGAAATGATACAATTGTTAGTGTTCTACATAAATGATAGAAAACACATTGCTTATACGGAATTAATTCATATTTTGAAAACATCAAGTCATTGCTGAATATATTTTTAAGATCAATTTGTTATATTTGCAGTAATTTGACAGTAAGTACAATTATTGAACATTGGAGGAACACTCTTAGAACTATGAGAAACATTTTGGACAACATGCAGGGTGGAAGGGTGATTTTGTTGAATATTTTGTACTGTGAAAATTTATTTGCCACCTCAACCTTATTGTTAAGCGATTCTTCGATATATCCTTCAGCAACGTTTGATGACTTCCATCCGCCATGCCTCTTTAAACTAGTTATTATATCAATATTGTTGCAGAAGACCGACGAAAGCAGTGACCAGTATATTCTGTCGGATTTACCAAGTTCAAATGAGTAGCAACTATTTTGGGCATTTTTCTAAATTGATGAATTCCTACCACTTGTCTACAACTCTTTCCGCTTTGATATTTAAAGAAAAATCGGTCACTGATCATATTTTCTGGTCTTAACGAAACATACTTTCGATAAACATTCAAGTAGATCTGATTAATTACAAATGATCTCGATTTGTTGGTTTTCGAATCAGGTGTGCTGATTAAAAGCTTAGATTCTAAGTCTTCTATATCGTGTACAGTCATTCGGACTAAGTCATCCATTCTACAGGCCCCAGAAATACCAAATATTACAGCCACCTCAAAAAATAAATAAAGCTATAATCTAAATAGAAATTAGAAACTTGTAAATTACCTTAATAATTAAATTTTCTTTATCTGGAGCTTCGTGGATAAATTTTTCAATTTCTTCCTTCATTAAAATCTTAGATTTCTTTGCCCTATAACCTTGAGCTTGCCGTTTCAATAAAGAACGAAGTTTTGAGTATGTAGATATATCTACATTGTGTTTAAGTGTAAGGGTTGACTTCAGCATTGAATAATTGGCTCATAATGTTGAAGACTTCATCTTTAAACAAAGGTCTAGGAAGTATGCCATTACAACATTTTCTGAGAAAGAACTCGTATTTTTACTCATGCGATAATCTATAAAACGTCTGTATGCATTTTCGTACTTTTCTCTTGATTTCTTTGGCAATAATTCTAATGAAGCAGTATTCACTGCCTCAACCAGCTTTGGAGGAGTCCCAGAAATGGAAATTTCTTCATCACTTATCATTATACTTTCGAGAACACCAGCAATTAAATTTATAAGCGTCAAGTTCGACAATTCAACCTCAATACGTTTGCATAGTAACCCAAGTAATTTTATTAGGAATTTCAAAGCACCATTTATTTGGGAATAAAATTTTCGCGTTTTTTTTTTAATCAATCAATATCTGTCGAATTTTAAACGATTTGCGGAAAAATAGTATGTTTACCTCGTAGGAAAAGCCACATTCCTGGACTCTGTGTTGCAAAGTCTCGGCTTGCGCCTCGACTTGGCAATTTTCACAGTCGTCCAGGAATGTTAAGCTTTTCCTACCCGGTAAACAATGTACTATTTTGATATATTTCTCATGATTATTCAGATGAAAACAAGATATCTCTGATTTGTTGGGATTGGGACATAATCGCCACTCAATAAAATCATTCTTTAAAATCTTCAAATCAGAAGATAGTATGTTCTCCAGACTATGGAAATCCGTATGGTGGTAAGCAATAACAATATCAACAGCATAAACAAAGTTTTGAGATGATGCTGTGGGTAAATCACTGAGATATGAATTGAAAAGTAATGGACTAGAACAGATCTTTGTGTTTTTGTGTTTGAAATACCTTCTCTTATTTTCAACAAAGACATGAAACCTTCTATCAGATAACATATTTTCTAATAATCTCACCATATTACCACATTTCAGATAGGTATAGAGTTTGAAAATTAAACCATCTTTCGACACAGTGTCATATGCCGAAGATAAATCAATGTAAGCAGCTCCTGTTTTCAACCTATTATTGAAGCCTGATTCTATGAAAGTTATAAGGCTGAGAACCTGATCTGAACAATTTCTAATTTTCTTAAAGCCTCTCTGGAAATTTATAGAGCATTTTCGATGGAAGATTAAATTCTGAAAAAAATTAATCTTACTGATATCTTGAAAAGAACACACAATAAACTGATTGTTCGATAACCATAAGAATCAGACAGATTTTTTCCTCGATTCAAAATACTTATTACTTTAGCCTTACGGAATTCGGAAGGAAAGTTTCCTGAATTCAGAATATTGTTATAGAAAGACAATAACCAAGACAATGCTTTTTTTACAAAATGTTTGATGAATTCAGGATAACTACCGTTAAAACCTGCTGCTTTCCGAGATTTGATAGACTTAATTACAATAAAGTAAGTGAGATAGTTACATATCACGCGGGTCAATGTATTGAGAATGACGAACATAAAGGAAGGGCGTGGCCATATTATGACACTGAACACGGTTCCATCTCTTTTATGAAATGGTCCTATAAATGTTAGTCCAAATTTCATTCAGTTGAAAAGTTCTCTCAGTCTTGGGAAGCAGTGAAAGAATTTCGAACAATTTCTGCATTGTGAAATTTTATTCACATTGAGTATGATGATAGTAGCTGTCTATCGAAACGTTGATTGGAAATAAAACAATGAGTAATAGTTGATATAGCTCAAATTATAATTCTACAAGAGTTCCATCATGATGAATTTCTAATCATCAACGGAATGATGAGTGTTATGGATTAAACTCCATTGATGCAGTTGTCTTATGACTATTAAAAATTTCGGATTCAATACGATTCTCAATGCACTTCAAGAAATATGCCCTACAATGAACAATGATCTATATAAAACATCACGACTGCCCAATTCATCTGAAAAACTTTCAATAAACCAAATCGAAACAGTGAATCGGGAGCCATCGATATTATCCATATTTCATGGGATTTTACGATGTGCAAAAAAGAGTCAAGCTCCTTGGGAATAACGCTGGACATCAACCGTTCGAAAACGTCAATTTATTCGATGAGGACGGCTTTGGCTTTTCTTTATATTTTTCTCAAACTAGACGTCCATAGGGATAGCATGTAAGTGGAGGGCCTGAGGAGTCTTTCGAGCCAGTCAATTTAGTTCCCTTGGTGATTTATAAAGGGGCATATAAATAACTGAATTTCAGTGGATCTAATCAGGACCAACAGTTTTTTACCGAGTGGGACGTTGGGTCGAGACGACCGTTTTCATTATTTATTCATTTAACTTTAATGTACAAAAACCTTCGTCGCGAAGGGTCTAGGGATCTCCACGAAAGATATATTGACAGAAGTATGCGTTCTAAGGTGTATTCAAGAAACTTATAGTTCGATACTTTGTTGACAAATCTGATAGAAACTAAATATGGTAATATTACGTCAATTCTTCACATCGTTTTTTGTTGAGCTGGAAGAAAAAAAAATACAGTAGGATGAAACCCATTAGAAAAGCAAGGGAATATGATCAAAATGAAAGGAAAAATAAATTACGGTCGATCCGAGTTCGGGAAGTGGGAGGGGGTGAGTTTTTAAGGGTAAAAATGGTTTATCTTGATTTCCGGCAAAACTACAAGTCCTATTGAAAAAAAATGAATGGCAAAGTTGTAGGCAATAAAAAGATCTACAACTTTTGTATATTGCAAATTTTTCACATAACCTCAAAATTTAGGTGAAAAATTCAAAAAAAAAACCAAGTCAAAAATTTATATTTTTTTTTCTACGAAATTTGGTGAAAACTTACCTTATTATGTCCCAAATACACTGTAATTTATTTGATTGAAAATATTTTTTTTTCGCTTCATTTTAATTCAATATCAAAAAGCACCCTAATTTTCAATCGAAAATTCTGACGTCAAAGTATCAGCTTTTTCAAAAAGTTTGGGGCTTTTTGTTCGTTGAAATATCTTCTTTCTGATGGTGTAAAGAAAATATACATTACTATAGGAAATATTCTTAGAAAATGCAAAAAAATTGACACTTTTTATACGCAAAATCTGCCCATCTTTATGTCCAAGATATGACTCATAGACACAATAAATGATGATTATGAATTTACTAGATTCACCGAAGGATTCTTCACTATTAGACGTTCTCACAAGTTTTGGTTGGGAGTTTGGTCGGATATGACTATCGAACAAGTTTTGATGAGATCTATGAAAACTCAAGGTGGACTTACACATGGTCGTGGTATGTCTGAAAGTGTTTCAACAAAATTCGTATTAACAATGATCATACTTGTCGAAATTTGCAATGACATGGAAGATTTTTGTAATGTTTCTTTTACAAGTACAGAGCAACACATTGATTCAAGGGAATATCGAATAAAAAGAGATGTAGCTGATTTACAAATACTACAGAAATTTTTAACAAGTATGATCCTTTTCCACAGACTGATAACATTATGTCCATTTTTTCTGGAATTATTGGCAATGATTCTGTAAATTGCCATGAAGCGTATGAAGAAGGAAAAAAATCTTTGCAAGCTATTGTGGGAATGAATTTTGGCAGTGTAAAATTTAAAAGGAAAAACAAAGTCTTGTCTCTCAAAACAGTTCAATCTTCCGCTAAAGTAAACGAAGATATTATAGCCATCGATCCATTATTGCTATTTCAAAGGATATCATTAACGATCGACAGTAAAAAAAATATGGAAACTTACTTACAATACGAGCTTGCACCTTTTCCATTGTCACTTCTTACAGAAAATGGCCTCAGGAAAAATGTAAAATCTCAACTCTACGAATTATTTGTGAGTGTGAATCGACCAACGCATTCTGACAGCATTATGCATGTCGTCGACGGTGGATTGTTACTGCACAAAGTAATTTGGCAGAAAAATGAAACGGTGGAAGAGATCATTAATAAATATTTGCGCTATGTAGAAAAACATTACACAGTAAGCAGTTATATTGTCTTTGATGGGTACCCCGAGATTAAGAAATCAACTACTGTCTCAACAGTACCAGCAGCTACTTCAACTAAAAGAGGAGAACGTAATCGTAGAAAAACCTCAGACAGTATTCCAGAGTTCGATTATCAGAACCATACAAAAATACCATTTTCGCAAAGAAAAATTTTTATCTAACGAGAAAAACAAGGACAAAATAATTAAAAGTTTAATGAAAACATTACAGTCACAAGGATTTTCCTGTAAACAAGTTGAAGAAGATGCTGATGCCGACATAATTAAGACCTCGATAGAAGTTGCCAGAGATACCAATAAAACTGTTATAGTTGTGGGTCAAGATATTGATCTTTTGGTTCTTTTAAATCAATTAAATTCAAATAATCATGACATTTATTTTCTTGAACCAGGCTTTGGAAATGGAAAGGATCTATTTTTCACGTCTAATAATAGGTGGTCCATCTAGTGTTTGGAATTTGAACTACCGATTATTTGACATTATAAACGTCAACTATTCTTTTTGACGTGACTAATATTTAGTTGAAAGTTTACGAAATGGGACGCTATTCGCTTGAAGAAAGTTGGGAAATATTAAAAACTTATTTCCAAAGTGATGAGTCTTCTACTCAAACTACGCTACCGCGCAATGTTGAACGATTGGTTCTTTCAAGAAATTGAAGCTAACGACTTGGACGATGTTTGGTTTCAACAGGACGGTGCAACGAGCCATACAGCACACGCCACAATCGATGTTTCACGCCGCATTTTCGAAAATCGAATAATCAGCAGAAATGCTGATGTGAATTGGCCACCAAGAAGCTGCGATCTGACGCCATTGGATTATTATCTTTGGGGAGCGGTGAAAGATAAGTGTTACGCCAACAATCCAGAAACAATTCAAGATCTCAAGACCGAAAGTCGAGCTGCTATTGGTGAAATAGAGCCCCAAACAATCGAAAATGTATTAAAAAATTGGGTGGAACGAATAGGCTACTGCCAAGTCAGCCGTAGTGGTCATTTGGCCGAAATTATTTTTCATAAATAAATGTCATGAACCAACCTTTTAAATAAATGTTCAACCATTGGAAAATATTGAGCAGTTTTTTCTTTATAGCAAAATTAAATTCCAATTTTTAAATGGGCCACCCGTTAGTTTCAAACACGAATCCTTCAAAAATGTTGTTGCATTTCTGCATTGTTTTTCTGGTTGCGATACAACATCTGGATTTGCCGGAAAAGGAAAGAAAAGTATAGTTAATTCTATATTAGACGCGAAAAATTTGTCAAATTTGGCCAATGTTTTTTACAAAAAAGATGAAAGTAAAGAAAATATAAAAAAATGGATTACAATTAATCAAATCTATTTATAAATGTAAAAAAGAAAAAATAACACTGAATCAATTAAGGTTTCAAAAATATCAATTGGCAAAAATTAAATCATCCTTTATTTTGGCAAACCTCCCACCCACAGAAGGAGCAGCAGAACAACTTTGTTACACAGCATATTATCAGCTTCAAACTTGGTTGGGTAACGAATTGACAGCAACAGATTGGGGCTGTAAGCAACATCAGCATGGCATTATGCCCAAATTTACAGAAAAGGATTTAATTCCGGAAGTATTGCTCAAAACTATTTGCTGCAGCTGTGAAACTGGATGTAACAGTTTAAAATGTGGCTGCCGAAAACATGTTTAAAATGCACAAATTTATGCACTAATTGTCATGGTTCTGAGAATTGCTCCAATATGGACGAAAAAATCTACGAGGAAGTAAATGATTCAGATGAAATTATTGACGAAGAACCAATGCAGACTGGAAATAACATTGGAGACGAAGATGGTGGTCTTGAAGATTTAGACGATCAACTAGAGTTGGAAAGATTTGTCGAATCTGACGATGAAGAAATGCCTCCAAAGAGTCAAAAACGAATGAGTAACTGATTAGAATTTCAAATAACGTATTTATAAATAACAAGATTAACATTTTTTGAAAAAAATTTTATGAATAGCGTAATCAGAATTAAGTTTCTAAATTCAATAGTACGACTTACATGTATATTTATTTTGTATGAGATTTTCTATGACATGAATGTAATTCGAGTAAAATAATCAAACTTTTTAACTAAAAAAAATTGCAACAATCACATTTTTTTGATGAAATTGTACATAATGATAAAAAAAATTTTCGAATTTGAGGCTTTTTCAATTTTTTGCATTTTCTAAGAATATTTCCTATAAAAATGTATATTTTTCTTTACACCATCAGAAAGTAGATATTTCAACGAACAGAAGGCCCACAAACTTTTTGAAAAGAGCTGATATTTTGACGTCAGAATTTTCGATTGAAAATTAGGGTGCTTTTTGATATCAAATTAAAATGAAGCGAAAAAATAAATATTTTTAATCAAATAAATTACAGTGTATTTGGGACATCATAAGGTAAGTTTTCACCAAATTTCGTAGAAAAAAAATTTTTTTTGAAAAAGATAAACAAAAAACAAAAAAGTTGGTTTTTTTGAATATTTCACCTAAATTCTGAGGTTATATGAAAAATCTGCAAATACAAAAGTTGTAGATCTTTTTATTGCCTACAACTTTGCCTTCTAAGTTTTTTCCATAGGACTTGTAGTTTTGCCGGAAATCAAGATAAACCAATTTTTACCCTTAAAAACTCACCCCCTCCCACTTCCCGAACTCGGATCGACCGTAATTTATTTATCCTTTCAATTTGATCATATTCCCCTCCTTTTCTAATGGGTTTCATCCTACTGTAATTTTTTTTTGTTTCAAAAATTATCTACCCTTGTCTATTAGTGCTCTCATTCAATAACAAGGATAATTTTTAACTATAAAACGAGAATAATATATGTATCAATTACTGCAATTAATAGAATGAAAATTAGGAACCACTTCAGAATATAATACAGCTTTGGGATCTTGTTGAGCTATTAATACTTGCCAGTGATTTTTTAAACATTCAGAAAACAGATAACTAGATCGCTGGAATAGTTGATTTCATCACAAACATTATTCATATCCAAGTAAGAAGTAATGATTTTGATGAAACTATTTAGTGAAAAAAACATTGCATTGTTATTCGAAAAAATTTAGTGGCGCCTTGTTCTTCGTTTAATTTTTTTGTTGAAGTGGTATCAATCGTATTGTTCGGACTCACTGATAAATCCGCGGCCATAAGCTATTCTGATCGTCTGTCCGTAGGCAAGATCACGTCCGAACACGAGCTGGCTACGTCTTATTTTCACGGTAGATGTAGATACGAGGAACGAATAACTGGAATGACATCATTACTCGGCCTAAGTTTCCGAGAAATAAAAATTTTTTTCAATACATTTCCTGAATGAAATTTTTCTGTAGATAGCTGGATGTTGCGAAACCCAGGCAAAACTTTCACAATATATGAAGTGTCTAGATGTGTTGAGGAAGCCTATATGAAAGCTATGACAATTGGTAATATCTGCGCAGCTTTCAAAACTACTGGAAAATTCCCCTTCGACAGAAATGTTTTTACTAATCTGATTTTGGCTCCTAGAGAATTTACTGATCGACAAATCAATTCAGAAAGCAATCAAAACGGAATTAATACACATTTTCAAGACAGTGAGCTGCAATATTAGAGCTGTCCAAGCCTGGTTCTCTTCATATTGTTGAAATTATAAAACTGTTTCAGACACTCGCACCGATGGAACAACAATGTCGTCGGCTTGTAAAATACTTTTTCCTAGAACTCCTTGAAATTCACCTGCAACCACGGTCAACTGTACCTCCTGGCCAGATAGAGCATACGTATCAAATTTTTTCAGAAAAAAACTGACAAGGGTGTGAATAATGTATTCAAGCCCGATAATAATAATTTGAATGGTCATTTTAAAAATTTGGACAGCCTGAACTTGATGCATTTAAACGTTCAATGCATGAGAAACAAAATTAATGACTTGGAGGGTATGATTTACTCTCAATCTGTAAAATATGACGTGATATGCCTTACTGAACATTGGCTTAGTGAGGAGGAGGTCAAGGGTTTGTGTATTGATGATTGGTATGTAGGACATGCCTTCACAAGGCAGAAAGCAAGGCAGGGAGCAATGATACTGGTGAATTCTCAAATGGTCTGCTCAGAGTGTTCGATCACTGAAGCTATCAGGAAAAAATCTGTTAATGTACATTGTGAGTTGTCTTGTGTGAAACTATTTCAAACAGGCTTGATTATTATATGTATTTACTCATCACCTTCTAGAAATTTTGATGAGTTTATTTTAAACTTAGAGTCAGTCCTCAATTGCCTTAGTGTTAATAAAGATAAAGTGATAATTTGTGGGGACTTTAATGTTAAGTTTAGTATAAGTTGTGATGTGGATTTTGTTTTAGATAAGGAAGCAAAAGCAGTTGTTGATCTTTTGATGACATTTGGTTTTAAGCAGAAAATTTTTGAACCAACTAGAAATAAAAATTGTATTGACAATATATTCACAAACTTCGAGGTACATGGTGAAGTTAAGGGTGTGATAATGACAGAATTTTCAGATCATGATGCACAGTTCTTGCAGGTAGGTGGCACTGTAGTGAAATCCAATTATGTCCACAGGACAGTGAGGCCTCTATCGCGGACAGGTTTTAATTTTATGCATCACGAACTCGAAAATGTTGACTGGAATTTTATGGATGCGGAATCTGATTGCAGTGGGTGTTTTCAAAGATTCCACGACATAGTTGTGGATATATTCAGGAGGTCATTTCCTGTTTGTAAGAAAAGGGTAAATAACTCGAAGAAAGATTGTGGGTGGTTTTCTGGAAAGCTTAGAGAAATGAGATCATCTCTACAGCAGGTTAGGGAATTGTACTCTACATTTAAGACAGGTAATCTTTTGAGAGCTAGAAATGATCTGACTAGAAGGTATAGACGGCAGATAAAGAAAGCTAAAATTTCTTATTACGAAGGGAAAATAGAGCGGTCGAATAATACATGTAAAACTGCTTGGCAGATAGTAAATGACCATTCAACTGGTATGAAGACTTCAGCTCCTATAGAAATAGCTCCAGATGTGTTTAACAGTTATTTCTCCACAATTCCTGTAGAAATAGTATCACATCTTCCAACAAGTAACATTGAATTTGACGAATCCTTTAATAAACAAATGTCGCCGGATGTCAAGTTCAAGTTTCATGAGATAGGTTTCAATGAGGTAAGAGATGTGGTGAAAGATTTGAAGAATAGTAAAAGCACTGACTACTACGGTCTGACAGTTGGGATAATTAAATCCAATATAAATGAAATAATTCTTCCTCTCACTAAACTAATAAATAAATGTTTAACAACAGGATGTTTCCCGAATTGCTTGAAGATCTCTAAAGTGATACCTATTTACAAAAAAGGGTATCGTAACGATGAAGGAAATTATAGGCCAATTTCCCTAGTTCCAATATTCTCCAAAATTATGGAGAAGATAATTGCTACACAAGTGATAAATTACTTCGAGGTGAATCAACTTTTTTCGGGTAGTCAATTTGGATATAGGAAAGGAAAGAGCACAGTTCAGGCAATTATCAACTTTGTTGATTACACTGTTGAATGTTTCGAACGGGGTGAACTTTGTTTGGCCTCTTTCTTGGACCTTTCGAAAGCTTTTGACTGTGTTGCGGCAGACAAACTAATCTATAAGCTCAAGAGGTACGGATTCAACTCTTCAGCGATTAAGCTCGTTGATTCCTTTTTAAGCGATAGAAAGCAGGTGGTTTGGGTGGATGGATCCTATTCGGGCATGAGAGATATAACCATTGGAGTACCACAAGGCTCTATTCTTGGACCTACTCTATTTTTAGTTTTTATCAATGATTTGCCTGATTATGTTTCAGAAGTGGAGATGACACAATTTGTGGATGACACAACCATCAAATTACGATCCAAAGAGATTGAGCCATTATTTGAAATGACAAGGGTTACATTGGTGAGGACGTTAGAGTGGTTCACAGCTAATGGTTTGAGCATGAACGAAAGCAAAACACAGTCCATGTTGCTGAGTCTGAGATCGGTGAGAGACAGAGATAACACTAATATAGTGAAGTTTCTGGGAGTGCATCTTGATGCTACACTGACATGGAATGCTCATACGGATGAATTGACATCAACTCTCAGCAGAAACATATTTGCCCTGAGGGTACTTTCATACTCATTATCAGAGAGAACATTGAGATCGGTCTACTTTGCTTTGGTGGAATCAAGGCTGAAGTATGGGGTGATAATGTGGGAAACTCTTCGCAACGTGGTGCGGTCTTCAGACTGCAGAGGCGAGCAGTCAGGATTCTGGGTGGACTGGGTTATGGGAATGTTGTAAACTAGTTTTCAGGAAACTAGAGCTACTAACGTTACCATCTATATTTATACTGGAAAACTTGCTGTATGTTCACACAAGCTCTGGAAATTACTGTCTGCAGGCCGACATTCACAATTATAATACAAGGAGAAAAACCACATCAGGAAAAATTTTGTTCGATTGAATAAATCTCAAAAAAGTCCTGACTATTGTGCTATAACTCTGTACAATAAACTACCCTTAAGTTTAGGGACTTACCTAAATTAGAATTCAAAAAACAAATGAAAGATATACTGGTTGAAAATGTATTTTATTCGGTCGAGGAGTTTATGTCTTTTGGAAAACATGACTGTCTTTGAGTGTGTGGTCATGTACAAATTGTGACCATGACATATTGATCTGTAGATACTTTAATTTTACACTTAATTTATTATTTTATATATACACACTTAACTTATTATTATTTTTTTATATATACACACTTTCTATACACTTAATTTATTCTTTTATATATACCCTTTATTTATTATTTTATATATACACCTAATTTAGTATTTTATTTATACACAGTCAATTTATTATTTTATATACATATACATTGTTGGAGATTTCTTTGTTTTTTCTCTATATTTAATTATGTTCGTGTGGTGGTTTGTTCACGGAACTGATTCTGTTTGTTAATCTGCTGTGTTTTGAACTGTATTGTATTATTTCTTCAGTGCACACTGCTTTTGCAACAAACTCCCTATATATTCATGTTTTTGGTGTATTTTTTGTTATTGTAATATAGTAATGATTTTTTTAGTTAGGACCTGTGAAAGCAATTCATGAGATTGTAAGATCACCAATAAACTCTCTCTCTCTCTCTATAAACGCACATCGGAAGCACAGTTGTAGCGTGTCAACGAATTCAGCATGACGACGTCATCTTCTGATGACGAAGATTTCTTGATGTGGCGATTCATGAGAAAAAAAGACGTTATTGGGTTCATCCGTTTGATCAACCGCCGAATATTTAACTATCGACTATCCCGTCTACGAAAGATTGTCGAAAGCACCTTCGGTATGCTAGTGTCCAAATTTCGAATTTTTGAAACTACAATTTCATGTTCAGTCGAGAAAGCAGTCAAAATTATTCAAGCTGCTTGTGTTTTACATAACTTTATAAAAAAGAATGATAATATAATTTTTACTTCAACCGATGACGGAAATAACTCCACTACCAATAATATAAATCATACGATACCGAATAACGATGCTACAGAAAATCGAGAATATTTGTGTGATTACTTCTTAAAACCGTAAGGGCTGGTGTCATGGCAAAATAATTACACAGTGTAGCCCGATTTTGAATGAACAAAAAAGATAGGTACCTATGATAGGTACTTACCCTTTTCATTGAATTTTTCTCCAATCTTAGTCCAAATAATTTCTGTAATCCGTCTGTTACTATAATCATTGAGTGTATGATTGTATAATATAGGGTTTTTTTCGACCTGTACAATAAATTCAACGTAAAATTCAATGTTGCCTTTCATTTTTCCGATCCAACGCGACACAAAAAACGAACATGTTCCTTGTTAAATTATTGTAGCGTGGATGACGTCTCGCCACAAATTGCGCCCGCTACAAATGTTTCCTCGGTGTGCGTGCTCACGTAGGAATATATGGGGGCGTTAAATGTATCGCATTTTAAATGTGGCGCAACAATTGTGGAGAAATAATTGAATGTCTGGTGTGCGGCTTGGCTTAGTCTTTCTTTTTTAGTTAATTTTCATAAGATCATTTCGATCTGAAAGACTGCCTGGTACCTACTACAAATAAAGTTATTTCGATTATATGAAAATCGCTGTTTTCTGATATTTCTTTGCGAATGATCCTATGTGTCCCTGTCGATTCACAGACCCCGTGCAGTGACCCGTTCCCAGATCATTGTGGATCATATCTCTTTTTTTGAAAGATTGCCAATAACTTGTAAATCAATAAAAACAAAACACACTTTTATATTGAACATTAGATTTTCACAATATCATATAATTTCAGATATCAGATATCAGAGCTGTGCTAAGCACCGAAAAAAAGTGCTTCGAGCACTAAGCCCTAAGCACTCGAAAAAAAAAGGCTTCGAGTCTCGAGTTCTAAGCACCGCTTTCGACAGAAGGCTCCGGATTAACGAGCACTTTTGCAAAAGTAATTGAATATTTCGAGCACTAAGCACTAAGCACTTTAGTGGGAACTATTTTATGTAATGTTGTTTGATTGAAATGAGAACTCATTAGCTTCATCGACATATCTAAAATTATGATTTCGAGACTGGGAAAAACTCAAAAGCCATTTTATTTGTTTTGTGAAACGCATGCATTCAATTTACATTCTGGTACTAGTTAATCTTATTCGTCGATCTGAATCTGAATGGCTGTTCCTAATCAATGCATAAAGTTGAATTAATAATCTAGGACCAATTATTTTAGAAGCGAGAGCACATTACTGAAAAAATGTGGAAAGCACTGACGTGAGATCAGGAGTTTTTAAGCGCTTGTTCTAAAGTCTTTTCTCAGACTTGAAAAGAGTGCGATTCAAAATCAGCCAGCACAATGAGTGTGAAAGAATCAATAAACATATATCTTAAATGGAAGTTGAGTGAATTTACAGTTCAGCAAATTCTTCGATCTGGCATTCTTTCCACATTTCTATACCATATATAAGTTGTTGTAGTTGAGTGTCATCAATTATAACCGAATTTCAGATTCATAATTGCTGAGCTATCGGACAGGTCTGGCCCAATAACTAACTCGACTTATATTTGGATAATAAACTAATTCTATTAATATGGAATCTCTATCTCATCTTTTTCGGAAGATAGAGAATATTCAGCCAAGCATTTTCAAATTGGACCACCGTTTCTTCATCACGAGTCGAATCCAACCGATGGCGATCATTTTCAGCTCGATATTCAGAAATTACAGACATTTGATAATGTTTGGATAACGTTGAAAGAAATGAGTGTATCTTATTTCCAAGGAATCTTCAAGATAGAAATTTTTTTTTAATTTCCAAAAACGGTTTTTTCAATACTCATAATCTTATTAGATATTCGTAGTGCTATTCTGACTCAGCACGGTGTCCTCTAACTACCTTTAGCTTTTGTTCATTTACCAATGAATCACCTTGTATAATATTTGTAGTTTTGAAATACTAATGTGAACTATGAGCTACAAACATTTTACACAATTATTCTTGTCAATATTTGGATGGAGCATATAAGTGAAAAATCTGAAAATGCTGCAAGGCAGTCTCAACGCGTTTGTTCTATAAGTGATACGATATAAACATGCATTTATACGAACACAATTTAGCCCTTAAACAACTTCAGACTCATGAAGTGTCATCAATGGAAACATAAATTATTGAAAAATAAGCATTTGACCTACAATGCACAAAACACATTTTGATGAATACCATATAATTTCATCCAGAAATCGTTATGAAATCAAATGTAGCTGATAATCAGATTGTTTATAGAAATTTTCCTTTATTGGATCCCTTTTTTGTGATGAGACACGAAGGCTTATAGTAATAAGGAATGAGAATTCAAAATTTCCAATCTATTCGCATTCGGTTCGATAAAATTATAATATATTTTCAGGATTGATGAAATTTAATTATATTCAGGAAATCAACAACGTCCATAGAAACATCATAGATATCTGACGAATATCTTATAAAGAATCGGTTCTAATAAAAGAAGATTTTTTTGGGAATTTTTAATAAATTTTCTAGAGTGGCGATTATCTCGAAATTTGAAAAACCATTTAATTTAACATCATTAAAACACCTTCTAAATTATAAATTGATCAGATGAATAGTCTAGGCGAAAATCAAATTTTGAATGCTAATAACTAACGATGGATTTGGCCCAATAACGAACTTGACCGAGATATTTCAACGATCAACCTATTCTGAAAAATGAAAACTCTAGGTCATCTCCTTCGGAAGATAGAGAGTATACGATCGGAGGGCCGGCCAGCCTGACCTACTTAAATTTGACCAAGGTTTCTCCATCAAGAAGTCGAACCCAATGGATTGAAACCATTTTCGGCTCGATATTCGGAAATTACAGACATTTGGACAGAACGATAGCCCACCTGTTCCACTAGTAACAAGAGCGCAAAAACAAAAAAATTTCTGGCCTTCATAACCATAAAGTCGAATCAATGGTGACTGAAGAAATACTGAATATTAATTCAAAACGATCATATTATCTTTGCGCACATAAAAAAATCAAATACCGTACCTGCTTATATTGACCCTACTTCAAGAATTCGAAAAGGCTTAGTGCTTAGCGGATTACTAAGCACTAAGATTTTCGCGAGAGTGCTCCGAAAAACAAGCACTAAGCACTAGCCTTTGAAAAGTGCTCGCGAGCACAGTGCTCGGAAGCACTAAAGTGCTTAGAGTGCTTTCACGAGCACTAAGCACAATGCTTTGGCACAGCTCTGGGTTCTATATGGTCATAAACATCAGAGTGACAAAAAATGATTCACTGTAACCCATTCTAATCTACAATAGCTTAAATGAATAAAATTCATGTTTAGTTCTGGTAATTTCTTTAATTTCGTCTTTTTTGAAGTGAAAACTTGTTTAGCGGCGCTGAGCACTTTTTTTGTATGGGTGAAAACATCCAAACTCGCGTCAGGGTCACGTGATGCTGATCGAAAAAGCTTAAGCTCGAGGAAAAGTGACCGCCGGTGTAGGAGAGGGAATAGTATACCCAGTCTTTCTACGGTTCCTGCGTCTGCTGTTTCGTTTAGGCGGTGCAAGGCGCTTGCGCGAATGTTTGTGTGCGTTAATCTATATTATATATAAAAATGATATTATATGTTAAAATGAAACCCGTTTTCGTTGTCACGGCATAACATGAAAACGGCTTGACCGATTTGGCAGAGTTTTTTTTTGTGGCTTTCAATACGCTGTTCATGGTTCTTACGGAAAAAAATATTAAGAAAATCTCTCGGAAAATTGAGAAATATACATTTTAATTGTTTAATCATTATTGCTTTCACTGATATAAACTTGAGATTAGCTGTAAATCAAATGGCCCATTAGCTCAGTTGGTTAGAGCGTCGTGCTAATAACGCGAAGGTCGCGGGTTCGATCCTCTCAAGGGCCAAGAAATTTTTATCATTCACTGAATCAAGTAGAAATTGAAGAATCTTTAGAATAGAGAGAAGCAGTGAAGGGTATAGAGGTTATTAGTTGGTTTCTAGAGCGCGGGTGGTGTTTAGCTCAGTGTTTACTTCAAAATGCCAAGTTGTTCAATAGCGATTTGTGATAAAATAAGTGACATTATTTAACCTTATGAAATAAACGCTATTAGGAAAATATATATTTTGTTTTTATTTAATAAAATTAGTAAAGTCCTTCTCAGGTAAGGCGAGACCAGGGAAATGGGAATTCATTTTTAAATGGAGCATTCCAGTTCAAATTGCATAGGTAGGTACTCATACATAAGATAGGTCAGCTATACAAAATAAAGAGTGCTTCAAAGCAGCGATGAGGCGGTACAAAGTTCGCCGGGTCAACTAGTGTAATAAATTATCATGTTTGTGTACGTTAGCGCAATAAATGAATATTGTATTCCACCACATAAATAATAGTTCTTTTATACTGATAATGAAAGCAATCGTACAAAATCATTCTCTCACCATTCCAAAATATCAAAAATGCACAAAGTTAATATTCAAGTTTTCACTTTTGCCGGCACTCCCGGAGTGCAACCCGCCTTTTTCAAGTAATTACCAAAAATGATATCGATTTGTCCGACCTACTGAATATCACCAACATATTGCTTCAATTGTAATTCAGTTCTGTCCAATATCGAACCGAAGACGTTTTGGCTAGAACCATGGCCCATGCTCACTATGCTATACTGGGTAGTTAATAACTACTGGACGTAATGAAACAGATTGTCATGAATATGATTACGTTAATATTGAGTTTCAACGTAATGGATTTTTGTTGATGAGATACGAAGTTCATACTTGAATGCTAAATATGTTAAACGTTTTTTTAAATGTGAAGATAACGTTGATTCTAGTGATTGAAGTAACCGTGATCCAATATATTTCTGAATTAATTTTTTCGAAAATTGATATAATGTTTCTTAGCAGTGGAAATTAACTTTCATTGTATAGAGCATCAAATATTCTTTGAACTCAAACAATTAGAATCATTCTTTTTCATTTAATAAACTTTAGTATACTAGAAATAAATAGTGATCTTAATTTCGTATTGGAGCCACACTTTTCTTCATGAAAACATGCTTTAGGTCAGATACTCATTTATAATATGTTCCTTTAACTAGGCTCTTGTCCTTTGAAATACGTTATACAGGGGCTCAGTTGAGTACTTCGAGTAATTTGGAGATGAAGAGTTCTTATGAAAATGGGTCCTCAACAGCTTGGTTTTTAAGATACAGCGCGTAAAAAAATTAGTAAATTGTTTTTTGCTTGTATTTTTCTTAAGTCTCTTGGTAAAAGGAGAAACTCCGGGATCCTTGGTATATTGATGACGTGAAATTCAAACATGAACTTAGTTTTGTGCTTAATGTTAGGGGCTGCCATATACAGTGTTTTTCCTGAATTTAATTAATCATAACTTTTTTGTATAGCACCGTAGGCTATTTGAACTTTTCTTCTTCAAATTACTCAAAGATTAAGCCCTTAAACTTTGTACAAGTAATTAATCGATACTCAGTATTATTGAACGTTTGAAATAACTTTATGTTGAAATGATTGAAGATATGTCACAAAAGATGAAATAATTACTTTGCTAGAAAATACCACTTCATCGAATGTACCACGGTGAAAATAATAGTGATATTCAATATCTACACTGTAGAGACAGAAAATTTTCGCAGATTCAGTCTCCAATGAACTCGGTATTGTTGGGCTCGTATAATCCCCTCAAATAATGAGAACTATGTGACCCAGAAAACTTTATCCATAGCTCGTAATACCCCAACATCTCGTGATGGTTCATAAAAGAATTTTACGGCGGTGTGATTCATTCATCACAACTTTCGGAAACATATAAACCGAAGATGTTTATACAGTTGTAAAACTCAATATCTGCTGGCATTCAATGCAACGCAGAGTTTATGTATTCATTCTGCTTTTTTATGTTTTCAAGTAATGTTTACATCGAATTGTTTCTGCAATTTATTGGAAAGTTGAGCTCTGCGAAACTTCGGATATTGAGTTGGCAATATCGTGTCGATATTCAAAATCCTCTTTTTATCACATCTATGAAATTTTAAGAGATAAAAAGTACATTCTAGTTTCAGTTGTTTGATGACACCAACAGTTTCTGTGAGAGCCAACAAATATTGAAGTTTTTGCATGTTTTGAAGAAATTTATTTGTTATGTTTTTACCATGTTTGATATTACTTCTACAAGGCCTCCTTCTCTAGAAGTTTTGCTTAAATTCAACGAAGTGTGTATTGTTTTATGAATAGGCAGAATCTTCTTGTGATTCGATGAAATCAGAGCTGTGCTAAGCACCGAAAAAAAGTGCTTCGAGCACTAAAAGCACTCGAAAAAAAAAAGGCTTCGAGTCTCGAGTTCTAAGCACCGCTTTCAGAAGGCTCCGGAACCGAGCACTTTTGCAAAAGTAATCGAATATTTCGAGCACTAAGCACTAAGCACTTTAGTGGGAACTATTTTATGTAATGTTGTTTGATTGAAATGAGAACTATTTAGCTTTATCGACATATCTAAAATTATGATTTCGAGACTGGGAAAAACTCAAAAGCCATTTATTTTATTTGTTTTGTGAAACGCATGCATTCAATTTACATTCTGGTACTAGTTAATCTCATTCGTAGATCTGAATCTCAATGGCTGTTCCTAATCAATGCATAAAGTTGAATTAATAATCGAGGACCAATTATTTTATAAGCGAGAACACATTACTGAAAAAATGTGGAAAGCACTGACGTGGGATCAGAAGCTTTTACGCGCTTGTTCTAAAGTCTTTTCTCAGACTTAAAAAGAGTGCGATTCAAAATCAGCCAGCACAATGAGTGTGAAAGAATCAATAAACATATATCTTAAATGGAAGGTGAGTGAACTTACAGTTCAGCAAATTCTTCGATCTGGCATTCTTTCCACATTTCTATACCATATATAAGTTGTTGTAGTTGAGTGTCATCAATTATAACCAAATTTCAGATTCATAATTGCTGAGCTATCGGACAGGTCTGGTGACTTATATTTGATAATAAACTAATTCTATTTATGAATAGGCAGAACCACCGTTTCTTCATCACGAGTCAAATCCAACCGATGGCGATCATTTTCAGCTCGATATTCAGAAATTACAGACATTTGGGAAAAAAATAGTCCTCTTGTCGCAAAATTCATAATGACATTTCCATTCAAAATATGACAACTGCACACACCAGTATTTTAGACATGTTTGTCATAAAAATGAACCCACAGAATTAGTTTCATTTTCGGCTCAATATTCACTCATTATGACAACTTGTCACAAATTAAAACCACCCTCATAGAGATTTATAGTTGATGTGATGTGAATCCATAGATAGAAATATAATCTGTGACTTCATTTTCAGAAAATCTCTTATATCTTCTGGAGATTGTACGCTATGATGATGAAATTTTAAAATATTTTAGGTACCTATACCCTGCATAAATGCCCTAAATTGTTGTGATCTGACGAATAACTTATGGGATATCGTGTATTGAAAAAAAACAATTTGGGAATTTTTAAAAAATATTCTCTCGTGACGATTTTCTCGAAATTTGGCACACTCCTTCCTTTTAACGCTATCTAGACATTCTCTAAGTTACGAATTGATAGGATGAATATTCAAGAAATAAATGTTATTAACTGCTAAACTATTCGATGGATTCGGCCCAATAACGAACTTGACCGAGATATTTGGACACTCGACCTATACTGAAAAAATGAAAACTCTAGGTTCCTTCCTTCGGAAGATAGAGAGTATACGGCCGGAGGGCCGGCGGGGCAGACATACTCAAGTTTGACCTCGAATTCTTCATCAGGAAGTCAAACCTAATCGATTGAGGCCATTTTCGGCTCGATATTCGAAAATTACAGACCTTAAGGCAAAACGATAGCACGCTGTTCCACTAGGAATAAGCGCGCCAAAAGGTACTGAAAAAAATTAGGTGTATACATTTATATTTTCCTTATCAAGTATAGACCGGGCGATTCACGGGGATGGCCTATTTGGTAGTCGTTTTTGGAAAAGGGATCCGGTTAAAATTTGCATGTTTAGTATTGAGACAATGATTCTTTTTGCGCACTTATTCCAAGTGGACCAGCATGCTATGGTTTAGCCAAAACGCTTGTAATTTTTGAAAATGGTCTCAATTGAGGATTGGGTTCGACTTCCTGTTAAAGAAGCCGTGCTCAAACTTGAGTACTCTGCCGGCCGGCCAGCCATTTACTCTCTATCTTCCGAAGGAGATGACCTTGAGTTACACAATATGTTGATTGTCAAAATATCTCAAATATCTCGATCAAGTTCGTAATTGCATTTTCCCAAGATAGAGAGTATACGATCGGAGGGCCGGCCAGCCTGACCTACTTAAATTTGACCAAGGTTTCTCCATCAAGAAGTCGAACCCACTGGATTGAAACCATTTGCGGCTCGATATTCGGAAATTACAGACATTTGGACAGAACGATAGCCCGCCTGTTCCAATAGTAACAAGCGCGCAAAAACAAAAAATTTTCTGGCCTTCATAACCATAAAGTCAAATCAATGGTGACTGAAGAAATACTGAATATTAATTCAGAACGATCATATTATCTTTGCGCACATAAAAAAATCAAATACCGTACCTGCTTATATTGACCCTACTTCAAGAATTCGGAAAGGCTTAGTGCTTAGCGGATTACTAAGCACTAAGATTTTCGCGAGAGTGCTCCGAAAAACAAGCACTAAGCACTAGCCTTTCAAAAGTGCTCGCGAGCACAGTGCTCGGAAGCACTAAAGTGCTTAGAGTGCTTTCACGAGCACTAAGCACAATGCTTTGGCACAGCTCTGGATGAAATATTAGTTGCTGTGAAGTAATGAACAACTTATACTCGTTGATACTAAGAATAAAATTGGTTTAAAGATTTAGCACTTAAAAGTAAATTCTTTCAACTGGGTCGAATTGAATGATTTCCTCGACAAATATAGAGAAGGCCTTTTTACCATCGAGATACATCTTACTTCTCATTACAAATTCTTCATGATGCTCCGCTCTGAAATATTATAATTGTATATTTTACGAAAGCAAAGTAGAACTTATTCAATGTGTGATATCTCGATGAAGAAATCATCAAAATAAACCTACAATGAAATGCATAAGGATATTTAATCAAATCAGTACATGAAGCTTCACGGCAATACAGAATGGGCATATTTCAAGAATTTAATACGACAACTTTCAAACCAGTGGAGATGGATAAAACCTGTTACCCCATTTTTTTTTCTTTTTCTGAGAAACTTACTGAAGTAGTATATTTTTGAATACCTTTTTTTTTGTTTTCCAGGTATAAGAGATAATTGGAAAAATGGCGATATCACAAACAATTTGCATGTTCGCTAATACTGATGATAGACTCTAAAATCATAACATTGTATTGGCATTTTTTTAAATTGAAATCCAGAGCTATTCCTTGGTTCCATTTTTGATTACGAAATTGTTGAATTGGGACCTTTGTTGATATATCACTTATATATTTGACTATTCTACATTAGAACGTAATTTATGCACGACATACTCGCTTTAAACTTCAATTTATAGTAAATTCATTTCGGCCGTTTTCTCATAATTGATGATGTCGAATGTGTATTAGTCATTTCAATCCTTTCATTATTTTGACTATAAGACCACGATAAAATCTAGCCCTGTAGAAGATTTTTGAATAAAATCGAAAAATGTCGGCAATGATTTAAGAGGTCGTTCTGTTTCAATTCATTTGGCCTTCAACCTGTCAAATAGATTAGTGATTAAATTACGAAGCTATGAACTGAATTCATGTTGAATGGAATCGTCAGATTTCTTTCTCACTGTCTGAAAGCTAAGTTTTTTTTCTGATTTCAAAAAAATACAATATTGTATGATTTGGGTGAATATAAGTGATAGAATAATCGTCTGAAACATTTTTTCGTCTGAGTCACAGTATTTCAACGTATTCAAATGATGCTGAGCACAGAAAAATGAAATTATCTCTAATCAGAGATGTCATTATCATTTTTTCTATGCTTTCAATTGATTTCTACAAAATTTGAATATGTTTCATAACCTATTATATCTCAAAATAGATTATGAAATAACGAAAAAATTTACATGACTCATCGTTCACTGTATACAGGGTGGCCATTTGAAAACGAAACAGACGAGATTACAGACGAAATAAGTTTTTCGATAAAAATGCTCGGACAGGTCGATTTCTGTTTCGAGGGGGACAACATGAGATGTAGGTTACGGACGCATAGCCTTCAACTCTTGCTGCTACAACCCCCACCCCCAATTTCTAAATAGGGAAGAAGGGGTGAGGGATACCTCAATTCGAAGGTATTTTTAAACTGATTTCAGCACAGTAATTGTTTTTTCATTTTATGCAATAGTTCTCGAAATATTCATGCGTTAGTTTATTTTATCACTTAAATTAATTTTTTGCGAATAATTGACATTTCGAGCTTCCGAAACACCAAAATTTCCGTACTTGTATTTGAAATTGCAAAACATCTACCACTGGGCAAATGAAGTCATACTGTACGTGCTAATGCTACTAGGGTCAGATGTTCGACTAGCTGTTTTATTCACTGAAATCATTCTCCAACTGTACGGTATCAGAACTATTTGAAGTATTGATCTAAGAAATAAGACTTTTCTGGCTTTGAGTGAAAAAAAAAAGCACAGTGACAACCTCTTGCCGTGGAAGTTTTCATAGAAATGATGGTTTTCATGATTTGGAAATTTTAAGAAGAAAATTGCAAATGCATGATGATAACACCCAATAATTGTGAGTTTTTTTTGGAATTTCTCACTAGAAAGGCATGGTTTATAATCTTGAAGTAGAAAGAAAATATAGTAGAACAACAAAAATCTATGGTGTTGAATTTTTTTTACCAGAAAATTAGTATTTTGTATCTTCCTTCTGGATATGGACCTCATCGGATGAAACACGAGTGAGTGAATCATTTCTTAGAGGGAAAATAATGTTTTTAAACAATTCAGATTCAATAGTGAATGCTGTGGAAAGTATTATTCATTCAAACTATACTGGACTACAGAGGGGTATTTGCCCAATGTGAAAACTTAAAATGCGTATAACTTTTCAACGCAGCTGAATATAGAAAAACCGTAATGGAAAAAGTGTTTCTTTTGATCTCAAGAACCTATGGTTAAAATTAACGCAGTGGTCAAAGACTCACCCTGTATATCCCGTCGATGCGGGACCACAACTACAAACAAATTCTATAAAAGTTTGAAACCTTGCTCTATCAAGATCCATTCTCACATCTGACGATAAAAGTGGGAGAATACCTGATCAACAATATCGCAGAAGTAGCAGTCACAGATGAGAAAATTGTATTGTAGACCTGACATCAAGTAGAAGAAAAGCAAAGGATATGATGAAGAATTCGAGCAATTACCAGACGAAACCAAACGAACTCACAATCAAATGGCTCATCAATCACAACTCAACGGAAAAATTATAGAAAAAGTTAATGAGACAAAATTGAGACGCAACAATAATGAAGATGATGTTTTCATAAAAAACTCCAAATATTAAATGAACTCAAGGAATTTATGAATCAGATGAAAACTAATGAAACTGTTGGATAAGACCAAATCAGTGCAGAATAAAATGAAAGATTTTGGGAATGAAACAAAGAAATGGTAGATAAAATTCAAAAATAACTGCATCCCAATGATGGTGATCCCCAATATTTGGAGAATATTAAGGACCCATATGATTACTGTTTCACCTATATAAACTACGAGAATACGTAATCCTTAACAGAAAAACACCATATATCGATGGAAAGTTAATAGGAGAAAAAACATTATTCAGGCCTGGAAAGTCATGCTACAGTCAGATAATCAATGTTGCCCAATATATAAAGGATGATTATGAAGCTGAAAAAGTAATTGTGTTAGCTTTTATTGATTTAGGCATATTCTAGAGTTCATTATAAAAAATTTATGAAGAAAGAATTTACGATCTGACTACAAACATGCAAGATTCATCAATTATCCTGGAATACATGAGATTCCATGTAACAATTGCGATGAGGAAATCAAAATAATATACTACCGCAAGGAAGAGTTGTTTCTGTAATCCTCTACAAGTGCTATATCTATGATATCCCAATATCAGACACAGCTGGGAAAATCATATTTACTGATGACACATCAGAGGCTGTACAGGAAAGATACAGTATTTAAAGAAACAGAACTCCAGAAATAACAGTCAAAAATAAATTTTGAAGTCAAATAAGACGGCAAACATCTGGAAAACTGCAAAACGCCAAAATACCTGGGCGTCATACTATCGAAGCACACTGAAGATGAAAGTAATAGCATTGAACAACATAGTCCAGTGTATTTTTGCTTTACTTGAAAAAAACATTTCATACTAGTTCCACGATCGAGAACATCTCATCATCTACCAAATATTCCAAAATCTTGAGAAATCATTCCGTTCCTTTCTTTCTCAGTCAGTAAAATGGAGCTTAACAATAGCCCTCAGGAAACAACCTCTTAAATCATGCAGGTATTCAATTCATAATTTTTGCTGCCTGTCAGGTTGATCCGACACGAACTCAATTCAACGAGCTTATCACCAGGAAATCACCATAAATCATTCGAAAAGTTGATAACTTTCATTCATCAAACTACCCGATATCCCGATAACAAACTAGACGTTCAAACTAGTTCTTTCCTCTCGACATAAGAATCTATTTAAATTAGATGCGTCATTATTCATTGTTTCTCCTCACGGGAATAAATGTGTATAAATTATCAAGGATATTGGAAAAGAAGGCGGCCCGTAAATGGATGCTTTCAAGATTGATGAAGCCGAATTTTACGGGAAAGGAGGTTTCGACCGAGGAAAAGATTGCAAATTCGGCAGATTTTTCATCTCTCCCAACGCCCCCGTCCGTCGATTTCAATACAGAACATACGTCAAAGTCATCCGCGCACACTCACGGAACACACGTCCCATCTATTCTGTGAATAAACTCATTCACATGGAAAAAGGAGCTTCGAGGTGGGAAGAGATTATTCTTGCCTAATGCGTGGACTCAAATAGCAATTCTTGTATTACGTAGTTCAACTTGGATTGACAGATCCGTAAAAATATTGGTAATGACTTTGAATTCATTCTATCATCAGTTCGAAATAGATAACAACAAATACAGATTAATTAGTTGCTGATAAACAAAAAGGTGAAGAAATAAGATAAAGAAATATGCTGGCAAGAAAAAAAATTGGATGCTTCTAATGAATACTATTAAATAAGGATAACAAGCCGAAGAAAATATAATATTTATGAAACCATCACAAAGGTATTCTACTTCATGCGGTTGAAACATGGAAAATGCCAAAGAAAAAAAAAACAAAAAAATGCTGGAGGCTTCAAAGATGGCTGCAAGTTTTTCACGTTTGGATAAAATAAGGAATGGAAAAGTTTGCCAAGTTATGGGACAGGCAGTTATAATGATCAGAAAATAGAACCGAAGAAACTACCAAGCAAAGAGAAATTTTGATGTGAAATGGGAAGGTGTAAAGTTGGAAAACTATTGAATTCCTGAATACCTGAGTGTCAAACTAGATCGGAACTTGTCCGATCAAACCCATTTCAAAAACACAATGATGAAGTTATAGACAAGAAACAACATAATACGGACATTAACTGGTACATCAGAGGGTTCCAGATTTATGTCTGTCCAAGGCAGAGTACTCCACCCATATGTGGAGAAATTCTGCACATGCTAGGGGAGCAGATGTGGCGATGAATGTGACAGAATAATATTTGGATTCCTAAAATTCATCTCCCTAGAAGAGCTGCATCCCATGGTTGCCGTTGCTCCACCAAAAATTTACAAGAAGTTACTGCGGTAAAAAAGAACACCAAAAAAGTTGAACATGAAAGACCAATTATGATCAAGAACTTATTTATCGAGATCCATCATAAGTTTTACTCCTGTGTTGTATAGATTCCTCGTGCTGAATATATATTTAGACACAGATGAATAAATCAATGTGTTCTGTCAAACGTCACTTCACTGAAAAATTTTCAAGGAGCAATACCCTATGTGTTGCAATATTCTCGCAACAAAGGACAGTTCTTGGAAATTAGGGCAGCGGCCGTTACTTCCAAGAATGCTCTCTATCGGACGGAATTTTGGGAATCCCTAAGCTCAGGTACCTGTACTTTCTCCGACCCTTCTCAATCATTCAAGAACCTTCTCTCTGTACAGTTTTCGTTTAACCACCAAGGTGGCCAGTTCTACCAGTGAGTTCTTCTTTACCAATTTACTTTCACCAGTCTACAGCAGCACTCAGAACTACATGTTCCTCTTAAAATCTCTTAAAATAATCTGTCTTATGCATTTTCTCCGGTTGGGTCAGTTAGCTACTCTAGTTCATTGTGTATGTGAATTACGCAGTTGAAATTCTCCACGTAAAAGAAAAAGCTTGTGAATTGTGAACCTGTGACGCAATTACGTATCGCCAAAGCACAATTTATCAGTGGAAGTTTGAGAAGCTTTATCCAAAGTGCCTGCATCTTACTTTACAAAGTCTACCTCGACGATTAGAGCAGAGCTGTGGTGATTTCCAATCCAACAAATAAGGTCAGATATGTTTATCGTTTAGTATTACTAGAAGTGCCCAAGATTGAGCAAAGAAGTTCAAATACTTGGACTTTGTGGACAATTTAAAAATTCTTTCTGTGAGTGTGAACTGAAGTGCCGAACATTGTTTAATTCGTCTTATCTGTGAATACATAATAACCAGAAACTTGTTTTTTTTTATTCACCTTGCAAACATCTTTTCTACCAAAGATAATTTTTGAATCTACTGTTATAGTATAATCAGCGACTCAGGAAGTGCGCATAATTCAATTCATTGAAACTTGCTTCGAATCAAGAATTTACAATTTGAACTTCATTTCCTTTTTTTTTTCAGTCTCATTCATTATCTCTCATTCTATCATTAAACCGAAACTTTACGAAATTACCGAGCTCATTTCGTGGTCATTCGTTCGAAATGATTATTTCACTAGATTTTCACATTTCAAGCATCATTTCCATGCTTATGAGTATATTCATAAATCGAAACCGCACTCTATTCGGAATGACTTCCCATTTGTGGGGAAACTCGGAAGCCAGGAATCGTTTTGTCTTTTTTTGTGCTGCCACTGCCATCGATCAAGAGGATTTTCGAACGGATTTTCTCGCACTCAATGAAAATAAAAATGGATAAAATGTAGGTGCAGGTTTGGACGACCAAACTTGAGTATCTTTTATGATTTCTGTATAAAAGTATTTATGATAATTGATGATATTACAGGAGAGCATATCCATTTCGAACGGGGAATGCTAAATGGTTAAATAGGGCATACTACTTCAGATATAAACCCAGAAGAGATGCATTCATTTCATATCACATCAAATCATGTATTGTGATATAAGAGCTATTACTCACAGGATAATATATCATTCATACAAGAGTTTCTAGTAGCTTACAGGAGCAAATCTATAATTTATGAACCTGGAACCCAAGTTACAACTATGAGATCCAAATCTCCACCCCTTTGGAAATAAAATTTCTCACTAGACTATGTTAGGTATTAAAAATTAAAGGAACGTTGAGTGGTTGGGTAGAGCATACCGACCTCCATTTGTTCTTGTTGTGGAGTCCTGGTTGCACTCTGGTATCCCTGACAATCTGGTCTCTATACCTGGCTACTCCATATTTAGGTGAGACAGCGAGACAACGATTGGGTATGGGGAAGTATGTTTTTATGTGGTGGATCATATTTTTGATTCATTTTCTGTTCGCCCCTTTAGTCCGGGGTTGGCTGAAGTTGACAGTCTGTTCATTGACCTCCACATAGTCTAATCCCCCTGTTTAACTGTTGGATGTGTCTATAGACCTCGACCTTCAAGCTCTGACATTGAAATGGCTGCTCTTCTGGAGAGTCTCTCGGCGACCAGACGAAACCTCTTTGTTGCTGGTGATTTTAACATGACCGATGTCGACTGGCCACTATCCGGTAGGGTTTGTGGTTCGAAATCTGGTCCGTATGTTGAAGCTTTTCGAGAGTCTGGTCATGTACAGTTGGTGAGTGAGCCTTCGCGTTTTCGCAAACTACAAAAGCCATCTTTACTCGACCTCGTTTTAGTCTATGATGTTAACCAGGTTTCTGAGCTGGAGCATTATCCTCCTTTGGGGAGATCAAGCCATGTCATGATTCTCTCCAGGTTGAAGCTCAGGTTGCGGGAGGGCACAAGGATAAGGAAGTCAATTAGGATCAATGATTATGAGCGGCTGCAGTATGCTGTCAGTGGTGTTGACTGGAATACTGTTGGCGGTGCTGACTCGGCTAAGTGATGAGTGCTCTTCTTTGAAGAGTGTATCAACGGTTTCTTCAAAGCCCTGGATTGATGATCCCATTCTCAAGATGATTAGACACAAAAAGGCGATATGGCAACAATATATTCGTGGGAGACAGCAACGGAACTATGACGCCCATCGCCAATACTCAAACTTGCTTTCGGTCACTATATCTGCAGCCCAGAATGAATTTGAGACCAAGCTGTTTAAATCAGGAGATAAAAAGCGCTTTTTCAAATACGTCAGATCATTGATGGATTCCAAAGTCGTCATTCCAATGGTCCTTGACTCTAACAAACAATCATGCAAAAACCCTAAGGAAGTCTCCTAATGTCTTGGCTGATACTTTTGCCACTCATTTAACTCTTGAGACTGGGTCACAGCTTTAAGTCTCTAGAGGCCGTGTGAGCTTGGGTCTGGCCGGTGTTGAGTTTCTTCCTTCTCTGGTCGAGAAATATCTTTCGGCTGTCGACGCATCGTCTGCGCCTGATGATGATGGAATTTCAGCGAAGATTCTCAAGAGGTATTCTCATTCTCTGTCCTTGCCCCTTTCAACAATATTTTCTAAATCTTTTAATACATCCTCGCTTCCAACATATTGGTCGAATGCATTTGTTACACCTATTTTTAAGAAAGGGGACAAGTTTAACCTATCGAATTATCGCCCTATTAGTCTGGTTTCAGTCGTCGCCAGAATTTGCGAGAAGATCATACTCGATAGCGCTCTGAGGTTTGGCGTGGAAAATAAGATTATTCCTGACTGCCAACATGGTTTTCTTCCCGGTCGTTCCATTATAACTAACCTGCTGACATGCGTAGATGATTGGTCTAGAGCCTTAGACGGAAAGTACCCATAGATGTTGTTTACCTGGACTTTCCACGTGCCTTCGATTGTGTTCCTCATCGGAGGCTCTTCGTGTGCTAGAGCATTTTGGTTTCCGTGGTGACCTCCTTTCCTGGATCGGAGCATTTCTCTCGTACCGATCATTTAGGGTTAGGGTGGGCAGTTCCTTCTCAGCATCCAGGTCTGTCACCAGTGGTGTGCCTCAGGGCTCAGTATTGGGGCCATTTCTTTTCCTTATTTACATAAATTACTTGCCTACCCGTATTGTATCTCGCTGCTCTCAGTTTGCGGACGACACTAAGTTGTACGGCGTTCCTGGGGATGGAACATTACAGCGGGATTTGATCTCCATAGCACGCTGGTGCGAGAACTGGCAGCTTCCACTAAACCTAGAGAAGTGTTTGACATTGCATATGGGCACCAACAATCCCCGTCTACAGTATAAAATTGGTGATCGACATCTCTCTTCAGTCAGACAGCACTCTGATCTTGGGGTTGTTGTAACTGAGAACCTTACTTGGACCGAGCATATAACATCTGCTCTGGGTAAGGCGAAGAGGTCCCTCTTCCTGATCCAGAAGACCTTCGGTAAGTGCGATCTAGCTACATGCAGTGTGCTGTATAAGACCTATATTCGGCCCATTCTGGAGTTTGCCGGAACGGTTTGGAGCCCAGTGTTGTGCGGTGACCGGGATATTCTGGAGAAATTTCAGAGGCGAGTTAAACTGTTGCCGTATGGTGTGGTTCGTCCCAACTATGAGGCGTGACTGGAGATAATGGGTCTGTCGTCGTTCACTGCCCGTCGCATACGCGGTGACCTCATTGTCACATTCCGGTGTCTCCGTTGTCTGTTCGGTGTCGAGTTGCGGGACCTGTTCGAGCTCAATCGGGACGGGAGGTTGCGTGGTCATTATCTGAAGCTCAGAAAGGAAATTTTTACTTCGTTCCGCAGGCAGCATTTCCTGTCCAACCGTGTGTTTGACATTTGGAATGGTTTGCCTGAGAGTGTTGTCGGTTCCAGCTCTGTGAACGCTTTTAAGAACTCCTACGACAGATTACTGGAGTGTTTTTTCTTTTTTTTTTTCATATACTCTAGGTGTTCTCCTCTATAGTTCTGATTGGGTCATGATATTACTACTGCTTTTTTTTTTTTTTTTTTGATAAAATAACCGTTCTTATGTTTTCGAATTCAAATTTGTTTATTTAGTTTGCGAGTTTATAGGCTATGCCTCAACTTTTCGTATAATAATAATAATATATGATATCGTTATGAGAGACAAGCAATCGAGCGAAGCTATTATTGTAGACATCCCGATCCCTAACACGCATAACCTGCTGAATACAATTGCAAAAAAAAAAGAAAGTACACTGAGTTAGCAGATGAGATAGAAAGGATGTGGAATCTCAACAAAGTCACTATCGTACCAATTGTACTATCTTCTACAGGGGTTATACCATGGGAGTTGTACAATGGCTTGAAGTTCCTGGGACTACACAGAGATATTTACATGCTGCTACAGAAAGATGTAATTCTGAACACCACTAGAATAGTCCGAAGATTTTTGAGTCAGGATTAAATTATGGAGATGCTTGTCGAAAAACCCGTATCCCACTAAATCAACCAGGACAACCTGAGAAACTAGAAATATAATAATAATAATCGCAATTGATTCCTCGCTTATCCCATGGTGAAACATAGTTTGATATTAATTAACAAAAATTGAATAAAAACACTTGACTGTTCGTTTCACAAATTTTATTTAAAGCATCGTTGACATATGCATGTTTCGGGTTTCATCCCATTCTCAAAATAATAATAATAATAATGAAAATCAAATATGAATTCAGAGTGAGTATATAATATCGTTCTGTTTTTCTTTCATGACTTCTATCATATTGATTTTTTTTGAAAATTGATACTTTCGATCCAACTTAGAAAAGATTATCATATCATCCAGATGAGAAAAAGACATGTGTAGTATTCTGTTTCAATTTTTGATTAATTTTTCTGTAGTTTTCTTGAATTTTTTGTTGTGATTCAAATGAAAAATTCTCTTTTATTCATCAGAGAAAACAGAGTTTTCTAGTACAATTATAGGTATCAGTGATACTTTCAAGAAGTGTATGACTATAATTGTCATATTTAGATTATATAGACTTGTTCAAGTAAATGATTCATCCAGGCGATTTTAAACAAGCATGTTGAGCATTTCCAATATGATACGAAAATTATATTAGTCTAACTTTCAGCATGTAAAGCATGTATAGTTGAGATATCAAAAAGGAACATAAGATAAGTCTCAGAATAGCCAGATAAATCTAAAAATGAGCTGAATTCTCCTCCAGTGTTGAGAAGACCAAAGTTTTTTCAGGTATTCTGAATGTTTCACCAAACAACACTGAAATGACCAATTTTTGAATATCTATGCAAATCAGTTTCTTTTTAGTTTGTAAGCAAAATATTCATTAGTATGTGGGTAACTACAAAGTGAATTCGAATTTGATTTTGTTGCATCTATATCTGTTTTTCCTGTAAGTTTTTGGGTTTAATATGGATAATTGAAAATTTTGTTTGTTTGTTGTGTGTATATTGTATAATTACTTTAGTAACTTTTGATTACTTGTTGGGTTGAAATACCTGTTAGTATTCCTATTGCCTAATAAATAAATGAAGAAATATAATATCTAGACATCATCTAATATGAGAGGATCCCTAAGAAATTACTAATATAGACTACAAGACCCACTTCTTGTTATAATGAGTATTAAGGCAATCTGACAAAAATTGAAGGTGAGCTCGTCATAAAATACCAATAAAAACTCTATCCATCGATCCGAAGAAAATTGGGAAAGGCGATTCAGTACAGAATCCCCTACCTAAATCAGAGCTTTCAATGCCGTTCCACGTGAAAATATATTCTGGACCATTAAACACATTTAACGTATTCGTTATCGTCCTTTCAGCGTTCCCCGTACTGAACTCAGCCGAGAACGACACGGCTCTTGTCTTCGACGGGGTTATCTCTATGATAATGTCAACCCTGTCCCACTCTTTCCTTTCCTAATGCTGATTTAATTTTTCCGCCCTTAGTAGGGGACGTTGCCTTGCTCCAGGGCCTCGAATATTGAATAAGGTTGATGTTTTCCGCTTTTCCTACGTTGTTTCGCTAAGACGAGGTCAGGAGGGATTTGGCTCGAGGATGATCGATTTGGAACAGAACAGGTCCTGGAATACCCTGTAGACCGAAGTTACGAGCAAGTGAAAGTTATCAGTAAAATTATAAGTGATGGCATGCTTCAGAAATTTGAATTTTGCTAGCTCATTTCTACTGAAAAAAACAAGGTTTGCCAAAATGTCTGAGAATTTTTAATAAATAACAGAAAAAAATTTGAAGAATGTGATTATCTGTATAAAACTTACTTGAATTAAGTGCAAATGTGGACTGAAAACAGTTATATACTAATCTCATAACCAATTTTCTGGAATTCCAACCATTCAGAGCTTTAACCGGAATATTTATTCTATATATATAATATATATATTCTTTTGAACTTTTGGCTGACAATATTTAGTTAGCAAACAATAAAGCATATAGAGCAGGAGTTAGTGACGGGATGTCATACAATTCGGCGTATGACATGAAAGCCTAGGGAAAAAACCCCAGTAAAAAAAACCCTGGCTCCCCGTCTAAGTGTGAAAATACAAAAATAAGCTGAAATATATTTCAGGGACTTCTTTCTTCAAGACTGATCTTCTGTTGATGGAGACAGAGACTTATTCAAAATGCTCACATTGAATCTGGAAATAAAAAGACAAAAGCAAAAAAAAAGAACTGACTAACAAAAATACGTATCATATTCGTTTGAAATTTATAACCCATTCCAAGAAAGAATTGGAAACATCATGAATAGCCCTAAAACCATCTTGAAATTTATATATGGGACAACTATTGATGAGATGAGGTATTGTTTCTTCTGCTTCTCCACATTCACAACTTGCGCTAAGAACTGAGTTCCATTTAAATAGCATGCCATTGCTACGACCATGACCTGTTCTCAAACGGTTAAGAACTGTCCAAATTTTTTTTGGAAGATCAAAACCAGGAACTTTTTCAGAAGGATCAGAAACGATATACTTATTGAACATTTCGTAAGAGTTCCACTCAGTCTTCCATAATTCTTTATCACTTATGTTCATATTGAAGAACGTATTATGCCATAATGGTTTACGTGACTTTAATCTGGGAATTCTATTTTGTGGAAAATATGAAGTAATTGGGAAAAGAATGATATTTATTCCAAGAATTCAGAGCTGCAGTCTGTCTGCGAATATGGGGAGGGACAATATTAGACAATACTGGTAACCAATGAACCGGTGTTGATCTTATGGTGCCAGTAATTATTCTCATGAATGTATTCAATTGTGCATCAATTTTTTGTGTATGTGCACTATTAAACCAAACAGAGCAACAATACTCAGCTGCAGAAAAGACTAGGGCTAGAGATGCTGTGCGAAGAGTGGAAGCATCAGCACCCCAAGACGATCCAGCTAATTTCTGAACAATATTCTTCCTAGTTTTCAGTTTTAGGCTCAGATCATTTAAATGAGCCTTGTAATTGAGAGATGAATCTAATTTAACTCCTAAGTATTTTGGATAGAAATTATGTTCGATAGGAGAATCATTAAAAGTTACAGCATTAATCCATCTTTCCACACAGTGTCATATGCCGAAGATAAATCGATGAAAGCAGCTCCTGTTTTCAACCTATCATTGAGGCCTGATTCTATGAAAGTTGTAAGGCTGAGAACCTGATCCGAACAATTTCTGTTTTTCCTAAAGCCTCCCTGGAGATTTTGTAGAGCATTTTCTTTAGAAGATTCAATTCTAAATAGGATTCGCCTTTCTAATATCTTGACAGGAACATTCAATAAACTGATGGGTCGATAACTACTAGGATCACAAGGATTTTTTCCTCGTTCAAAATCCCTATTATTTTAGCCATACGAAATTCGGAAGGAAAGTTTCCCGAATTCAGAATATTGTTGTAGAAGGACAATAACTAAGACAAGGTCTTTTTTCCTAAATGTTTGATGAATTCTGGATAAATTCCGTCAAAACCTGCTGCCTTTCGAGATTAGGTAGATTTGATTGCAGCCCTCAATTCATCTATATTGAATGGATGTGACACATGTTCTGAAGTAGAAGTTGATCTCCTGAATATCTGTAATTTTTCTTTATATTCCTCATTTTAGATTGGGATAAATTGACTGATTCAGAGACATTAACAAGGCGGCGTGCGGTTAAATTTGGATCAATTTTTGATGATGAGGAGGTAAGAGGAGTAGCTTCACCTAATTTTCTCAATATATTTCATTGACTCCTACTCGAATGTGTAAAATTCATTTTTGATACAACACTATCCCATTTCTCTTTTCGGCTTGTATTGATAGAATTCATAAGCCTTTCACATTTATCAACAGATGGTGATTTTTGATAGTCCTAGTACAGATTATCGGTTTCTTTTACCAACCTGGAATATTATCTTTCCGGAAACCTCTTGGAACGAACTTTTTTGCTGCGGCTTTCACAACACCTAAGAATCTGTGATAGTTATCATGAATGGGTTTAATCCATCTAATATCACTACCTTCTTAGCAAATTCAATCCAATTCGCTTTCTTCAAATTCCAACGGGGTCTTTTTAAACATTCTGAATAAAGAATTAAACTTCTTGAAGTCAACAGTATAGGCCTATGTTGGCTATGAGGAAAAACTCCTATAATTTGATGCTCTACAAAAAGCAGTTTGCAAGTATTGTCACAAGACACTAGGCAGAGATCGGGATTGTAGCCTCTATTCCATCGAGAAGAATGAAAAGAAGGTACATCTTTTCCATCAAAAATTAAATAGAAATTATTATCTTCCATCCAGTCAACTAAAGCTATTCCACTTCTATCATTATTATTATAACCCCACATTACGTGGTGAGAATTAAAATCACCGCAGTAAATTGAAGGATGAGGATTTCTTGGCCAAATAGTATTTGGTGGTTTATAAATATTACCGATAGAAATATTACAAAATTTGAAAGAGATAAAGAAAACACCCTCAAATTCGCCTTTTTGGATTAAATCCATATTGTGAATCAATGATTTCTTAACATAACAAGCTGAACCGTAAATTTTACTAAGGAGATAATCAATGAATACATAACCTTTTATGGTTCCTCTTTGACGAAGATTTTTTTCAGTATCCGCATGTGTCTCTTGAAGAAGAATAATCTCAGCGCCATATTTCTTCTATATTCAGTTAAGGGATATAAGAATGATAACATTTTTTCCAAAAAGGCTGAGATATTTGTTATTTCAGTTAAGGCAGTACGGTTTTGTTTATTTTAGTGTTCAATTGATACCTACAACCAATATACACCTCATTTTCACTGGAGACTACCTAGGCTTGAGCTTCAGTTTTCCATATCACTACGCGGAACAGATCGATGGTAAGGGTAACAACTTATAAAGTACAGTAGTCTGGCCTTCAAACAGTTTAATCGAACACCAACTATAGCGAATCACATAGTCTATGAACATTGTGGCTATCACGAATTTGTTTACAACTTACGATGAAATTACAACAAGACTGAATTCTCAAACATCACAATAAGATATACAAAAGGGGAACAGTAAGAGGAAGAAAAGTTCATGAAAACATAATCAACTATTTTTAAATATTTTGAAACCAGAAAACATGTAGGTAGGAAGTGAATGATGACACTTTTAGAGTTTAATGATGCATATTTGCCTTTTCTCTTTTCGTTGGGACTTTCATTCAGTCGAATAATCAGGCAAATATACAGGGTCTCTCACGAGGAACCTCACCCATATTTATACGGAAAACTACTGAACGAATTCTCATGAAATTCAGCACTTATAAGTATTTCACGATGCTGATGAAATCTAAAATATTTTCGAGGCTTGAGCACCTACGGTTTTTCCGGAAATGACGTCAACTTCCGTTTTTCAAATTGCAACACCATTCTTTTATTGCAGAAATAGATTCCTTAGAAAATTTCAAGTTATTTTGATGTAACATTTTTCAGTTGTGGTTGGAAAATTCTCTCTGAGCGGGAAAATTCGAAAATAAAATCGAAAATAGAGCTCCGCTGAAACAAGAATAACTTCGAGGTTTTTGGATGAAAAATTTTCATTTTTGGAATTTTTCAAGATGTAAGATTGATGTATCGACTTTAAAAATCGAAATCGCGGTTCATGATACAGGGGGTGAAAAAATCGCTTTCAAAGTTAGGGATGACAAAAACGTGAAAAATCAATTTTTTCAAATTAGAACCCCATTTTTTGGCGCTCTTGTTCACCCGAACAGAGTGCCTATCATTTTGCCCGAATGTCTGTAATTTTGGAATATCGAGCCGAAAATGGTCTCAATCGATTGGGTTCGACTCCCTGATGAAGAATTCGTGGCGAAAGTTGAGTCTGTCCGGCCGGCCGGCCTGCCGTATCCTCTCTAGCATCCAAAAGGAATCAGCTAGAGTTTTCATATTTTCAGAGTAGGTTAATTGTCCAAATATCTCAGTCAAGTTCGTTATTGGGCCAAATCCGTCGGATGGTTCAGTAGTTATGAGCATCTGAAATTTTGTTTCCTCAATAACCACTAGAATATCCATCCGATCAAGTTGATACTTGGAATGTTTTTGAGGAAGACTGAAACGAAACGGCTTGCAAAATTTCGCGTAAATCGTCACGCTAAAAAATTCCCAAAAAAAATTTTCAATACTCAATATCTCCTAAGACTTCATTTAGATTTAAATATATATATATATTTATTGAGGTTACCGATATCTTACTCAAATTTCATTGTCGTAGCTTCCCCCTTCTGAAGATATCATAATTTTTTTCATTTACTCAAGAGAAAAATAGAAATGTCATGAAGTACGAGCTTTGTCATTGAAAGATTTGCCATCCCAGATCGATATTCGTTTGACAACTTGAGGACCTAGATATCAGTGTCAGTTTGCGTAATATCAATCAAAATTTTCAAAGAATTCATAGAGGTAGAATTCGATGTCAAAATTCAGAAAAGCACAGACGTAATATTAATCAAAAAATTTTTTATCATAGAGAAAGAATTTGATGGCGCTGTCAAAACTCAGAAAAGCAATGACGTTAGTTTTTAGGAGAAGCATAGAACAAAATTTGGTGAAAATTATGAGCAGTTATTTTCAAATTGAGATAAAGGTTTGTTTATTTATTAGGCTTTCATATTTGCATCACAATGTCCCATAGTACGGAAAAAGACTATTGTTCACCCGATCAGAGAGCTTATAGATTTGTTAAGGTTTGAATATTTACTCGCAAGTAGCTCAACAAGAGCGCCAAAGCAATCTGATCTCACGTCAGTGCTTTCTAAATTTTTATGGCAGATATTGAATCTACGTTAAAAAATAATGTGAAAGTATGCATTTCACCCTTGCCCTAAAGTGGATATTTTCTGAGTTATTCACAAAAAACTGTTTTTCGTCTTGAATTTTCAGCTATTTCTTTTCTCTTCGGGCCAAAAAGATGAAATTTTCAGGAACTGTTACTTAAACCATGTTTTAGACTTCAAAGAAAAAAGTAACAGGTTGTTCCTAAATAGATGGCGAATTTGGATTCGAATTTGTATCGGAAACCTCTTTATTTCAACTAATCGGCCATCGGTTTTCTCTCCAGTGATAAATAATAAATTCCTTATGAACCATATGCAAAAACTAACCATGTTTTTTTTAATGATAGACATCATTAATTACATCTGCCAAATTACTCTTTATTCAGTAGCATTTTGTGTTTACTATTGATTTGGTGATAATTCGTATTAAGTTATAAAATCGATCACTATGCCTAATTTTATCAATGAAGATTATTTAAATCTCATTCTACTTCATGGAGAATGTAATAAAGTTGTAGATAAAACGATTCGACTGTTCATTGAGAGGTTTCCTGACCGACCCAGACCAACGAGAGATACCATTAACAGAACCATGACAAACTTGAGAAATGTCGGATCTTTCGTTAAGAAAACTATACACAGAGAAAAAAGTGTAGTAGAAGATCAGAACAACGAAATTACAGATCTTGCATAATTTCGTGTGAATCCTCAAAATTCTCTCAAAGATGCAGAGATTGCTCTGGGATTATCTCAATCGAGTGGAGAATATTAAAAAAACATAAAATGCACCCATATAAATTCAATAGGGTACAGCATTTGAAGGAAACTGATTTCGTCAGGAGAACAGAGTTTTGCGAAGCTATGATGATTCGATTTCAAGAGAATGAAAACTTTTTGGACTGTATACTTTGGACAGATGAATCTAAATTCACAAAGAATGGTTTTTGCAATAGGGATAACAGTCATTATTGGGATGAAGAGAACAAGCACCACTTCAGACAATGGAACTTTCAATGTTTTTTGGGCCATCAAAAATAATGCAATTCTCGATGTTCACATTTATGATGGGACTTTCACTGGTAACATAGAACACTACACATGTTTGCACTATTTAAAGAATGTTCTCCCTTAGGAGATAGATATTCTGACATATTGACTAAAATAATTAAGCCGCTAGTACAGAACCATAATGACTTATGGTATCAACTAGATGGCGCGCCTCCACACAATTCCTGAAAATTTCATCTTTTTGGCGTGAAGGGAAAAGAAATAGCTGAAAATTCAAGACGAAAACCAGTTTTTTGTGAATAACTCAGAAAATATCCACTTTAGGGCGAGGGTGTGATGCATACACTCACATTATTTTTTAACGTAGATTCAATATCTGCCATAAAAAAATGGGATTCTAATTTGAAAAAATTGATTTTTCACGATTTTGTCATCCCTAACTTTGAAAGCGATTTTCTTACCCCCTGTACCATGAATCGCGATTTCGATTTTTAAAGTGGATACATCAATCTTACACCTTAAAAAATCCCAAAAATGAAAATTTTCCATCCAAAAACCTCGAAGTTATTCTTGTTTCAGCAGAGCTCTATTTCCGATTTTTTTTCGAATTTTCCCGCTCAGAGAGAATTTTCCAACCAAAACTGAAAAATGTTACATCAAAATAACTTGAAATTTTCTAAGGAATCTATTTCTGCAATAAAAAAATGGTGTTGTAATTTGAAAAACGGAAGTTGACGTAATTTCCGGAAAACCGGAGGTGCTCATGCCTTGAAAATATTTTAGATTTCATCAGCATCGTGAAATACTTATAAGGGCTGAATTTCATGAAAATACGTTCAGTAGTTTCCCGTATAAATATGGGTGAGGTTCCTCGTGAAAGACCCTGTATAATAATATCAATTTTTTTGAAGAAATTCAAAATAGGTCATTTGCAGTAGTAGCTTCCCAAATTTATTCCTTTGACTTTTATAATGATTCTGAAATTCTGAACATTCGATACCTTATTAAATTGAAATGGAAAAACAAAAACAATGAGAATTGATACAACGAAATTGAGCAAAGGTAACATGAACGCGAAACGAGTAAAAGAGATTATTCACAACCCGTTAACCATCTGAATTCCAGTGCACAATCACAAATAGGAATCCATAAATCTTTTCAGCTACTGGAGTAATCTGAATTAACCATCAAGAGGGAGCGTTACAAACAACGACGTTGCTAACTTCACTTACCTCCCACGTACTCCTGCCCCGTTATCGTCTATTGTTTCTCCCCTAGAATAATGAATAACTCGCCGTCGACGGAAACAAAACAATTAGCAAATTAAAAAGTCGAAACAAAGGATGAATAACTCGCTGTCATCTGAATAAAGGTTCTGTCGGTTCATTTATTTATTCCACTAATTAAGAGATAGACTTCTGATCCTGTAGCACGAGAGGTATATGAGCACTCTGAATAAAAAGAGGGATTTCTGAACCAGTCTCTTACTGGTAGTGAGGTTGAATTAGATTGAAGCTCATCCGAGTTTTTTTCTGGAGCAATTATTATAGGAAACTGCGTAGCATTTGTTTCAACCTAATATAGGTTACTTGGCAGTTCTAGGCGCGATATAATCTCCTCGTTGAGATAGGTTCTACTTATAACAGATTTCATTTGAAATTCAATCCCACTGGGTTCCCTGTCATGTTAGCATAAGTTTTTTCATTTGAAGTACGCCAGAAATATGGATTCCATATAAACTTGAATAAAACACAATATATGATAAACGAAAATAACATCACACTTGAAGATTGGTCAGTTTCCAAAATCCAGTACATTGAATGAGTCAAAACATATAGATATCTTGGAACCACACTAAATGATCAATGGGACCACTCAGAAAGAATGGGTTGCCGCAGAATAAAAGCAAGGACTGTAGGTATTTGTTGAAATACGAGGGCCATTCAGAAACTAACCTCCGATTGGTCACAGTGCGGGTGTGTAGTGGGGGAGAGTAGCGCGCCATCTGTGCATTCACGCGCTCAGCAGGTCAGTCGGCATCAAGCCGTAGTCGAGTGAACATCGTACCTGCCCTAGTTTAGTTTTTGTGGCAGTTTGAAATGTGTGCTGCAATAGAAAATCCCGCCAAATGTGAGGTGCGTGCTGTTATAAGGTTTTTTACAGCCAAAAGATACTCTGCAGCAGCTATTCATCGTGAGCTTTGTGCCGTGTACGGTCCAAAATTTATGAGTGAAGGAGTTGTCCGTGAATGGGTACGTTTTTCAAAAGTGGACGAGAAAACGTTCATGATGAAGAGAGGAGTGGTAGACCATCATTGGTGACTGACGAACTCGTTCAGACAGTTGATGCAAAAGTTCGTGAAAATCGACGTTTCACAATGGCGGAGTTGTCTACTAATTTTCCACAGATTTCTAAGACTCTTTTGTACGAGATAGTGACAGCAAGATTGGGTTACCGTAAGTTCTGTGCACGATGGGTGCCTCAAGGCACAAGCGGGTGATTTTTATGCAGAAGGAATTTCAAAGCTTGTGAAGAGATACGATAATTGCCTCAATCGTAATGGAGACTATGTCGAAAAATAGTGCAAAGATGTAGTTGTAAGATGTATATACTAAAATATTTTTACTTAACTTGGTGTATTTTTTTCAATTAACCGGAGGTTAGTTTCTGAACGGCCCTCGTATTATTCGCTTTTAGCTCTCAATTCTTGACAATGACGAGCAAGCTGTGACCCCTTCGCTCCTTTGTTTTTTCTGTTTTACTCAATGAGCCGGATCATGGACCTCAACTGAAGCTACTATGAGGTGGCTGACAACATTTGAAATGTGGATATATCCCTGAATCCCGAGGATCTCTTGGGTGAAATATCTGACCAACGAAGAAGTCCTTCGAATAATGAATAAATCGACGGTGACAATAACAACCTTAAAAATACGCAATATAGAATACCTGGACATATACTACAATGAAAAAATCTAGAAAGCACTGACGTGAGGTCAGATTGCTTTGGCGTTCTTGTTGAGCTACTTGCGAGTAAATATTCAAACCATAACAAATCTATATATAAGCACTCTGATCAGGTGAACGATAGTCTTTTCTCGTACTATGGGGCAATGTGATGCAAATATAAACGCCTAATGAATGAAGAAAACTATATCTCAAATTAAAAATAACTACTCATAATTATCCCCAAGTTTCCCGTCCCCTAAAAACTTACGTCAGTGCTTTTCTGAATTTTGACAACGTATATTATTTCAGCGACCGAGATTGAATTCTATCTCTATGATTTCCCGTTATGAAAAATTTTGATTAATATTACGCCAACTGACACTGATTAATGAGCCCGGCATTTGTTAATCGAATATCGATCTGTGATGGCCATCGTTCAAAGAAAATCATCGGAACGTATGTCATTTCTCTTTTCTCTTGAGTAAATGAAAAAAAGATCACATCTTCAGATGGAAAAGAGCTACGACGATGAAATTTGAGGATAAGTAAGATATCGATAACCTCAATATATTCACGAATTTTTATTAAAATCCGAATAATATCTTATGAGATAGTGAGTATTGAAAAATTTTTTAGGAATTTTTTGAAAATTTTCTAGCGTGACGATTTCTACGAAATTTTGTGAGCCATTTCGTTGCAGCCTCCCTCAACAATATTTCAAGTATAGACTTGATCGGATGGATATTCTAGTAGTTATTGAGGAAACAGAATTTCAGATGCTCATAAGTACTGAACCATCCGACGGATTGGGCTCGATAACGAACTTGAGCGTGATGTTTGGACAATTCACCTATTCTGAAAATATGAAAACTCTAGCTCATCTCTTCTGGATGCTAGAGAGGATACCGCCGGCCGGCCGGAGAGACTCAACTTTCGCCACGGATTCTTCATCAGGGAGTCGAACCCAATCGATTAAGACCATTTTCGGCTCGATATTCCAAAATTATAGACATTTGGGCAAAATGATAGGCACTCTGTTCGGGTAAACAAGAGCGCCAAAAAGAATTAGGTTTACTACAACAACTAATGCAAGGGAAAATTCCAAGCAAACGTGGCCAGGGCAGGAGGAGGATTTCCTGGCTGAAAATCAGAGTACATGGTTCTGTTAAACAACACTGGGCTTTTTAGTGCATCCATGCCAAAATAATCGCCAACATCCAGACCGGATAGGCAGAGAAGGAATGAGAAGAAGTTCAATTCAGTTAAATGGCATTCTAAACCGACTTAACTGAAGATATCAGTAAGACGAAACACTATTTTTCTTTTTTTGGTGGTGCTTAACTATCCAGTGTTCCAAAAAATTTAAAGTTTTGACGGGTGTTCGTGAAAATATTATATTCGCTTCCGCTAATTTTACTTGCCTAACTCATTCGAATCTATCGAAAAACACAACTCATCTAGCAAGTGGTAGAGAATGCCAAAGATAGTAAAATGATCATTTTTTAATAAGATGGCGCATAACCTGCGTTCAATCGGTCTGACAGCTCTTAGATAAAAATTTTCCTTACGCCTGGAGTGCAAGAAGGAGACATATTTTGTTGGCACTAAGATGCCCTGATCTGGCTCTACTGGAATTTTTTCTATGTGGTCCCCTGAACTTCAAGATTTACGCTTCATAACCTGAGTCATTGGAATGTTTGCGCTTTAGGAACATTGATGAACAGTGAGTTATTGCAATACTCCCATTGTCATTCAGTCGAGAGCTCGATATATTGTGTTTTCGGTGGATCGCCCTGTTTATATCTTTTCTCATTTATGATCAAATAGTTTTTCGTCCAAAGAAGGCAGGATCAAAAGCAACATACTTCTTAAATTTCAGCATAACTTTGGAGATCTTTACTTGTAATATCCAATCATTAGTAACAGCTCTGTTGTAACAGGAGTTACCTAATTGCATTATCCAGTTGGTAGCTGAATTTTATAGAATGCTAATAAATAGTTTCCGATAAGATTATTCTTTGTTCTGACACACTTTGAAAAAGTGAAATGTCACGAGATGAGTTGTCAAATCAAAATAATTCTACGCACTACTAGAAAATTTCTTGTAAAAAGATAAGCATCGTGCGCCAGGGATGAAACGCGTAGGGAGAGAAAACCTACAAATCGGTTGATGCGGTAGATAACCTAATAAATATCGGAGACTTATTAAGTCTTTTATAATTGATTTATAACCAAAATGTATTTTGATCATTCGAATTTTTGCTTTCGTTTCTCGTAAATCGATTCCACAATTCGAATATTTTTTATGCTTTTTCTCAATTCTCTTAATTTCCATAAGATCTACTGCTAATGATTATTCGATATCCATTTCCATATGAAATTCCAATTTTAGTCTATAGGAAAGTGCCACATTAATTGTGGAATAGTAATAAGCCTATTGCTTCTGAATAGCTAGTAGCTAGTAACTGGAAGAAACACGAATAAACACGAAGAAACGTGAAAAAACGCGATGGAACGCGAAAAAACACAAAAGAACGCGAAAAAACATGAAAGAACTGGAAGAAACATGAAGATACGCGAAAAAACACGAAAGAACCCGAAGAAACACGAAAGAACGCGAAAAAACACAGAAGAACGCGAAAAACCACGAAAGGACCCGAAGAAACACTAAAGAATGCGAAGAAACGCCAAGAAACATGAAAGATCGCAAGGAGTCCAAAGGAACCCGAGAAAACCCGAAGGAACGCAAAAAAACCCCGTTGAAAGAGAAAAAAACATGAACGAAACACGAAAGAACCCGAAGTAACACGAAGGAACCCGAAGTAACACGAAAGAACGCAAAAAATCCAAAGGAACCCAAAAAAACCCGAAGGAACACAAAAAAACGAAAGCGCGCAAAACAACTCGAAGGAAAGCTAAATACCACGAAGGAGCACAAAGAAACCAAAAGAGCGCCAAAAATCCCGAAAGAACTTGTAAATTGCACACCCTGTATATTAATCGATCGTAAATTCATTGTAAATTGCACACCCTGTATGACATTTTATTGAAATTAGCTCCCGTACGCGGAAAAACACGAAAACTTGAGAGAACTCTGGTGAAAGTCAGCGCTACGAATGCGCAACTCAAATGTGACACCCTGTGTATGAATCGAAAATATTTCATCGAATTGAGAAGTCGTAAGCAGGAACAGCCGAACTATCTCTGTGGAAGGTAGCTGTTAGAAATAGGCAACGCATATGAGACACCCTGTATATAATTGATTCGCAATGGGTGCTTTTTCCACCAAAAAAACAAAAGAATATCGTTTTAACTCCATCGATAAGCGCTTGGTTAATTTTACAAAGGTAAAATATAAATTATTCGATAAAGGTCTAAAGGTGTAACCATGAACAGAGTGCCTCGCCGATTACTTCGAATTTCGTTCCATTCGTACACGCATAAACTAAGTTTTACGTCTAGAATATGACATATGAATCTACAAAAGATTAGAATGTCAACGACAATTGTCATTTAGAGTCAAATAATTCTGGCTGTGCCGTGCCCTTTGAGAAGTTCTGCGCATGTGCGACGAAGGGGATATTGCTTAGAGAAGGGAATCGAGGAGAATACAGTGTTTCGTTCAATTAATTCTATATTTATATTTTTATGGTTTCGTTCTTTCGTCGGTTGAATAATGACATGAACGAGTTGTAAGGTTAAACGTTTGGGATTTATTTGGTTTCGATCATATAAAAAAGACCTCATTTGACGGTAAAGTTGTAAATTTTGAATGATTTCAATCTGCATGCTATTATTCTGCTTAATTAGGATCATATAACAGAAGAAAATATTTTGAATACACATTTTTACCTCTGTATTGGAAAATAAGCACCAGCATGGAAAAAGTTTATTTCTAATAAAGAATATTTCAGGAAAACAATATTAAGTAGCTAAGGAGTTTGTCATAGGATCTTAATGTAGACTTTCGTTTTTGAAGTTTTGATTTTGTATACTGATATCTTCAATTAGATTTTTCACTGTCGGATAGATGTTGAAATCAAAAGACGATATCGAATGAATTCTACGGCTGCTCATATAATGAAACATGTATTTATCATTTATGACTTTCTATATTCATTTGTTGCATTTGTAGGTACATCATCATCGAAGTAATTCTGTCGTTTAATTTGAATTATGTCACATTCGGTAACCATGGTAACAAAATCACAAACCTCTTCTAACAAGCGCAAGAGTTCGTGGCGCATGCGCATTACACCTTGAAGGGAACGGGGACAATGTTACACGTTTGAGTACTTATTTTCCACGATGCACGCATTCTATATATTTGTATTTCTATGTTTAGAGAAGGAATCGACAGGGGTGAAATAAATTGGCTAGGGATTGTAAAACTGATTCTATGCTGGGTAAATTTTTGAATTTCTTAAATACACATCGTAGACTGTTAAACTATAAGAGAATACCTCACCAGTGTTCTTACGAATCGTATGAATTGAAGAATTTTCAAAATATTATACGGAGTATGGATTAAAATTGTAATTGAAAATATGTGACAATGTTCTGTGAACGTCGGACGTGACTGATGATCTGGAAATTTGCGTTTGAGCCGAAGTAAGATATGAATACCCCTATCCAAAGGTCCGATTCTCGGGGAAGACACATATGAAAACGGCTTTTCCTGATCGCGTCAGTGGAAAAAGCCTTTTTCAATTTTACCGGAACATCTTTCGCGAAAATCCGGGAAATCGGTGTTTTAGATAATTTTTATGAAAATGATGGCGTGGTCCTAAGGGCATGTGAAATGCACCTAACGAAAGTCCGTGTTATGAACATCACGGTGATCGCTTCGCTCGCGAGATCGCTTTCCCCTTTCTACCTCGAAATATAGCATTTCTAAACCCCTCGCCGACCCAAAGTTTTTTGATCTCCTTCGGTGGTTACCTATATCGAACCATTGATTACCACAGAAATATTCCTTATGGTTTTTAATATATTGGGAATATCCGTAATTGCATAGATCCATGAAACGTCCAACTCAAAACACCACTTGAATGTTAGTATAGCTGTAATAGGTGATTGGACTGAATTTGATACATACTCTAAATTAAGTGATTTGATGTGTTATTCCAGTAAGTAAAGAATTATCTTGCTAATGTTTCATCATCAACAATATCTCGTTTCTCAATTTAATGATCTATGCAAGTTAAACTGTCATAATCTACGCGAAATTGCTAACGAATTGCCTTCCGATAGTTATCATCAATTCAATTATCGAGTAGTCTCACCTTTCGAACACCATTCTGTCGCATTAGCAATTATAGAAAGCACGTATCCCCATCTCAGCCATTATAGAGCGCCAGTAACAATTGAACAATAGCACAGACGCAATACAGATGTCATGCTTCCTTCTTGCAATGAGGCTAGAATTAGCAGTTGCTCGGTATGCATACGTAGCGTCGGCATAATTATGCAAATAACAATAATGACGGAATGAACCATAATGCGCTAAATCATGAATTATTAGCAGCAGGAAGCAGAGAAATTAGAGCAATTATAACGTACGATTTCCTGCATCTAGCGCTCCATTCCTAGGTGAAATGGTTTTCCTAGATAGGTAATAACCGGTGTGGTTGATACGACTTTCTGGATTGGTAGTGAACATTTTGGAATGTCGTATTGGTCGGAACTGCTCTAGAGGATGTGGTATTATTTACTTCAAGAAAAATTCAGATTTGAGGTTTCGATCAACTAGTGGAGAAATCTAGGAAAGTCATCAGGCGAGACAGTGTGATAATGAAAATATAAGAATCATAAGAAGGTTACAAAGGATGAATATTTTCAATATTATGATCTAGAAATCACATTCGAGACATTACGCTGCATTCAAGTGTCGAGAATTAGCAAGATTCGATCAAATATATTCTGAAATCATGAATACTGGACAAGAAGATCCGACAAAATAATTTCACTGAATAAGTTATCGAATATGTAGGTGAGAACCGAAGTGAGCACAGAAGCTTTCGCGCTCCTAAAGCCCGTACTCTGGAATTGTCTGACACTAAAAACGACCGCCACAATCAATGAACAAACCACTCACAATTTTCGTTTCAGTTTTGATTAGAGCTCGAATTCCCTTCACTCAAAAACCAACCAAATATAGGTATAACTACTCCATTGTGAACCATTGAGAATATATTTCTGTCAGTATAGCCCGGTAAAGTTTGATACAGTTTGAATTCATTTTGATTATTAATTTTATCATTCCATTGATTATTCCATTGATTACAGTTTTCTCATCATATATTTTAGATTCATAAATGATTTCTGTAATGGAGGGTTTGTTTTGTTGCATCGCCGTTAGATGTCTTATTGCGAGATTCGATACATAAATTTTGTATTCAAACCATCGTAGCTGATATAAACACGAAGAGTTTTTTTCTCATTTTTTTATCTTTCTTATCTCTCACTCGTGGTCTTCAGGAAATTAATATCGGTTTTTTTCTTCATCCATCGCCGACATTGAAGAGTTGTGAATTGAAATTCTGACGAACAGTAGAGTTTAAAACCAGCAATTATTTTCGAATTCGTAATTTTTGGGAGCTGAATTAATTTTGCTGTTGAGGCATTAATCAATTGAATTTGGATAGCCTGGTCAGATTTTATTCCATATTTCAAGGCTGCAATTAAGTGAAAATCTGTTGATAAAGAGGATTTTTTTCATTCCTATGGTAATTCTCACTCTACATATAACACTGAAATTTTGGGTGAACGATACAAACCATCTGGGATCAATTGGTTTAGAAATTGGATTGCTGTATCTGGAGAGATTTTGACTGTACCTTTCCATACTTGGTTCATTTCTGATGCTAATCGTTGGGAGAAGAATTCATCTTGACTTTTAAGATAAGTCCCTTACCATATTTGATTTCTTCATATCAGTTTTTAATTGAATGATTGGAGATAATCCCTATAAATTTCTGACTGTCTAGTCAACTGATATTAATTTCAGTTATTATATTTTATTGAATTAATTAACATCTGCAATAGTGAGTAAGTACTCGAAGACTGCTAGTTTTTAATATAATTCATTCTTTGATAGATCATAGTGACAATTGTCCTTAAATGCATGGTTTTCTCAGTAAGTTGATTCTTGGATAGTTCATAGTTAGTTACTGTAGATTTGATATGTTCAATTAAGCACTTGTATATTGTATATTTATTTTTTGATAATAGATTTGTTATATTTGGTGATCGATTTCTGATTTTCTTCAAGGCATATGTAACCCAGCCCTAGATTAAGTCTTAATGCTTGTTAAGAAAATTCAATATTGTCGTGGACAAATTATTGATTTCATTTTTAACGACAGGTTAAAACATTGAAGCAAAATAACCGTAGCAAGTTAGACATAAAAATAGTGATCAAATAACAAAAATTCCGACAGAGCGAATTTTTTGTGGAAAGCTTGGGTTGACCATCAGAGAAGAAATTTCAAAAGTCCCAATCAATCCCTTGCCTGCTACCAAAGTTAATCGAGGTCAAAGGCAAAAATTTTTGTTTTTTTTTGTCTCGAAAACACTCGATTTTTATCAAAAAATTATCCCAGATCTAAAAATTCTCTACAGAAATGGCTATGATTAATTTCTCTCTAAGGGCCACTAGTTCAAAGATATCGCGATTGTAAAATGTCTGGTTATACAAGATTTGCACATATATGCCAAGTATATACAATGTTAGGCATTCAACTCAAGTGAACTCATTTGTTCCCTTTCTTGTATACAGGATGGCCATTTGAAAACGAAACAGACGAGATTAGAGATGAAATCAGTTTTTTCGATGGAAATGCTTGGACAGGTCGATTTCTGTTTCGAGGGGGACAACTTGAGATGTAGGTTACGGACGCATAGCGTTTCAACCCTTGCTGCTACAACCCCCACCCCCAATTTTTGAATAAGGAAGATGGGGTGAGTGATACCTCAATTCAAAGGTATTTTTATACTGATTTCAGCACCGTATTCGTTTTTCCATTTCATGCATTAGTTCTCGAAATATTCATGCGTTAGTTAATTTTATCACTTAAATAAATTTTTTGCGAATAAATGACATTTCGTGCTTCCAAAACACCAAAATTTCCGTACTTGTATTCGAAATTGCAAAACACCTACCACTGGGCAAATGAAGTCATACCGTACGTGTTAATGCTACTAGGGTCATATGTTCGACTAGCTGTTTTATTCACTGGAATCATTCTCCAACTGTACGGTATCAGAACCATTCGAAGTATTGATCTAAGAAATAAGACTTTTCAGAGTAAAGTAAATAATTTATCAAAAACTCACATCAATTAATTAATAATTCCAATTGTTCATCATTAGCTTCCATACAATGAAATAAGTTTTGTTCGAAACGATTCAGTTTGCAGCATTTCTGGAGTGATTTGACGACATTCGCTCACTATACGTCTTCTTAAATCTTCTATGGAATCGGGCTGTGTAGAGCAAATTTTACTCTTCAAGTGGCCCCAAAGAAAGAAATCTAGTGGTGACAGATCTAGCGATCTGGCTGGCCATTCAGTGGATCTCCTTGTTCCAATGCACCGTTTTAGAAATCTTTGATCCAGATATTCTCGAACTGGTAAGGCGTAGTGTGTAGGAGCTCCAACCTGCTGAAACACAATCTGATCTTCCACATAATTTCCAGCATGGTTCGACATCTTGATTCAAGATTTCTATATCAGTGGATTGGAGGAAGAAAGCCACAGTCATGGTTGTTTCGAAGCTCAAAATGTCGATTTTTCACAAAAAAAACACTACAAGTGCCATGAAAACACCACTTCATTTTCAAATACTTAGTTAGGAATATTTCAAGAAGTAATGCATAAAATGAAAAAACAATCACTGTGCTGAAATCAGTATAAAAATACCTTTCAAATGAGGTATCACTCACCCTATCTTCCCTTCAAAATTTGGGGGTGAGGGTTGCAGTAGCAAGGGTTGAAGCGCTATGTTTCCATAACCTGCATATTAAGTTGTCCCCCTCGAAACAGAAATCGACCTATCCGAGCATTTCTATCGAAAATATTTATTTCATCTGTAATCTCGTCTGTTTCGTTTTCAAATGGCCACCCTGTATAATACTGTACAATTCCGAGAACATCGACTGAAAAGTATTGCAATGAAAAACCTTAATAAAATATACTATTGTCTAGTAGAAGTCAAGATTTATGTTGATATTGAGCAAGCCTCTGACAAAACTGAAATATTAAAAATTTGACATATTGAATTTATCGGGTATATCAAAATGATTTTCTTTGAAGCTTTCCGCTCGCATCCCATTTCGACTGTTTCTACTAATCCTCATTTGTTTTCGCTTCAGTTGAGAATACTGCTGGCCCTTTCCATTTTAATTGAAATGTAGGAAATTATATGTTAATTTTCAATCATACAAGCCACCCCCCACAGGTGCCAACTTCGCCAACTAGTCCTTGCCTTCCTAAAAATTGATGAAAATAATATTTTTGACTGAGCCCTATTAACACGAGGTAGATACGAGGGACAAAAATGTCCACTTTGTATAATAGTGAATAACGGATAAGATTCAAGTAATCTGGTTTTACCAATAGACAACTGTGATGGGCGAAGTTTAAGACTGGAACTGAAGTAAACCTTCATTAAGCATTTTAATAATCTGATAGCATATATTTGTATACCAAGAAATTATTCCTAATGAAAACGGAATCTTGAAAGAATTACTCCCAGGGATGGAACGTAAACCAACGCAAAATAGGAACCGTATTTCATATTTTCGAATAGAAGTGTCTCAGCCTACGTACCAAAAACAAACAATAAAGGATAAAAAAATAAACAGTTTCCTGTTCTTGAGCGATGGGAAAATGTTTATTCTCTGTTTTGAATATTCCCTGATAAAACCCAGCGGCACATGACTGTATGCATGACCTGATTTCGCCATAATCAACGAAGCTGATGCTGAAAGCAGTCAGGTTGCTTCTTCCACACCTTTGACTCTATTCGAAGTTGTTGGAAAATCATCCACGTTCAAACCAGTACCGGTTTTCATATTGTGGGAAAAGCATCCATCTCCCTATTATCCCATAGCTTCATGATGAAAGGAATTATTTTCCATCGGAATGACGGATTCCAGTTAAGGAATTTTTACATCTCGGTTAAGGAGCAAATGCTGAGAACTCTATCTGAATAGATTTTTTCTGGTACTAGTATTTTAGATATTTATTCAACTGTAACAATAGAGAACGTGACATTTTCGATAGAGCTTTATACAGAACAAGTATTTCCAAATTGAACGTACAGAAGAAAATGGAAGATTTCAACATAAGTAGTTTGTGAGTGCTGGTGAAAGAGGTTTCTGCAGGTCCATACGGATTCTCCTCAGCCCATATTATTATTAGGATTATTATTATTACAACAAAAACTAGAGTAGAAGAAATTTCCTATAAACTCAATACAAATTAAACTTAATTGTTTCACATTTGAACAGCTCCACCACAAAACAAGTCCAAGGCATTCTTAAACCCATTGACATTTCGAGCATCAACCACAGCATTTGGTAAACGGTTCCCACCTCTCAAAGATTCTGTTGCTAAGAAAACTATGCCGCTGGGAAGTAGCAAACTTTTCCTTTGCCAATTTGAACTATCTCTCAGATTATTGGTTTTTAAAGTATATAAGCCACGGATGTCATCACGAAAGTGGCCAAGTAAAACCTAAAAGAAAAATTAAATCACCTCTGTCACGCCGCGACTGGAAAGTCGGCAATCCTTCCAAAGGGTATACGAGTGATCCAGCACTGGACCGACTCGAGGCAATGCTCATCGGCACGAGTGGAAGGCAACCAAACTGGGCCGTCATATTCTAACAATGGTCTAATGTAGGTTGTGAAGAGAAGCTTCAATGTAGCAACATCACATCCGTTGAAGGTCTTTTGGATGGCATAAGTCAACTGTCTGGCTCTGGCAGTGATGATGCTTACAAGGTTTGACCAGCGAAGATCCTCGGAGACAGTTACACCCAGGTCACAGTGACTTGAAACTTGTTTCAGCCTATCGCTGCCCATGAAGTACCCCCTCCTCGGGTTTTTTTTACCAATATGAAGTACACAGCACTTCTCCACATTCAAAGGAAGTAACCATTCACCACACCAAACATTTAATTCATTCAGGTCAAGTTGCAGAGTATTGAAGTTAGATAAGGGAAAGTTATAGATTTTGGTATCATCTGCAAACATAGACCACGAAGAGTGGAGTAATCTAGGTAGATCGGAGGTGTATAATAAAAATAATATAATCCCCAGGACGGAACCTTAAGGTACACCAGATAACAAAGGGCTCCCGGAACTGGAGAAGGAACGATCGACCCTGACGTGGAAAAAACGATTGGATAGATAAGCCCCAATTCAAGCAAGAACACTTCCCCTGATTCCAAGACGAGAAAGCTTAGCAAGCAACCGACGGTGAGGGACCTTATCGAAAGCCCTGGAGAAGTCAAGGTAGATAACATCCACAGGGGCTTCCCCCGGTCCTACGCTTTAGTCCACTCATTGATGCACAAAATGAGGTTGGTTATGGTAGAGCGACCCGATTAGAATCCGTGCTGTTGATTAGGGATAACATCCTCGTATTGTCTCAAACCAGACACTCACATTCACAATAGCTCAATAACAATATATAATGCTGATCTCACCAAATTTGTTTCGAGCACTTGGTCTTTAGTCACCGCCGATGCACACGTTACACAGATATATTCATCTGTATTTCTTCGCTGTATCTCATAATTCCTGGGCGTAGGTTCTGGGCTTCACCAACACCAGAGGCATATTAGGAGCAGAGTAAAAGGGGATTTAATATTTGAAAAAATAAACCAAACTCCACCTGGAGTAACGTCGGGTGGATTGAGTAGCTCAGCGATGCTGCTGCCGGTTCCAACTCTTGGTAAAAGAGGAGGATTGAAGCAGCAGGCTAGCTCCCTGCTATACGTAAAAATTTCACCTTGCTAAAAAGCCTAAACAGCGCCTCGGATTTACAGAATTTTCGAGACCCCACCTTCCAATAACCTATGATAATATCATTTCTAGTATACAGAAAGCGGCTAAAGAAGCGTTAAGTATAAAGGAACAACATGTGGGTGAAAAGCTTTGGTGGAATGATGAGAGAGAAGCTTTGGTGAAACTAAAAAAAAAAATTATATCTGAGCTGATTAACCACAAAGGATTCCAATTACCTTCAACATTACAAGATAGTTAAACGTGATGTGAGAAAGTTGATACAGAAAGAAAAGAATGATCTTTGGGATAAAAAATGTCGTGACGTGAATACATACATTGGAGGACGGAAGAATACGGAGGTTTGGAAGTTCATAAAGTCTGTTCCAACATCCCGTAAAGAAAGAGAAAATATATAAATAATAGAAGCTGAAACTTGGTTAAATTACTATAAGAAATTACTTACGGAAGTCAGACATGAATATTTGGGAGAACCAACAACGGAAATAATTGGTATACAGAGTTAAACCGTTGAAATAACTGGAGATATGGTCAAAAACACTATAAAAGGACTGAAAAATGGTAGAGCCTGTGGATATGGGGGTGCACACGCTGAGTTTAAAAAAAATGGAACTGAAATATTGTGCAATATGATACCTTTTCTATTCAACTTGGCCGTTAATGAACATCTCGTTCCCGAGGAATGGAAATCTGCCTATATCATATCAGTTCATAAAAAAGGTTATACGAAACGATGTAATAACTATAGAGGACTATCGATATGCTCATTCAGAACACTGTATGGAAAAGTGCTAAGAGATCTTATAGAGAAAGCTTACGATATAGTTCCAATAGTGAAACTCTGGGAAGTATTAAAGAACACGAACATCAACCACACCCTTATGAAAGCTATAAAAGGCCTTTACACGAATACAAAATCAAGAATCAAAATAGGAAAATATAACTGATTAATTCCTTGTTACTAAGGGTTTGAGACTGAGGTGTTGTTTGTCCCCAACATTGTTTAAATTATACGTGGCTGCAGCCTTAAAGCTATGGAAAAAAAAGTTCATGGCATAGGAATAGAACTCGATAACATGCCCCTCTATACTTTGCAGTTTGCCGATGACCAAGCGGTTGTATCCGGCGATAAAGATGACATGGAATACATGATGCGTAGGCTGATTGAAGATTACGAGAAGTGGGGTTTAAATGTCAACCTAGAGAAAAACAAATATCTTTGTGTTGGTAGAGAGCCGGGTGATGTAATATTGGATGGTGACAGTGATGAGATAATAAACCACTGCCTGGACTATAACTCGGAGTGATTTTCGACTAAACTAGAACGGACAACAAGGAGATAGAGAGAAGAATGACAATGGCGAAAAAGGCAATAACCTGTCTCAGTGGCATACTACGGAACAAAAATATAACAAAAAAAAAAGAAAATTCAATATAAATGAAACATTGGTAAAGTCCAGTCTGTTATATGGTTCTGAGAATTGAAGATTAACCGAGAAATACAAGAGCAGATTAGAAGAGTTGAAATGGATGCAATACGGAGGTCACTGATGATTTCAAGGATTTAATGAATTAGGAATGATATTGTTGAGGATATGCTGGATATTGTGGCAACCATAGTGGATGATATTGAGAGGAGGCGGTTAACCTGGTACGGCCACATACAACGGATGTCAGAAACAAGACTCCCGAAATGAACTGGAAGCCAGCAGAATGCTGTGTAGTTAAGGCCATGAGTACTACGGACCTATATGATTTTGATTGGGAAAATAGACAAAGGTGGAGGCAAGGCGTCGGACAACGTCGGAAGACGTACTGAAACCAACATATATATATATAAGGGTTGAATAATCAGAGTCACTGTTTTTTTATAAGGTTGATGAATAAGGGTTTATGTTTAGACTCAATTAACTACTCTAATTTATACTCTTCTTTATTTACCAAGCTTTCGGATTACTCCAATCCTTCTTCAGGGTATCTAAAATGTAGCAGTCATATAACAAACACGTCTCTAAGATAAAAATTATTTTAAACACTTACACAAAATTGAGATTTTTGAGTTTCCTAGATATTTTCATGACGTCTTTACCAAATACATCTAAATACAATCTACAAAATATACATCACAACTCAAACTATAAGGCATATACAAGAATTCAGTAATAAAAGCTTTTCTCAATACTAATTTTTTAATTTCTTATTCGATTAGACAAATGACATTTATTGGAACACAGATACTAAATAACCTAAAAACCATTTTCTATCGGTTATAATAGTTATAGATCTTCTTTTTTCTTCTTCTTCGACTCCAGTAGTTGTCTGTCACTCGTCAAGAGGTGCCATATAGGGTGGTTCTCGTTTCCTCCATTCGTCAGTCATGAGATAGGTATATATCATGCTTAGTCCACTTGTATCAGTTTTTTTATTCATTGTGTGTTGTTGATTGCTGATATGGTACATCTCCAGGAATAATCTCTTCTTTTAATTTTTTTCTCTAGCCAAAATCTCCACACTTTCGTATGACATCCTATGATCCCTATCATTTACATGCCTTGCCAGTGCACATCTTTCAGGATGGTTCTTAGTATCACTTCTATGTCCATTTATTCTTCCTCTTAATGTTTGTGACGTTTGACCTATGTAATTTTTTTCACAAACTTTCACAACTCTTTCATCCTGCAAAATAACTTGGCTGTGGAATGAGTATTTCTTCTTGCTATTTTTAGATTTTCATCTTTGAACTCCATCATAATCTTCTCTGTCAAGTTTTTTATATTAGTTACAGAGCAATAATGAATATTGTTTGTTTGCTCACTATTTACTCTTTCTCTGCTTTCCTGAGAATTATCTGTTCTGTGTGGGGTACTGTATATAAGATTATTCACCAAATACCTCGGATATTACAATAACATCATTCAAGTATCTGACAACAGAAACAAAACAGTGTGGAATATCGTGAATACCCAAACTGGCCGAACGGGCAAAAACTTCAAGCCCACCGAATTGATTATTGATGGTACTTCCTATAAAGACCCGAAAAAACTGGCGAGTGTATTTGCTGAATATTTTTCCACAGTAACTATAAGAGCTCTGAACAACTATTATAGCTCAAGCCCATCTAGCGCTTGCACTACATCTCCCATTGTAAACTGCAATTTCTTTTTCTGCCGGTCTTAGACTGCGAGGTGATCGATGTAGTTAACACACTGAAAAATAATAAGTGCTCGGGAATTGATAATGTTTCTGCTCGTGTATTGAAAATGATATGTCCTGAAATTGCACCTCATTTAGCCCATGTCATTAACTTATCCATAAGTTCAAGCGTGTTCCCAGATCTTTTGAAGAAAGCCATAGTTTTTCCAATTTATAAAAAAAAATGATATACACGATATAGCTAATTACAGACCAATTTCTGTCCTCAGTGTTTTTTCCAAAGTTTTCGAACGGATTGTATACAACCGAATGATAAATCTCATAGTCAAGTTTAATCTTTTGGACAGTGCCCAACACGGCTTCAGATCTGGTCGTTCTACCCACACTGCAGCGTTATCTTTCGTTGAGTTCGTGCACGATTGCCTGGACAAGGACTTGTTCGTCGCAGGTCTCTTTTTTGACTTGTCGCGTGCTTTCGACAGCCTCTCCCTCGAATTCCTCATTGATAAATGTTACAACATCGGATTCAGAGGTATATTTCTTACATGGATTCGGAGCTACTTGGAAAATAGAAAAATCCTGGTCAAGGTTGGTGAATGTTACTCTCAAGAAGAGAATATAAATTTGGGTGTCCCTCAGGGTTCTGTACTGGGGCCACTTCTGTTCTTGTTGTTTGTTAATGACCTACCGAGAAATTTGAAGACCATACTTTGTTTGATATCAGGTTACTCAGATTTTGAGCTTATTTCGAGCATAATGAGATTAGTCCAGTTTGCTGATGACACTTCAGTTGTAATTACGACCAAGACGTTTGAGGAACTACGGAGACTTTGTCAGCTGCTGCTACAGTGTTTTGTAGATTGGTGCCATCAAAACAGCATCATCAACATCAGCAAAACTGAATGCATGTATTTCTTGTAGAAAAAACCTTAGCATTAGGTCCCAAATTCAATTTTGATGTAACTCCAAGGGATATTAATATGGGTGAACTTTTGGCAGATGTTGAATATATGTTAGAGGGTGTAGAGAGTACAAGAATAAATGTGTATAGAGCTAAAATTGCAAGCATCATAACAAATCATGTACATCGATACAGGGATGCACAGTATCCATTTGTAAAGAACTATGTGGAAACTAAAAAATATTTGAAGGATAATGAAGATATGGTTGTCTTAAAAAGTGACAAAGGTAATACTACAGTACTCATGGAAAGGACAGAATATGAGCAAAAAATGCAAACAATTCTAAGTGACACAGAATGTTTTACACAACTTAGGGGGGACCCAACACAGACTATTCAAAGAGAAGCAAATAAATGGATAACAGAACTGGAATGTCAAGAAATATTTACAGCAGAAAAATGTAAACAAATGAGAACATATGATACCGTGTGCCCTAGAATCTATGGCAATCCCAAGATACACAAGGAGTTTGCACCCTTGAGACCAATTATTTCTGGTATACAGGGCCCAACAAACAACATAGCAAAAATAATTAAGGACATATTGACAAGAGCTTACAATACAGACAACGAATACTATGTGAGGGACTCATTTCACTTTGCACAGATGATGAATGACAAAAGAATTCCTCGAGGTCATAGGGTAGTGTCACTAGATGTTGTTAACTTGTTTGGGAATATGACAAAAACCATAATACTCAAGACCATAGAAGAACAATGGACTAACGTAGAACCACACAGCTTAGGAATTAACGTTGACTTATTCAAGAAACTCATTATATTTGTTTTAGATAACAATGTTTGTGTCTATCAAGGAGTATATTATAGGCAGATAAAAGGATGCGCAATGGGATCTACTCTGAGTCCAATTTTAGCACAATTTGTAATGGACTACATCATTGATGGGAATTTGACTAAGTTGAAACACAAACCAGGATTTATAAAGACGTTCGTAGATGATATCGTACTAACATACCCTAATGAGAACCTAGATGAACTGCTAGAAGTTTTTAACGACAAGAATATTGACCCAGATATAGAGTTCACATTGAGAAAGAAAATGAACAACAATGGGTACCCTTTTTTGGACACTAAAGTGATGAGGACAGATGAACAGGAAATTGTGTTGGATTGGTATAGGAAGAGCTCAGCCTCAGATCACTATTTGCACTATTTGTCTAGTCACCCTCTTCATATAAAGGTAAACTTTGTTTTACAGATGAAGTCCAGAATTCTACATATATATCATCAGAAATTTAGGGATAAGAATTATAATGAATTGGTGAATATTATGTTACTGAACGGATATCCGAGGAATTTGGTGAATAATCTTATATACAGTACCCCACACAGAACAGATAATTCTCAGGAAAGCAGAGAAAGAGTAAATAGTGAGCAAATAAACAATATTCATTATTGCTCTGTAACTAATATAAAAAACTTGACAGAGAAGATTATGATGGAGTTCAAAGATGAAAATCTAAAAATAGCAAGAAGAAATACTCATTCCACAGCCAAGTTATTTAGCAGGATGAAAGACAGGATTCCCACCTTACAACAATCTAATGTTATATATAGGATACCATGTCAAGTTTGTGAAAAAATTACATAGGTCAAACGTCACAAACATTAAGAGGAAGAATAAATGGACATAGAAGTGATACTAAGAACCATCCTGAAAGATGTGCACTGGCAAGGCATGTAAATGATAGTGATCATAGGATGTCATACGAAAGTGTGGAGGGGTTGTTGAAAGTGGCTAATTTCATAACTCAAAAAAAATGAAAGGTGTGATATACAATACGAGACTGGATTCAAGAAGTTTATCGTGGAGGACTCATATCCCACAAGACCACCTTTATTGGAACATAGTATATGAACTAGGCAGAACAACTTTCATGATCAGGGGAACAGCTAATAGACTTCCGAAACACTTTAAACAAATTCTCAAATCAGAATTAATAGTTTGCAATGATGCTAAATTATCACTTCATGTAAAAGTTCTCCGTCTACAGGATTCCCTATTGAAATAGCGCCTTAATTAGTTAATTCACTGCTCTGATGTATTCCAATTTATCCTCATAACCAAGTTTCGGAAAGTTAACTCGATGCCTTGTATAGAACCGGCAGTAGGCACATTCGACTCAGTTAGTAATCGCGATGTATTAGTGAAAATGAATAACGAGAGAAGTTGCCGGATGTTCTTTCTGCCGGATGCAAAACTAATCCAGAACTTTCGGCGAGGAGTGGAGAGAGATTTAGGACGCCTCATTCACTGTGACAACTGCACCGCGAGAAGCTACAAGGAGGCCTGACGAGATTTTGAATAATGATGATTATCCTACTGAAGTTGGACTCCAAACTTTACTGGATATCGTGATAAGAATGGAGAAGGAAGCAAGTGAATTGAACTGAAAACAGATTTCACATTTAATTGTTGTCTGTTCATTCTGTATAAAACAATGATCTTGATAAAAAACTGAAGAACTTCATCAGGAGATGGATAACATGCAAAAGGATTCGCGATTTATCAATATTGTGAGCTCAAATCGATAATATTTTGTGAAACCTCATGAAATTAACATACATATACAGGGTGGCCGGGATATTGACGTTAAAAAAATTAAATTCCTCGTATCATGAGGTATCCGAAATACCCCATGTATGTTTCGCGATTATTAAAGGTTTTCGAGTTAATTATTTCCAGAAAATTTCAGAACTTTTGTCCTCAATCACGTCAAAAATTCTGAAAAAAAAAGTATGAAACTATTTTGATTTTTTTTTGCAGTGGAATCTCCATACGGATGGTGTTACGAAAATTTTTTACTGAGCAAACCCCCATTATTTTTCAGTTTTCTACCTATCCTAGAGAGGAAGTCACCTTTTTCTGATACACCCTGTATCTCTTCGACTTGTCTTATCACGAAATTTCTCCGTGAAGTTAGCCAACTCCGTCGAATGTTTCAGGAGTTATGACCATCTAAGATTAGGTTCCCCCAATAATTCGAATATCTGTCGGATCAAGTTGTAACTTGAAAGATTTTTGCTCGAGGTTGAAACAAATGGGCTTGCGGAATTACGTAGGAATTGAGAAGCCATATTTTTTTTTTAAATTTCTAAAAACATTTCAATATTTTATGCCATAAAAGATATCCGTCAGAATCGAAAAAAAATTAGTGCATATGTTCCATAATTCAATAGTAGTAGCTTTCTTTTCTTACAAAATTTATTTTTACTTGAGGGCAAGCAATCACAGAATTCACCGTTGTCAGAACTGACAACACAAAATTGTATTATCAAATAGTCTAATGCTCGTAGAGGATTCTGAAGATTCGATTCCGAAGAATCATCGCTTTTGTGTAATTTGGACTTGAGTATACAATGCACGTCAAAATTATGGAACGAATTCATTTTCACAGATGAAAAATATTTGGCAGAAAAATTCTGAAAAGGGTAAATTGTGTTTCAGTTTAACCAAACTTCTCTGCATTCCTGAAGCATTTTTCATTGGACCCTGTGTCATCCCCATCAAGCTTCTAAATTTTTGAAATAAGGAAAGTGGGTACTTGTAGTCTTTTTGTCTTCTCAACAAATATGCACAAATTTACAAGAAAAAATTCTTTTCCGAAAAATTAATTAGATAAAGAGACGTATTGACAACATTCCTACTTGACATGATAACTGAAGCGCAGTGTTTCAGACATTCTGATTTCTCACAAGAGGGGCAAGTTGTTCATGAACAAAACTGTAATGGTCGACTTTCGTTCGGTAACAAACTTCATTAGTTACTGTATTCATTCGACTAGTAAGCGGGTAGATCAATAGGCCCGTAGATCCATAGGCCAGTAGTTCAATAGGCCAGTAGTTCAATTGGCCCATGGATCAATATGGACCATAGATCAATGTAGACCATAGATCAATAGGGCCCATACATCAATGAAGCGCGCAGAAACACTAAACACGTCAAAAAACCCGATACACGAAAGAAACCGAAATTACACGAAACAACGCGAGAAAACACGAAAGAACACCAAGTAACACAAAGAATCTAAAGGAACCTGAAAAAAACCCGAAACACAAAAGTACTTGTAAATTGCACACCCCGTATGTCACCCAATCGTAAACTCATTGTAAATTGCACACCCTGTATGACATTTTATCGAAATCAGCTCCCATTCGCGAGAAAACTTGAAGGAAAATGCATATGAGACACTCAGTATACAATTGATTAGCAGTGAAAAAAAACCAAAAGAATATCGTTGTAACTCCATCTATTCGAGTTCAGTAATTACCACGAAGGAAGTATCAAAATTATTCTATGGAGCTCCTATGTAACACCCCATATATGTTTCGAAGATAATTTTTGCGTAAAAAACCCGAAGGAACACAAAAACTTGAAAAAACTTGAGAGCGCGCAAAAAACAGAAGAACTTGTAAAGTGCCCACCCCGTATATCACCCGATCGCAAATTCATTGTAAATCGCACACCCTGTATGACATTATACCGAAATCAGTTCTCATTAGCGAGAAAACCTGAAGAAAAATGCATATGGGACACCCCGTATATAATTGATTCGCAGTGGGTGCTTTCATCATAAAAAACAAACCGAAAGAATATCGTTTATAACTCTATCGTTTCAAGTTCAGTGCATTCCACCAAGAAAGAACCCGACCAAATACGAAAAAACGCGAAAAAACATGATAGAACCCAAAGTAACACGAAAGAACGAAAAAAATCCAAAGGAACTCAAAAAACCCCGAAGGAGCACAAAATCAACGAAAGCGCGCAAAAAAACTCGAAGGAAAGCTTGAAACCCCGAGGGAGCACAAAAAACCGAAAGCGTGCAAAAAATACCGAAGGAACTTGTAAATTGCACACCCTGTATATCAATCGATCGCGAATTCATTGTTAATGGCACACCCTGTATGACATTTCATTGAATTCAGCTCCCTTACGCGGAAAAGCACGAAAGCTAGAGAAAAACTCTGGTGAATGTCAGCGCTACTCAGATCTGACACCCTGTATATGAATCGAATATATTTTATCGAATTCAGAACTGAAACACACCGAAGAAACACGAAAAACTCGAATTTGCGCGAAAAAAATCAAATTTACTTATAAATTGAGCAACCCGTAATATCACATGATCGTAAATTCATTGTAAATCGCACACCCTGTATGACATTTTATCGAAATTAGATCCCACTCTCTAATTGGTTTGCTCTCGGAATATGTGGCGAGTCCGGGACGCTGGGCGTTTCGGCTTCGGAGCCTATTTCCTTTTTTCCGGGGCACTTTAGGCGATTTCGCGAAAATGACGTTTTTCGCGATTTTCTTTCGAAAATTTCGGGCACTTTAAGAGCGCCCGGGGGTGGTTTCGGGGTCGCTTCTCCTAGAACAGGATACGCCTTTTCGATCTGTTTTAAGATTCCCTCTCGAGCGGCCCTGCGGGCCGCTCGGAAAGCTACGCTTTCCGGGTCCCTAACGGGACCACCTGTCAAAATTTTCTCTGGTCCCCGATCTTATCATTTTATTATATTGATTATCAAGAACACATAACTTGATTTTGATATGTTTTAATTAACACTGTTTGACACAACTGATTACACACTTAGTGGTTGGTTTGAGGACACTCGACGTAGGAATACTTAATAATTTAACAATTTTGCAGAACGAAAGGAAATTTATGTATCAGCACAGTGAAATGATTAAGTGGACTGTATAGGAATGCGTGATTGAATTTGAAGGCGTAAATGAATGATGATGAGTGACTGAATTTGAATGATTGACTGACTCGGAATGCGAATGATAGACTTGAATGCTTTACTGAATAAGAATGATCTTACTGACTTGGAATGCCTTTTTTTGTATGTGTCCCGACTATTTATGCGACAGGGATGACTCCCTCTTCGAAGGCTTTCAGAATACCCATATATGGTCACATCGGTGTACGATTTTTCGTGAGTGAAACCAAAGACCATATATGGTATTGTATTCTTGGTAGCTTAAGGGAGATTGAACAAAGGCGGCGCCAGGAAATTTTTCGCCAGCTTGAATTTGTGGAAGTTTGACGCCTTTTTAAATGTGGTATTCGAACAAGTACCATGGTCTCGAAGTAAATGAGCCATGACAAAGTGCACGTACTGAAATAGTACATTGTTTACCGGGTAGGAAAAGCTTAACATTCCTGGACGACTGTGAAGATTGCTAAGTCGAGGCGCAAGCCGAGACTTAGCAACACAAAGTCCAGGAAGGTGGCTTTTCCTATGAGGTAAACATACTATTATTCCGCAAATCGTTTAAAATTCGACAGATATTTATTGATTTAAAAAAAAACGCGATAATTTTATTCCCAAATAAATGGTGCTTTGAAACTCCTAATAAAATTACTTGGGTTACTATGGAAACGTATTGAGGTTGAATTGTCAAACTTGACGCTTATAAATTTAATTGCTGGTGTTCTCGAAGGTAAAATGATAAGTGATGATGAAATTTCCATTCCTGGGACTCCTCCAGAGTTCTTTCTCAGAAAATGTTGTAATGGCATACAGAAAATGTGTTCATCTAGACCTTTGTTTAAAGATGAAATCTTCAACATTATGGGCCAATTATTCAATGCTGAAGTCATCCCTTGCACTCAAACACAATGTAGATATATCTACATACTCAAAACTTCATTCTTTATTGAAACGGCAAACTCAAGGTTATAGAGCAAAGAAATCTAAGATTTTAACGAAAGAAGAAATTGAAAAATTTATCCAGGAAGCTCCAGATAAAGAAAATTTAATGATTAAGGTAATTTACAAGTTTTTAATTTCTATTTAGATTATAGCTTTATTTATTTTTAAGTGGCTGTAATATTTAGAATTTCTGGGGCCTGTAGAATGGATGAGTTAGTCCGAATGACTGTACACGATATAGAAGACTTAGAATCTAAGCTTTTAATCAGCATACCTGATTCGAAAACCAACAAACCAAGATCATTTGTAATTAATCACATCTACTTGAATGTTTATCGAAAAAATGTTTCGCTAAGACCAGAAAATATGAACAGTGGCCGATTTTTCTTTAAATATCAAAGCGGAAAAGGTGTAGACAAGTGGTAGGAATTCATCAATTTAGAAAAATGCCCAAAATAGTTGCTACTTATTTGAACTTGGCAACTTCCGACAGAATATACTGGTCACTGCTATCGTCGGTCTTCTGCAACAATATTAGTTGACTCTGGTGCCGACATAACTAGTTTAAAGAGGCATGGCGGATGGAAGTCATCAAACGTTGCTGAAGGATATATCGAAGAATTGCTTAACAATAAGGTTGAAGTGGCAAATAAAATTTTCCCAGTACAAAATATTCAACAAAATGACCCTACCACCCTGCATGTTGTCCACAATGTTTCTCATAGTTTTAAGAGTGTTCCTCCAATGTTCAATAATTGTACTAACTGTCAAATTACTGTAAATATAACAAATTGATCTTAAAAATGTATTCAGCAATGACTTGATGTTTTCAAAATATAAATTAATTCCTTATAAGCAATGTGTTTTCTATCATTTATGTAGAACACTAACAACTGTACGGAAATATCATTTCCTTACCTACAGTAAGGAAATGACATTTCCTTACAGTAAGGAAGTCCTGACTTTCTCTTCAAGAAATTTTGACAGGAATGTAAAAATTTCCTGGCGATTTGAGGAAAACCTCTTTGAACTAACTAATTTTTCAAAAAATAAATTTTTCCTTGAAAATTTCTGTACTCCAGTAATCACCTGTAAAGAAGATACAAATAGCTTGCCAAAAGCATATCTACCACATGACCCACTTTCACTATTCGAAAATTTCAGGCAACAAAAATTTTATAAAGGTAAAACAAAAAAATGACATGTTTCAGGATTTTGATGCCAAATATTTTTCTTTGAGAAAATTATTATTTCCACAATTTTGACGCGCACTGTATATTGTATTTCAAATCATATATACTCACTGGAAGAATGATATTTTGAATGTATTTGAGTTAATATGTCTACTTTCGGTTGGTTATTGGACTAAGGGAATTTGAACTCCGAAAAAAATTGAGGGAAGACTGAGATTGGGTATTTTTGATTTGATACATAAGTTTGACCATTCATGGTGGCGGTTATTTTAGAGTGAGAAAAAAACTTCTTGAACAAGCGCGAAAATGCTTCTGACTTCAAGTCACTGATTTCCTAAATTTCTATTATAAGAAATTACGAAAGAGACCGACAGGCAATGTGGTTTACTCCTACGGATTATTTCAAAGTGGAAAGAATAAAATGACATTTATATTCAACATGATAGTGACTTTTGCAAATATTGATCAATTTAAATCCAGTTGTTTCATCAAGGTTGATTAGTACTCATATATGAAAATGTATGTATTTGTCTTGCTACGTTTTTTCAAGTTGCAGCCAACTGTTTATTCCACTCAATTCCTACATTATTGGGTCATTAGAATTTATCCATTATGTAAAAGTCCTAAAGATGATTCAGAATCAATAGAAATTTCGAATCCAATTGACCCACTTAAGTTGCAATCAAAACACTGTTATCAAAACTATTCAAAATGTCAAATATAGTTTGAAACCCCGCAATAATCCTATGATTGACGGACCACAGTACTCCTACAGAGACACCATGAATTCATTGAAAAGATTTAAATGAGTTTGAAAAAAAATATTTTCGACAAACCACGTATATAACCCGTTTTTTCAACATCTATCGATCACCGGAGTAATATATCCATCATTTATGTTGTCATTCGAGGACAGCAGACAGGTCGTCAAACAATCCACGTCTGAACAAGCCAACTTCATTCAAAGTCTTATTAATTGCCCATGTTGACATCCATATTTCATTCGCGTACACCAGACGCGAATGGTGCTTTATGAATCGATCGTATTAGCTGTTCCTGAAATGGCGCGTCGCAAAGGTTTTTGCTGCAGATCATAAATTTCATGCTGCATTCAAATTGCCGTATGTATCCCTAATAAACATGAGATACAAATTTTCCTACAGACGTCAATGTTCACGTTCCATTTTCACCGGGAAGCGATAATTCGTCTGAATTGCATTCCGGAACACATTTCTCGCACACGGTGATTTGATATTCTCTATTCGAGTGAGACGTTTGAGAGAATGATGGAACGGGAGTCATAATATGTGACTGGGATGTGAACGTGCATGATTATGAGAGTGAGACGGATGCTGAAGCTGTTATCTGGCAGATCGATTGGTACTCACGGTCCTATTAGCCAGGTTCTTCACTCTACAGTTGAGATATGCAGTCTTTCCAAGCAGGGCGGTCACATTTTTTGAGGCTGTCTGGTCGAAGTGTGGCCCCCTCGTCGTGAGCTCTGATAGGGTGTTGCTTGATATACCGCTTCCGGACTTGACTGCACTCAATACTGAAAAAAAAAATTGGTCATAAGTTTTACAATTGCCATCTGACGATTTCAGACGATTTTTTTCTCTATTCCAATAACATTTTGTAGAGAACAGTTGGAATTCAATGAAAAATTCGTATTGTATATTCTAGTGATTTTTGAATAGTGTCTTTGCTGTAGGCGTGACTTAAGGAAGTTGACAGATAAAATTTTTCTCACAATTTAATATTTTGTAATTGTGATTTCCTATAGAGGTTCCTGTTCAGTAATATTAATGAACGGAGTAAATATTGAGCTGAAATGATTTATTCAAATCATATTTGTGACGAGTGGTTAGGAATGTTAATGCAAAAAATAATAGTATATTTGCATAAGGAGAAGTGTCACTTTTCAGGGCGAGCTTGAGTTTTGAAAGCGAGCCATGAAAAGTCACTTCTACTCCGAATGAAATATGTGATTTTTCGTACTTCCGGGCCTAAAGTGACAACTTCACTCCCTTGTGACAGGTACTAAAGGTCACATTTAATCCCTCCGGGATTAAATATTGACGAAACTCCCGGAACGATTAAATCACAAACAAACGAATTTAAGGGATATTTTATTGAAAAATACAATTAATTAGAATGGTAATTAACGTTAATATTCAAATTAATATTGTGACAGTTCGTCATATTGACCAGTCTTTTCTGGGTTAATGCAGCAGGTAACTGACGAGTAACAGATAGGTCCTTATCATATTGAACTGGTGTTTGTTTCGAAGATCCTGCGGAAACAGGAAGCGAGAATGAGGACTGTGGCATAACTATAGTGGACGAATCCGCGACTTGACCTAATATTTTATCTGAAATTTTTTGTTTATTTTCAATAGACGATTCAATATATCCCTCGGCCACGTTGGAGGATTTCCATCCTCTGCTGAAGAGACATGGAGGATGGAAATCCTCCATGTCTCTTCAGCACGTCTATTGTTGCTCCCGAATCAGCTAACAAAGACGCAGATGTGCGTCTAAAACAATGTCCCGTATAAGACGTCGCATTTTCTAATTTCAAGAAAGCTGCTATTTGCCGTGGAAATGTACCAAACATGTTTTTTCCTACTACTCGCGTAGTACATTCTTTGTTGATGTATTGAAAAAAAAATTTTGAATGAGGTGTCCCTGTCTTTCGCAATGCCACATATTTTCGAAATATCGCCACAAAACTGATGGCACTGTTTTCTGAATTTTTGATCACAAAATTTCGGTCAATATTATTTTTGGTGTTTCTAATCGCAATTAGGAAGGAATCGCCCAAATCTCTCACATCGTCGATTTCTTAATCAACCAACTATTTTCCACTACAAGCTCCCGCAACGCCCAAAATAAGTGCAACCTACAAAAAAATTGATTTCTCAAAATTTCTGAATATAAACACATTTCCAAATTTACCTTAAGCATTAAATATTTTTCATCCAGAGCTTCCCGTAAGAACTGATCTACCTGCTCAGACGTGAGAATACTTGACTTCTTTGGCTTAAATCCCTCATTTCTTTTCTTCAAAAAAGCTAATAATTTTGGAAATTTACTTATATCAATATCTTCTCTAATGTTAATAAACGATTTCAGCATTGAGTAATGTGCCCAGAGAGTTGAGGCACAAACCGCTTTTGATTTATCATTGAAGTAGACTAACAGCGCATTTTCAGTAGGTTGTCCCACATTTTTTAAGCGGCACCACTTTTCAAAACCATCGTACTGCTGCTCGTATAGTTTTCTAGATTTCGGTGGTAACAATTCTTCACCTACTTCGGCTGCTCTTTTATCAATATCAGATACACATCAGAGAGAAAAAACTTATTGAAATTATTGAAATAATTAATAAAATCATACCGGAAGTACGAAAAGTATCGTATATACCTTGCGGGACTGAAGTAGTACATTTAATCCTTCAGGTAAATTATAAACTTTACTTTCAGGATTAAATGTACTACTTCAGTCCCGCGGTATATAATATACTATTATTTTCAAACGTTTCGAAATTCATAAATATCTGAATATCCACTTTTGGATTGATTTACATTATTTACGATTGTTATAATTGAATGAACTATGGGACATTTGACTAGTTACGGTTGCCACGCAAAATTGATTCTGATAGATATGAAGTAAAATAATTGATAGTTATAATTTGCAAGTTGGTGAGAAGTGGTTGAAAGTGAAAATGTCTTCAGAAATTGAGGTTTTGGCCAAAGAAGCAGTCTCTTTTCTTGGACCATCGAAGTCTATTGAAAAATATTCTGCAGCATATGATCACTTTGTGAATTCGTGAGTAGTTGGTGCCTGCAGATGTGATGAAATGGTGAAAATGAAAACTACGGATATCGAGGACAGGGGAAATATTATGATAGTCAATATTCCTGATAGCAAAACGAGAAAAGTTCGATCATTCACAGTTATTGGGGAGAATAATGTAAAGATTTATAGATACACTGCGTTAAGACCAACAGATTTCGTTGGAAATAGATTTTTTTTTAAATATCAATCGGGAAAATGCTACAGGGCTGTGATGGGAATACATACTATAGAAAGTGTTCCAAGAAAGGTTGCCTCTTTTTTGCAATTGAGTCATCCATACGAATACACAGGTCATTCATTGAGGCGAACTTGTGCTACACTACTTACAGATGGAGGAGCCAACATTGAGTCTTAGAAACGACACGGAGGTTGGAAGTCAAGTAGTGTAGGAGAAGGCTATATCGAGGATTCGCTGCGAAATAAAAATGTGATTGCTGGTAGGATATTGAGCGTCAACAAACTCCCTGAAACCAGCAACTCAAATTACTCTATTGAGTCATCAGCATTTGAACAGAATATGGGACATAATCCTACCAGTTCATTACTACATAGTTTTAATTTTCAAAATGCAAGATTGACCAATTGTACATTCAATGTAACTTCAATGAATAAAAATGACGTTTAAATTGGAGAAGTTTTTGTTCATGGTGACCAATTAATCTTTTGCATAGTAACACTTTTCCTGTCGCCGGCCGGAAAATTGTTGCATAGCAACACTTCCCCTCCTTGACGGAGAAATAGAATTTTTCGATGATCCTGTCAATCGAGAAATGACGTTATTATTGTATGTTTGAAAATAAATTCATTTCCTTCCAATGTGTATCATTTATCATTTGGAGTACGAAGATTGCAATCCATTTTCATGGCGTTCTGTAATTAATATAATATATAATTAATAATTATTTTCGATTGCAAGTTTCGAGAAAATATAAAATGGTATAAGGTATCGTATGATTTGCTTGAAGTGCCATGCTTCCATCATATTTTAGTGATCATATAAACCGACCAGAGTGCTTATTAATTGACGAAATCTCTGAAATTGTATGAATACCCCTGTAACACTATGAATATTTGATTCAAGTACAAGACGAGCAAGTTCGAATCAAATTTTCTAGAAATCGTGAATTTCAGTATATTTTCGAATGTTTCGAACAGAAGCTGCCACGTCAGCTCTTACCATATCCAACAATATGAAATATTTCATATCCTACACGAGTAATAAGGTTATGGGCCGAGCTGGTCTTCCATAATGATGAGGTTTTAATGGCTCATTTTCAATTCGTCGGTTTATGATCTTTTTATGGTACTTTGCTTATCTTGTGAATCATAAAAATCGTAAGGATGAAATACGTGGAGATTTGTTTTTATTGCTCATTTTATCCATAATAGAATTCAAATTCATATTCGTTTTGTATTCATCCACAACTGACCACACTAATCGAATGACGTTTTCGTTTATTTCCAAATATTTTTCCAGCAATTAGTGTAATCCATTACTTTCCTTGCATTCTAAAGGAATAACAGGGGTCATAAATGAATCAAACAAATGAATAAAGAGCGTTCGTGGTTCAGGTGAAGGGGCGAGTATAAGGCTTATGCTGGAATAAATCAATTACTCCAAGTTAATTTTCACACAAACTAGAGCGTAGCAATGTGAAGTCACGCAAAAAGACCGCAATGGGACTTCCAGCATGAAAACAACTATTTGTCATGAACTTGTAGCGATCACGGAAATAGCGATTCAAATCTGATATCAGTGGCGGAGCTTCCCCTTTGATTTCAGGGTTCAACATTAAGTAAATCAGTAACTATTTATTTAGAATTAATTTTATTTTGTATAAGTCAACAGATGTCACAATATATTTTATCAAGATACAGCAGAAATACATTGAAAATTGTTGTTTATTATTTCAGTAAGTGATGAATAAGATTGCAGCGGTCTACTTGTTTGAACGTTTATCCACCGAGGAGTGGTAGGATTTACAGAATATACTATATTTGCTCAAATTACTCAGTAACGTTTTCGTTGTTGAAGCAGTTTGTTGCGCGTTCTGTCTCCCCACTAATTTCTTGACTCATTATCTGTTAGGCGATTCGGAATTGAGCACTTATCATATAGTTTGATTAAAGAAAACTGCATCAGTTAATGAGTCCCAAGACCAACTACCAGATGGAGCCACAAACAAAATCTCAAAATGATTTTTCCTAAGATCCAACCATAGAATGGTTACTGTCAAAATTTCATTTCATGTGGTTAAATGTTTAAATATATTGGTTTAAGTGCTGCTCTTTTTGAGATTTAGGGAAACTATGAATTCAAAGCAATTTCGTGTATTGACACATCAATTCACTTCGATGAAAAAACACCGTTGATACTGGAACATCCTGATCGGTCAGATGTGATAATTATTCTGGAAAACATTGAAAAAACTCAAAACGATCATTGTTTGGGAATCTCGATTTCCCAGTTTATAAAATTGTTTATTTTTTCTTCTTAATTCAATAGTTTGTATTCATTTTATTATTTAAGATTTCACGGTGCATGTACACATCTTATATACAGTGCTAGTCAAAAGTCCCCTCCCCTCATATCTTTTGAACGGGTATACTTATAATAATGAAATTTGGAGGGTGGAAATAAACGGATGTAGGCTTCTCAATTGGTCATAACAGGTTGCGCAATAGTCATAAATGACGTCACAAGGCCACTGTGACCAATAATTTTAAATGGGACCCTATAGCAAGTGACAGCTCGTTTGAAAGGTATTGAAAATACCTATTCAGTCATACCAATTTTGTTTGGGTTTCGTCTGATTTTGATTGATAAATTGAAGAAATACGAAAATTATAGTTTCGTATTTAATTAATAAAGATTTTAAAGTACGCCTCTGGTTGATTGTCGAAAAGGTTGACGTGTTTGAATTCTCTACTTGTCAAAAGTGTTTATACCTTGAAAATTTACCTAAGCTATTGTTTAACGAGACGTTTAAGTGTTTACATAGGCAAAATGGTACGTACTGTAGCCGACAAAGTAGCAGCTATCTTAATAATTGGTGAATGTAGAAACAATTTCCATGCAACAACTGTTTAATGAGAGGAACCCCGATCGCCCTATATCGAGAGTTTATTTGAGGGAGCTTCTCCGGAAGTTTGAAGCATCAGGTAGTGTTCAAGATGCGAAACGATCTGGTCGACCAACAATTAGTGATGACAAAAAATTGACATAATTGGAGAAATGGTAGTAAACCCTACTTCTTCCACAGCCCAAGTTGCGTCTATCTGTGAAGTCAGTCAAAGGACAGTACATAGGGTGTTGGCTAAAAACAAATTTCATCCATACTAATTAAAAATGGTGCACCAACTTTCAGATGATGAACGCGACCGAAGACTAGAATTCTGTGAAACTATGTCCAATAAAATGAACCAACAACCAGGCTACATACACACAATTTGGTTTAGTGACGAAAGTACTTTCTTTCTCAATGGAAATGTTAACACTCAAAATGTGAGGTATTGGAGTGACACAAATCCTCACATCTTTCGTGAGAAACATACTCAATTTCCAGAAAAAGTAAATGTTTGGGCAGGTATTTTGGGAAACCACAGAGTTGGGCCTCTTTTTCTCAATGCTAACTTAACCGGTGAATTGTATCTGGAGATGTTACAAAATGGTATTGAGGCGTTAATTCTTGAAATTCTAGAAGATAATCCAAATGAATTCGACAACTTGGTGCTCCTGCACACTATTACGGTGCAGTAAGAGGTTACCTAGATGAAGAATATCGTGGTAGATGGATTGGACGACGGGGTTCGATCGAATGGCCAGCTCGGTCACCGGACCTTACACCATTAGATTTTTTTCTATGGGGGTACTTGAAATCTAAGGTTTACGCCGCTACAGCACCTGACAGTATTGCCATTCTGAAACAACGAATTGTTGAAGAATGTATGGCAATTTCCGCTGACACACTGGGACGAGTACGACAAGAGTTTAGCAATAGGATGCATTACTGCCAGGAAGTAGATGGAGCACATTTTGAACACTTATTATAAGAACTGGTTCTTAAATTTTTATTAATTAAATGCGAAACTATAATTTTCGTATTTCTTCAATTTATCAATCAAAATCAGCCGAAACCCAAACAAAATTGGTATGACTGAATAGGTATTTTCAATACCTTTCAAACGAGCTGTCACTTGCCATAGGGTCCCATTTAAAATTATTGGTCACAGTGGCCTTGTGACGTCATTTATTACTATTGCGTCACCTGGTTACTGGTAACCTGTTATGACCAGTTGAGAAGCCTACATCCGTTTATTTCCACCCTCCAAATTTCATTATTATAAGTATACCCGTTCAAAAGATACGAGGGGGGAAGGGGACTTTTGACTAGCACTGTATATATCGGCACTGCTGCGCTTGGACTTTGTGTCAATCCAATAAACCTACTAGTGATCGCCGAGCCCCCCCACAAGTGACATCATTTTCAAAAATTACTTCATATGATTACTTCTTGCCAAGTTTTAATTTAGTTCTGTACTACAGACTCCAAGAACCGAAAGAACACAAGAAACAGGCCTCGACAAAGAAGCTTCAAGATTAGCAGTGCCATTTTCCGTTCGCTTTCCTATGTGTACACGCTTGTTCAATAATTTTCACATATTAACCGTTTCAAAATAAAACATCATTATTTCCCAGGTACATTCGTGAAGAGAAATTTCACGAACATTCAGGTGAGAATTCACCACTTTACTACTGAATTGAAGCGGCAGTCTGCTGAGTGGACAGACGGAGAAAAACGCCCAAAGACGCATCGGGTTTGCATTTCAAGCGCGTATGGAATTTCATTAATTGACTATTTGGAACATGGGAAAAGGAAATCAACAGTTGGCTCTTATATTGGTTTTTTCGAATCGTTTTAAGGACGAAATTGACCCAAATAGGTCTCTCTTGGAGAAGAACAAGGTATTTTTTGACCGACACAATACATAGTATCACGATTCAATGAAAGCAATTGGCAGAAATGTATTGTAGACCCAATAACAGAAACGCTATAACAATAAATAATATGCACAACTTTAAACAGGAGAGAATTGATATTTCCACTACATTGAATTTGTATTTTCTATTCAATTTGTGAATAATATTGATTTATTCAAGACATGGCAAGAAAATTTCAGACTAACGGTGAAAATTTCTGAAATTTTATAATATATTGAAATTTTTTCTTTGAGGTTAGGTTCAAGTATATGGCGGAAAGACTTTCTGTGGTAAAACTACCACAAGTTATAACCGCTTTAAAGCTAGCGGAATTGTTATAGGCTATTTGGCATGTTTAATTAATGAAATCCTCATTTATGGGAAGTTGAAGCCCATAAAAGTAACAAGCATCACAAATTACACACCAATGCGTTTTTTGAAGTTTCAAAAATCCAATTAGGGGCTAATACACCACTGAAAATGCTCTTGGTTAAATGAACGTACCACTGCCTGCCGCTATCAGACATAGTCGGTGTGTTAAAAAGTGGATCAGGGATTTCTCGAGAGAATATGATAACTGAAAAATATTCAGAATCATGTGAACTTCAAAAAGAGAGAATGATAAGCCAATTTGTGTATAGCCCCTGCGGCAAATGAGCTCATTTATGTTCTTTCATGGCAAAAATGTGTGTATTATTTCAAGAGAATCCTGAATTTTAGCCTTGGTTCAAATTCGAGTCCTAGTGCTATATATAATATTTTCTAGTGTATCGATTCAGATGTATTACTATATACAATTGGGTATGCTAGAGTTCACATTCACATTCTCCTTCATTTCAAAATACAAGTTTTAAATTCATATAACCTGGAGTTTAGTGTTGCATCACACAGGTTGCTTATGCTTCCTATGTTGTTCCTCATCCTGATGAAGCCAAATAGCAGAAATACATATCGACCAGTTCTATTTCCATACTTTTCTGATTAATTTGCTTTATGTATTGAAAATCATTTTCTCGCAATTTATCCTTATTCACGTGAAAAAGTCTTGTGGCTCAGTGTATGTACAGGGTGAGTCTTCGACAACTGCGTTAATTTTAACCATAGTTTCTTGAGATCAAAAGAAACACTTTTTTCCTAAACCGTTTTTCTATATTAGGCTTCGTTAAAAAGTTATAAGCATTTTAAGTTTTCACATTGGGCAAATACCCCTCTGTAGTCCAGTTTAGTTTGAATGAAAATTACTTTCCACTGCACCCACTATTGAATCTGAACATTATTTTCCCTCTTAGAAATTATTCACTCACTCAGGTTTCATTAGATGGTTATATCGATTTGATTCCTTTAAACTTAAACAAATATTTCGAAAATGGTGCAATTTAGGAAAAAATATGATGAATGATCTTATATGCAAAAAAAACTAATGACTCTAGGAAGTACAAGATACGGACCTTTAGTTCTCCAGGCTTTGTTGACTGGAATATCAACTGATATTTTTTTTTCATGCAATTTAACCAATCTGTACAGTAGTAGTGAGAAACCCACAAGAAATGTAATAAATCTATTGATGCCAAAATATGCATGACTGTTATCAAAAACCTTCTACAAGAGATCTTCAATTGATATTGTCGTTTGAATATAACAGGTGAAAATGCAGTTTTTTTAATGAAATTTCAACCCTTTTTATCTTTTAAACGGGGCCAAATTTTGAAAAATGTTATAGGAAGAACCCTGTATAATACCGGTGACGCTTAGGATTCAATTTTTCGCTTTAGTTCACAGAGAAGAAGGGTGCTACTGTTGTGCCCAAATGTCTGTTATTTTCGAATATCGATTGGATTCGACTTCCCGATGAAGAATCCGCGGTTGAAATCGTGTCTATACCTATACTCATTATCTTCAGAATGAGATAGGCTGAAGTTTTCATATTTTCAGAATAGGTAACAGAATAGGATACATTTTGTCAAAATTGTAATTTGGCCAAATCCGTCAGAAAGTTCCTCAGTTATGAGCTTCAAAAATTTTGAATTACTCCAAGGATATCAATCCGATAGCTCCAAAACTTGAATATCGTTCGAATGAAGTTAAAAGAAGGGAGTTTGATTTTTCATAAGATATTTGTCTGATCTGAATAAAACTTGTGTATACATGAATGTTGATATCTTGCACATTCTGAAATTTCATCCACGAAGAGTAAATCTACTAGACACTATAATCTTCATGCAATGAAATCAAAGAAGTTCATAGAATAAGCTTATCTTATATATATCGTGTGTTCCAAAGTGCGTGCCTATTGAAGTATTATGGAAGCTATTCAAGCAGATCATTTTGAATTTTATAGATCAATCCTAGGTTATCGAAGTTAGAGATGGAGAAAAGAGGCTCAAACGGAGGTTTGCACCTTATAATTGGGTATTGCAGCAATTTTCCAGGTGGCGATGAAACCCGGGGGAAGAGGAGAGTTTAGTGTGTTCTTGTTCCACATAAATTCACAGCAATCATTCGAACTTCGAACATCTGAAGGGTCCGCTATGGGAAATACTTTTGCTCTCACCTTTACTCATCGCCAAAAAAAATCATCTATGGTACATTTCTGAGAATATTTCTAATTTTCAGGGTAGCCAGATGTATTTAAGTTTGGCAACAACTTTGTTGATTTGAATGAGACACATCATGATTGAATTTTAAAATTTTTTTCCAGTAAAATATTCATCTATTCCACGTCTCTATATATATACAGGGTGAGTCTTTAACCACTGCGTTAATTTTAACCATAGATTCTTTACGTCAAAAGAAACACTTTCTTCCTGTAACATTTTTCCAAATTTGGCCCCGTTCAGAAGATATAGGGTGTTGCAATTTCATATAAAAAATTAATTTTCACCTGTAATATTCAAACAACAATATCAATTGAAATGATCTCCTGTAGAAGGTTTTTGATAACAGTCATGCATATTTTGGCATTGTTAGGTTCATTCCATTTCTTGTGGTGTTTCTCACTACTACTCAGTAATTGTTTAGTTAATTATTTTGAAAACAATAAAGTTAAAAATGCTTGATTCTGAGTTTTCTCTGACTTCACCGGAGTTGATAGAAACAGCGCAAGTAGCGTCACGTCAGCCAGGTAACATTAGATGATATTGAAGATCCGGGAAAGTTATCAATTGTGAAACTGAAGCAAACAAAGAATGATGTAAACAGGAGATTTGTAATTACTGAACAATATATTAAATAACCTAATGTACATAGCCCTTCGTCCAAAGCAAAAGATCGATGGCTGTTTTATGTATATCTCAATGGAAAATGTATCAATGGTGGGTAAAAATCAGTTTTATAAGGTAAGAAACAGTATTACTTCTGAAAATGCTAACTCATAAAGTTATTCATTTGAAGATCGTCGGCTACACATTTAGTTGAATCTGGGGAACTTGTGACACTAAAGAAAGATGGCGGTTCAATGTCATTCAATGTAAGAAGAAAGCTGTGATAAATGTGAAGTGTGCTAAATGTGATGAATATTTTCACCCCAAGTGCATAGAGCAGTCTGCAAGCTTGAAATCGTCCATTTGTAAACATGAAAAAATACAATCCTGATGGAAGCAATGAAGTCATCGAACTTAAAAACGAGAACAAGATTCTGAATATCGAGATATCCTACTTGAGATTGTTATTAAAAAAAGTAATATCGTGAAAAGATTTATTTTGTTACCTGTCAACAGAGATGAATTGTAAAATTTTTTTCCGGAACAGAAAAAAAAAAGGGATTTCATATTTATTCCTATTTTTAGGGTGAAATAATTTGGTTAAAAATGTTAAATAACAGGTTTGATTTAATAGAAAATAATAATTTATTGATGGAAAGATTGGCAACAAGCAATGGTGAAAAAGCAGCTGTTATACTAAAAAAAGGTAACAACGTTCAATTGAGGTCACCTTTTAACGCAAACGTAAGTTTTATCATAAAAATTAACTTGAAAAAATCAATATTAACTCAAAAGAAACTAAGTCCATTGCCTTTACGCCAGTGCAACCTTGATGTCTGTTTTTAAAATATTTGAGAAACAAGATTTACTTGATTGTGCTGAAGTTTTTAGAAATAATAAGTCTACTCCAAAGACATAATTATTCATGGAATTCGCTTTCTTCTTGCCATGTACGGAGCTCCAAAAATTACCTGCATTGATAAGTTCTGTTATGTGTCTTTTGTCAAAAATACTCGTTACAAAAAAGCAAGTGCAATTGGCTTCTCTTCCTCCAACCTCGGCTTCTGCACAACATCTTTTTCGGGTATATTATCAAGTTCAAGTGTGGCTTGGTGATCAATTAGACCCAAAGACTGGGGTTGGATGTTGATTGATAATGCATTAGAACCTGTCCAAACTTTACTTCCACCTGCACCGGAAAAACTCCTCAACAACAGAACGACAGAGACATCCGACAGAAGACAACAGAAAAACAAATTCAAGAACTATCGATACAGAAATTCCAGCCGATATATCATACGTTCAACCTACTATATTTATTAATTATATATTATTTATATACATAATTTTAAAGTAATCTTTTTGGGGTTAGAGCACGGTATCAAAAGTTAGGACTTCATCTATTTTTGTATATTAATTAACTACATATGTTTCGGCGTACACTGAGCCTTTTTCAAGTTTACGTGCTACAAACATAGTGACAATCACATCTGTCCAACAATTCATCTTAAAAATCAGAAAATTAAAATCATGTTCATCATGTTGTGAACGCTGTCACAGCGTGGGAACTACTGGACCTAGTGAACGGCAGAATAGAGTGAATATTGTCAAGAAAGAAACAATAACAATATCGTATTTCAATTATTGGTGGTGATCAAGCTCCACCAAGGACCAGTATTTATCAATGGTGTGGTGAATTCAACCGAGTTCACAGTTCACTCCAAGACAAATTTCGTGAAGATGGTACAAAATCAGTTGATCTGAAAACCATTGATACTGTGCGCCAACTGATATAGCAAGATCGTTATGTGATCAATCGTGAGATTGAGACAACCTTAACAATTAGTTGGACCAGCCTACATTCAATATTGCATATACATTTGACCGTTAAAAAAATTCGATCGCGTTGGATACCACACAATTTGTCAATCGCTGAAAGAAAGACTCGTGTCGATTGGTCGAAAGAAATATGATCACGATGATTCGAGGTTTGTGTCCATAGGTTGAAAGTAATGCTCCAAAAATATGATCGCGGTGCTTCGAAGCACGTCTATGATATCGTGACAGGTGATAAATCATGGGTTTACGCGTATGAGCCGGAATGTAAACAGCAGTCGACTGTATGGTCGTTTCTAGATGAGCCAAATCCAACAAAAGTTCCTCGCGCATGAGGAACCTGTTTTTTCGGAAAAACTGGATATGTCGCAATCGTACCACTAGAACAAGGCAGAACAGTCAATCTTGAGTAGTAAACAACCATTTGTTTGCCTTTTGTCCTCCAAGAAATCAGGAAAACCAATCGCTGATGACGGATCACCCTTCACCACGACAATTCGAGCTTTCACGCATCGGCTCAAACAACTGCATTTTTGAGCACTCAAAATATCATATAGTTCTGACTTGGCACAGAATGACTTCTTTTTATTCCCGTACGTAAAAAATGAAATATAAGGTCAACGATTTTCGACACCTGAAGGAGCGGTTGATGCGTTCAGTATGCATGTTTTGGAGATACCTGAATTAGAGTGGCAAAAGTGCTTTGACCATTGGTTCGAACGCATGCAGAAGTGTATAGATCTTAATGTGGAATATTTTGAAAAGCGATTCTCGATTATTAATATTGGATTTTGTTCTCTTATCCGCAAATATAAAAGGCAACCCTTGTAGGTATAGGGAAAGGTGGAGAAAAATTGTAGAGAGAGTTGTTCTTATTCTGGAAATGAAAAACATAGTGGATAAATGGTTCGAAAAAAATAGAGTTCTAACAATTTTGTGAATTGACAAATGGAATTTTTTTTTTATAACTGACATCTTAGATCCGAAATCGGTGGCGCGAATGTAACTATTTTATATGATCGAACAGCAATTCCGATTATTGAGAGAAGTATAGTCAGTTTCGTGACTCAAATTTCATTTGAGATTTCAAAAATATTTTATTACTCAAAAACTGTTACAGATAAATAAAGAAACGTAGAGTCAATTATTTCAATTTTTTCTTGGAGAATCAAAAAAAAAAAATAGAAATACTAGGTGTCCCATTCAGAATAATTGAGCTGCATCCAAATTTGCATACATTTGGCAACACTGGAAATTTGAAAATATTTGAGAAATGTACTTTAAATAACGAGATATTGATCTGTTAATTTCGAAATATTATGGATGAATGTTTCCATCACAATTCAATGAGCCACCCTGGGACACACGATATAATGTATAGATTGAGAGATTTATTCAGTTATAAGAATTTTTTCTGTATGCGTTGATACGAGTAACTACGCTACTGCTCATCAATTTCCTAAAAGCATGATTTCCAGCTTGAATATCAATCAACTAGTAATTTTATAACAAAAATGATCTTTTTTCCCATACAGAATTTTAATGTTTTAATTAGGCAGATTATAGATCAGCAAAATTGAAACCAAGTGATACGCGATCACGCAACCTTTTCTATTTTAGTCACTTCAACACAATTTCATTGCTTCATATGAGTTTTCCATTAATTGAGTAAAGTTTTCAATCAGTTAACATGGAGTATTGTAACACGAAATTACTAATTTTATCATCGGAACGACTGTATTTTTTGATGCATCATTTTAATATGTCGAAAGAAAGTGTTCTAGTGAGAGCAACTCGAGGGAATTTCTGAATAAGGTTCAACAAAAATGACACACCTGACCTCCACAAAGATTAAAAAGAAATTCTTCAATTATATGAGGTCTACGATGAACTCAAAGGTTACCATTAGTCAGGTTGCCCAGCGGTGAGTTGTCTTGTGGCCTCCAGGAGTCGGCGGATGCCTTGGCAGACGCTTTCGCGGGGTGTATATGGTTCTGAACCCTTAAGATCCCATACCAGATATGGGGATGCTTAGGACCAAGGCACAGTTGAACCAGGTTACTGCAGATGAGGATTTGGTACTCAAACATCTTTCAGATATCAATGCACCATCCTCTCCTGGCGCTGATGGTCCTTCGCCGTTCACACTTGAAAAATGTTCATCAGCCCTTGCCCTCCCTTAAACGCTCATTTTCAACAAGTCTCCAGAAACTACCACTTTACCTGATGATTGGTTGAAGGCATCGGTGACATCCGTAGTCAAGATGGGAGATAAGTTTCCCCTTCTGAATTATTACCCAATTTGTCTAACCTCTTCTGTCTCCAAAATATTGGAGAAGATTATTTGTGAACAGTTTATTAACTTTGAAATAACGCTTGACGTTTTTCAATGACCAACTTGTTATCTCACTTAAATGACTGAACATGTTCTTTTGATAGACGTTTTATATTTGAATTTCTCTAAGGCTTTCGACAAAGTACCTTATAGACCTTTCTTCATAATAGAACATTCCGTATTCGTGTGGAGGGTGTTCATGCATCCTCGGAATGCTTACAATCAAGTGGTTCCCGCAGGGATCGGTGTTGGGTCCGATTCTCTTTCTTCTATACACGTCAGACTTCCCAAGAGTGTTTGAAATCTCAGAGTGCCCCGTACACTGCAGATTTGAAAATTTATAACTTTGCTTCCAATTCCAGAGAATTGCACGATGATCTATGTACGGTGAGAGAATTGATCAGGAGATGGCTGTTGCCCGTGAACATCGATAAGTGTTGTGTTCTACATATCGGCAAGAATAATTCGGAGCATATACACAAGATCGATGATATCCCCCTCGTTTCTTCGACCACATACATGATTTGGGTGTTGTAGTGGATAAAGATTTCAGTTGGTCACAACACGTTGAAAATTTTTCTGCTAGAGCTAGACAACGGACTTACATGATCCAGGATAAATTCAGACAATGCAGTATAGCAACATGTAAGCTGTTTTGTTGCAGCTATGTCCTTCCTCTAATGGAGAACGCTGAACTAGTGTGGTGTACATTTCTGAAAGGTGACCAAATTCTCCTTGAGTCTGTGCAGCATTGGAATACACCAATCCTATTTGGAATTGACCGACCTGATTATCAAAGTCGTCTAAAGGTGATGGATCTGCAGACGTTCGAGATCGACAAGGAGACCTCATTGTTAGTTTCCGAACGCTGCGGGGGTTTTTGGAGTCAATCTGGAGCATCTGATCAGAAGGAGCATGACTCATCTTCGTGGACATCTTCATGAGTTGACGAAGGAGAAGTTCAGGAACACAGTTTCCGATGGATCTCCCGTCTAATGTTATGAACGCTAGTACAGTGAATGCCTTGAAAAACGGATAAGATTGGTATATTCTTGATCAGAACTAGTGTAGTGATGTTGTCCGTCCTTCTGGGATGACTTTCATGGGTTTGAATGCTTCAAGTTTGTAATTTGTTTTTTTTTTACTTTTATATCTCTTCCAGGGACTATTGAGCACATAACGGTTAATTTATAAATTAAGAACTGTTGAGTTTATAGGTGAGAATCCCCTTCTCTTTTTGTACATAATAATAACAATAATAATAACTTTCAATGAAAAAGTCCACATTTTCAAGTGGTTACTAATATATCGGTCAGTGAGGCCTGGGCCAAAGTAGGAAAACAAAATTTTTCTTTTTTTTTTGAAGATAAGATTTAGATTAAGAAGTAATAACCATTTTATGATACTAAACTTCGATTTAGCGATGGGTCCGTTTTATCTCCTGCTTTGGGTATTATATTGAAAATTCCAAATTCAATTCCGATATTCAATTATCCCAAAAATATATTCATTGACGAATTTCTGTTCTCATAGCCTAAACTGAGGGTTAAAAACGTAGAGCAGACCTCTACTTTTTGGTTGGTTAGAAGTTGATGCAATCAAAAATTTTTCTTCAAATAAAGTAAACCGCATTCATTTCAGGATTTCAATTTTGCCATTTATGAGAATCTCCTTCGTAAGGTCACCATATATGATAAATGAGCCGCTCAGTGCACACATCGATTAACTCCACTTTTTGAAAAATATTAAATTTAAGTGTCAAAGCCCTTCGTATAGTCATAACTTTTTATATTTATAATAACTTTCCTGAATAATAAAGATTAGCACCGTTAAATGGCAAAATTTTTTTGGCCATTGAATAATAAGTAATTTATTTCAGAAGCCATTTCGATTAACTCCATACTCTAATGTAAACCGTTTCAGTAACGCTGTATCTGTTCTGGCCGTGCATCGACGCTTATTTATTTTTAAACAGCCGAAAATGCTCCCTCCCTGTTAATAATTATCGTAACAAAATCGCATCGGTAACCAGATAAAAAGAAATTCAATGCAAACGGTAGTTTGCTGAATCATCTCAAAAAATAATGCCGCTAGCATAAAGCTGCCAAGAATTAATTACAAAAATTATATTATGACAGAACTGCCAACATCAATTTTTATGGAAAAGCTGTGATAAAATTGTATGATAACTAACTTTTTTTGTAATAAAAAACTTAAAAATGTAAAAGCTAAATTTAACTTCATTACTTTTTTCAGTTGCCAAATCGATTAACTCTACCAGTCACATAGAAACTGTAACATTACTGAGGATTGTTTGTTGGCTATTCTTTTTTATTAATTTTATATACCGTTAGATGAAAGCTTTATCTGCAATTTTGCATTTTACATTATCTATTTGAATTCATATTATCACAGGAATTTTAAGAAACAATATACATTACATCATCGCGTTTCTAAACTTTTCGTTTTATGGAGTTAATCGATGTGTGCACTGAACGGCTCAAATGTGATTGTGAATGAGAAACACGCTATTTCTGGTTAAAACTTTTATTTTTACTCATCAGGTCAGCTGAAAAATCAACAAAATTTAAGACAAATACAATATCATTCCGTTAGTACAAAACATTGAGGTTATGAAAGTAATTATAGAGAAGGCAGGTGTGTGCAACATACCGTTAATCGAAGTAAAATGTGAAAGATCTTAACCATCTAATCATGAAAAATTTTTCGCAAAATCAAATCCATTATATTATCGCAATGAAATGCATATAATGTAGAACAGCGTGGGATTAAATTAATCTATGGTATGGGGATACAGGAAACGGAAAATGGAACAGTCATAAACAAATAGGAGATTTCAAAAACAGCTGAATGAAAGGGGTTATAAGCTTGAAAATATTCTTGGATGTACAGAAAGAAGTGTTGTTTAAAAGATGATTACAGTTTTTCTTCTTCAATATTTTATATTGTTCTAGGAGAGTTAATTTAAAGTAATTATTCTCAGCGTGTAAAATTTCTAGGTTGTTGAAATCTGTCTTATGATCATGTTCCATAAGGTGTTCTCCAAGAGATGAATGAGGTCTTTTTTTCTGATGTTCATTAAATTTTTCTTCATGTTTCGGGTTGTCATACCTATATAAAATTATTCGCAATCCGAACATGAAATCTTTATAAACTCCGCAAAATTGTTCTTTGTCAGATTTAGTCTTGCAGTTAACCAACATATTCTCCAGGGTTTTATGTCGCTTATTAGCGATGTGAAAATTATATTTTCCCAAAGTTGTAGACAATTTGTGATTTAAATTCACATAAAAAGATGTTGAAATAAAAAGTCCCTTATCTAATATATATGGGTAAATTTTCTTAACTGTTGTTTTCTTTTTATAGATTTAAAAATGTCGTCAATCTGATATATGGTCTTTAACTCTTTTTTATAATCTTCTTTAGATAAGGGAACATCAAGAAGTCTCCTGAACAAAAAAGTGAAGGCCGTTCTCTTTGCAGAGGGTGCATAATTTTTCCTCTGGTATTTTATCAATAAAATAAGTGTTATATCACAACCTTTCTATTTTCAATTGTTGTACAAGGTGTCCAGAAAGTGTATCGGGTATTGCTCAACGTATCTATCGTGTGGAATATCGTACATGTCATGCGCCAAATGACGATAGTATTAGGAAATGAATCAGGATGTGCGAGCATACAGGTGAGACATTTGAAAGTCAAAACTCTGGTCATCCTCGTTCAGTTCGCGATGAAGAAACAACTGATGAAGTTGAGGCGTCGGTTGAATATCAAAAACGTCTCTATATTCGATTTTGAAGAAAGACTTACATATAAAAGCCTATAAAATTCAATTGGTTCAAGATTGAAGGATGCGGACTATGCTAATCGACTAAATTTTGCGAACGGAATGCTGCAGCGATTCAACAACATACTGATTAGTGACGAAGCAAATTTTCACCTGAATGGTCATGTTAAATGAGCAGAATTGTCGGTACTGGACTGTGCAGAATCCAAGACGAAGGCATGAACGACATAGCCCAAAAGTCGTGGTTTGGGCCGCTATGTCTGCTCAAGGCATAATTGGTCCTTATTTTCATGAAGATGAATTATTGTGGATATTAACCGTTAATACGATATGTTGCTAAATTTTTTGGTCCCAGAGTTGCAGAAGTTTGCATGTTTCAACTCAAGAACGTGGTTCGAGCAAGATGGGGACACTTGCCATACTTCAAATGATTCAATGGAAGTTTTTAACGAATTATTACCAAATAAAGTCATTTCGCGAAGGGGTAACATCAACTGACCTCCCACAAGCCCCGACCTTAGCCCGCTTGATTTTTTTCCAAGGTGATACCTTAAAAGTAAGGTTTATCAAAATAATAAAGGAAACATGAGGTCAGAAATGGCAGAAATGTCAATAGCTCTGTGTCAACGTGTTATCGCCAATATTTGTTCCCGTTTAGAAGAGTGCCACCCACGCAACAGTCACCATTTGAGAAACATAATCTTTTCCAAATAATTCTCCAATTCATATGTTAATAATAAACAATTAACTTTTCTATTGGTCTCAAATATTTTTTGTTTTATTGAGCTTACAAATACCCGATACTCTTTTTGGACACCTTGTTTACCTAATACTTTTACAGTTGTGAATTTTTATTATAGTCAGTTAATAATACTCTATTTTTATATTTATATTCGAGAAGTTTTATTGTATGCTCCATATTATTTTTAAGTAGAGCCCTGAGGATGGAAAAATATATTTCCGAAACATCGGCGAACTGTTCTTGATCCTGATACCACTTTTGATTTTATGAAAATACAGGGTGAGTCTTTGACCACTGCGTTAAACTATTGACTTATGACCATTGAGGCGGCGGACGATAATAGGAATACAGGAACTTTTTTATCTCCTTACACCTTTTATTCGCCCCAAACTTATGGAAAAACCCAAAATTATTCCACTGATAATACAAAGTTTCCATAAGTAGGAAACGAGAAATATAAAAAAGTTCGTCAGAAATTTCAATTTTCGTTGCTAGATATACAGGATGAGCCTTTGACCACTGCGATAATTTTAACAATAGGACAACAAAAACACTTTTTTCCTATACTGTTTTTCCATATTAAGCTGCGTTAAAAAAATATAAGCATTTTAAGTTTCCACATCGGGCAAATACCCACCCGTGATCTGGTTTAGTTTGAATGAAAATTACTCTACACACCACCCACTTTTGAATCTCCATTGTCTTGAAACATTATTTTCCCTCTAAGGATTGATTCACTCACTCATGTTCTATCAGATGATTATATCGATTAATTTCCGTTCAACCTTAAATATCTTAAAAATGGTGCAGTTTTGGAAAAAAGATGATGAATGATTTTATCTGCAAAAAAGACGACTGATAGTAATAGTAATAGTATCTTTATTCATTTCATCACAATTATTGATTACAATAAAAGGGAAAATCGTCAAAAATGCAGAAAGGAAAAAAAATCAGATCAATTTGACATCTTGAGGGAGCGGCAGTAGTTGAAAATTCCTGAGTATTGTATGGTTCACAACCTAAGATCAAATTACAAATTCTATTCTTGAAAACACTGTCTTTTTCGATTTTATGATATGATGTTGGCATACTATTGTAGAGCTTCAGGGACATAAATTCCACCTGATGCTGCGATAATGTGAGATGACACTTGGGCAATAAATATCGCTCTATTCTTCTCGTATTGTTGCGATTTACATAATCAATGAAGAGTTCTCCATGTTGTCGGACAAACATTAAGGATCTATATATATATATAAGCCAGTAAGAGTCATTAGACTATGCTTCTTGAAAACACCTCGACAAGTATCTGTTTTCTTCATTCCATAGATGGTTCGAATGGCCCACTTCTGATCCAAAAATATCCTATTCGACGAAGAGCTGCCTCCCCAGAAAATAAGGCCATATGACATTTGAGACTCGAAGTTTGCCAAATATATCACTACTATATGTACTACTATCTCCTTGCCATCCATTTTTATTTCACCGGGAGGTGTGAAATTTGCCTTTTTTGTTCGGTAAAATACTGCTTCGGTTTTTTCCAGATTCAATCTTATATTATTTGCTTCACACCATTCATTCACTTTCTTTAATTGTACTTGAGTAGAGGAAATAACTTCATCGATAGTATCACCTATAGCTGTTACATTTGAATCGTCTGCATACAGAAGGACCTCCAGAATTCCAAGAAAATCCGGCAGATCATTTATATACAGGAGGAAAAGAAGAGGGCCCAAAATGCTACCCTGTGGTACCCCAGTCCGAGACTGAGCACCTTCACAAACATAGGTAGCACCATCCTTCTCGATTACTGTTCTCTGAATTCTGTTGTCCAAATATGACTTTATTAGTTTAAGTTGATTGTCTCTTACTCCGCACGCCTCTAGTTTTCCCAACAATATTGCGTGGTCAATGGAATCGAAGGCTCTAGAAAAGTCCATGAATACTGTCAGTGGTATTCTGCCTTCTTCCAAGGCACCCATCACGTTTTTCACCAAGTTGAAGATAGCTGTCTCCGTACTTCTGTTCTTCATAAACCCATGTTGGTGAGTGGAAAAAATCCAAAACTTTCTGAAAAACTTCAATAATCTATTGGACAGTATTTTCTCGAATATTTTGGAGAAACCAGTCATGATACTTATTGGACGGTAATTTGATAAGTCTTCTTTATCACCCTTTTTGTATAGAGGTTTGACTATTGCTATCTTTAGAGAGTCGGGAAATACACCCCCCACATATGCTTGATTCAATAACTGAGAAAGCTACAATAGCTGACTGCTATTGAACAGATAAAATGCTTGAGTACCTTAATCGGTATACTGTCGTGACCGAAAGAATTTTTTGTCTTGATGGATTTAACTGTATTGATAAGTTCTTCCTCTGTGACAGTAAACAGGTAAAATGATTTTTCTAACCGACGGGTATGGAGAAGTTTGTTGTTTGTCTTAGTGTTATCATGATTCATAATTGAATTTGCAAAGTATTCACTGAGATCTTCGACTACTTTCTTTGGGTTTCCAGAGGGAATGGGAGGCTGCATATTTCTGTCCTTACCAGTAAGAGATTTTACAATTTGCCAAACTTTTTATCTTTTGTTCTGTGCCTTGTTTATTTGATCAGCATAATACTTTTGCTCATATTCTGTTATAGTATAATCATATTTCCTTTTCAGAGCCTTATATTCATTCAAATATTCAGGATTAACAGTAGAAATCGTGAATAATTTATCAAGCTGTGTTTTGAGATGTTTTATTGTAGGGTCACTTCTATACTTTGATGAATGTCTTACCTTGATCTCACGATATTGAAAATTTTCCTCGAAAATTTCTACATACTTCGAACTGAAAGCATTCCATCTAGAGTTCATATCTGTTGGAGCATCGTCAAGAACAATATCCCAATTAACATTGTCTAATTTAGCTTCGAAATTTTCAAACGTTTTTTCGTCCATAGGTCTCACTTTAATTACCTGAGTTTTCAAGGTTTCTTGAATCCTACAAGGAAATGTGAACTTTTGAGCAAAGTGATCAGAGATATGTGAATTTAAAACAGATGCTGTGACATGTTCTATATTTGTCAATACATCCAAACAACTTTTAGAGTGAGCTGTTACACGTGTAGAATCATTCATCAATATTTTAACTCCAAAATTCTCCAGTAATGATTTGAATTCTTGGGTTTTTTTGTCCTTTACGTCTAAAAAATTCACGTTGAAATCACCACTAATTATGAATTTTGAATTTTCTCTACATAAGATTGCTAAAACTACATTAAATCTTGAAAGAAATAGATCGAAGTCTGCATGAGGTTGAGTGTCTGGTCGGTAAATTGTTATAATAATTATCTTCATCTGTCCAAAGTTACATTCACACGCTGCACACTCAAAAGCCCTTGGTACTGATAGTCGAGTTAGGTCAATTCTAGGTTTAGCTGGAATATGAGTGTCACAATAAATAGCACAACCCCCATGTTTTTTCAGCTCTCTGCAAAAAGTGGAAACAAGTTTAAAACCTTTCACTTGATACGCTAATATCTGATCTGAGTCCATCCAATGCTCTGTAATAGTTATTATATTAGCATTATGAATATTACTGAATAATTCAATTGTATTAAGTGCATTTCCGATCGATTGAACATTTTGATGAATAAGCTTGGTTGTTCTCATTAGGACGATGTTGTTTTCCTAAGATAAAAGTTTCTAAATGAGAAATTTCTAACCACTATTCCCTCTGGCCAGAATTCGGGTTTACACAATTCATTATACAGATCTTCTGAGACAACTCCAAGGCTGAATGCCGAGTTCTTTCCTTTTGTGTTGAGCTTTTTAACCTCCACTGGTTCATTCCTGAATTCTTTCACGTATTTTTCAATCAGTGTTTCTGAAACATCGGTACCAGCTACCCTGCCTACATACACCCATCTTTTCTTTGATGCACCAGATATTTCTGTCTGGTGTTTGGAGTTTCTTAGTGCCAGTACAAATAACATTCTCGGCAAATCTTCTTTTGGTTTTGGATTTTCCTTCAACTATTTTTCATTCTTCCATGCCCATGTTTTTGTTTTCATTCGAAATTGTACGTGTGTTTACATTTTGAGCTTTGACATTTCGTGAAGTTGGCGCAATGACAATGTCATTGTCAGTTGGTACGTTAGGACTATTTTGTTGAGCAACAAATTTAGTAGGTTGAACGTATGATACATCGGCTGGAATTTCTGTATCGATAGTTCTTGAATTTGTTTCTCTGTTGTCTTCTGTATTCTGTATTCGTGTTTTGTTTACGTTTGCGTTAAAAGGTGACCTTGATTGAACGTTGTTACCTTTTTTTTTTCAGCTACTTTTTCACCATTGCTTGTTGCCAATCTTTTCATCAATAAATTATTATTTTCTATTAGTATTTTATTCTTTTCTTGTATTTCGCTTAATAACAATCTCAAGTAGGATATCTCGATATTCAGAATCTTGTTCTCGTTTTTAAGTTCGATGACTTCATCGCTTCCATCAGGATTGTATTTTTCATGTTTACAAATGGACGATTTCAAGCTTGCAGACTGGTCCATGCACTTGGTGAAAATATTCATCACATTTAGCACACTTCACATTTATCACAACTTTCTTCTTACATTGAGCACATTTTATCTCACTTTCTTCAATAATTTACGCAGAGCCACATTCCGTAAAATCCTCTTCAGACGCCATCTTGACACACATATGATTCTAGCAAGTACAGGATTCGGAACTTCAGTTCAAGTGATATTTGTTTTTCATACAATTTGACCAATCTGTACAGATGACACGTAATTTTTCTCCTTGACTATTTGATGTTAAAAGAAGGACACAAAGCGTACGGCAGCTGTTGGTCGGAGAACATTTATGGGCGTAGGTTCATTTGACTTAAATAAAAATTTGTGATCTTTTCTTTGTGTGATAATATGGGCGCCAATTAGTTTAGACACAATTTTGAGTTCTATTCGTATAAAAACTAATAAACATACGAATGTGATCTCAGGATGACGGTGTACGAAATTGAAGAAGTAATCTCACTCTGGTGAACAATCTCTTCATTCAGGAAGGCGATAAACTTCAACATACAGGTACTCACTTTTCTTCAAATGATGTTAGTTGTTGAGAAAACTTCGGTGATAGTGTCTGGAGTGGTTGTTGAATCGAAGAGTCGAGAAATCTGAGATTATATGAAACGAAGAACTTAAGAAGACGAGAATAAAAGAATGTAAGAATACGATAATACAGGAATCCCTAAAAAATATACTTAAATCAGCAAAACAATTCGATTAATTATTTTGAACTCACCTTCTAGAAAGGGATACATGAAAAGAATATTATAAAATTCCTTGGATAATATGTAAACGTGAATTAACAAATTCTCAATCGAGAGATAATGTCTGCATACTATCAGTTTCAAACATGAAATGAATTAATTCGCGATAACAACATCCAATTCCAGACACTCCCACCGAAAATTTTAATGAACAGATTTCTATAAAAAATAATACCTTATGTACAGGAAATTATAATATTCAACAATAGATGGCATAGCAAATTAATTCGAAATAAATTATTTTCAAATAGATCAAGAGACTATAGAATCTAAATAAATTTTGTGATTGTAATTTCAAAATGTTACACAGTAGCAGTGAGAAACCGACAAGAACTGTAATAAATCTATTGATACAGAAATATGCATGACTGTTATCAAAAACCTTCTACAAGAGATCATTTCAATTGATATTGTCGTTTGAAAATCACAGGTGAAAATGGAAGTTTTTTATGAAATTTCAACACCCTATATCTTTTGGACGGCGCTGACTTTGGAAAAAAAATTTTCTTTTGACGTCAAGAAGAATGCTGTGGTCAAAGACTCATTTTGTATTTTCTTGTATTTTTCTTGGATATCACACATCCCTATTCTGAAATTATGTATGATCTTGTTATAGTGAACTTGATCGAGATTCAAATATGGTTTTATAGAAATTTGATTGGTACGACAGATTTTTTTTTCATATGCTGACCATAATTTTTCAATTTAATGGCAATTTCAATTATGAATAGGATCGAATGTATATTGCGGATGCGTTTTCTTTTGTTAAAGGTTCCCATATATCTGTTGATGATGCACTTCAATGCAGACTAAACCACTCGCGTAAAATTGAATGAGGGTCTGTGCCAAATAGATTATGTGGTCACAAGGGGAAAATTCAGGTATTGATTCCGCTTACTAAATATTAGCGAGTGGCAAATTACGTTATTTAGATAGCGGTAAATTCATGGAAAATCCCTTTTAGGTTTTAGCGAGCGTTGAGTTGAAACAAGGCCAAAATACTGATATGAACGGAAAGAGGCTCTTCATACATGAATTCTATTAGGCGATGAAATCCATGAGCCAAAAAAATGTGGAAAAGCATTGAGGTGTAATCAGGAGCTTTTACGTGCTTTTTATAAAATATTTCCTGGACTCTGAAATCGTTATACTGAATAAACCACCACAATGAATGTTAAATAATTCACAAACATAAATCTTGAATCAATAAAAACAATAATTCATATTTTCTTATATTTTTTTCGAAGCTAAAATTCTCTTCTGTTCAGAACCTATCGAATGAAAGTACTTGAAGTTCAATGAACTGGAAAAAGCGCCCAAAAATGAACTCTTTCTATATTTAATATACGATGATGGAATATAAGTATATTCAATATATTACGAAAATTTCCAATTTTCATAAGTGCTGAACTATTCGACGGATTGAGCCTAATGAAAAAAATTGACCGAGATATTCAAATAATTAGGCTATTCTGATAACATGAAAACTCTTGCATATCTGTTTGGAAAGATAGACAGTAATTATACGGATGGTCCGCCGAACATACTCAAATATGACCATGGATTTTTCATCAGGAAATTGAACTCAATTGATTGAGACCATTTTCGGCGGAATATTGAAAAATAACAGATATTAATACGAAACTACAGCACGCTCTTCTGCGAGTGCGGGACTAGAAAAAGCGCACAAAAAGGTTTTTCTAGAGGTAAGTTATTCTTGAAGAATTAAGCAGACAAGAGTACGAATATCGAGAAAATATAGGAATATCTTGTCCAATATAATTACGAATTATTGAATTATTGAATTTGTCTAGAGATTATTTCGGTTGCAGGTCAATTTGAAAACTTGATGTGAATATCTAATATAATAATACTTTGCCCTGAAGAAGTAGAAATACATCTACGAAACGTTGGCATTAGTTGAATTTAGTTTTTGACCAACTGCTTTCCTCAAAATTCCATGAAAAATCAATCATTACACAGATATTATTCATTATATATTATAGAAAACAGAAAAAGTTATCATTTAAACCAATTACTCACTAAGCGTTTTGAAAACTTCTTTTGCGGGACATTCTTGAATGTATTTTAGAACAATCCCGTTTTAAAGATCAGCAGTAATCTACCATCATGTGAGTATCCCATCTTCCTTGATAGCGATCCTCCATACATTTGATATCTTGGTGAAATCTTTCACCTTGCTCTTCACTAATGTCGCCTAAATTATGAGGAAAACGGTCTGGCTGTGTAAATAGTGCACCTTAATGCTCATGTTACACCCAAGTGATCTGAAATTATTCAGCATCTCATTGACTAATTCAACATAATTTTCAGCTTTGTGTTTACCCAGAAAATTTTGGAAAACTGAAACAAATGAATTCCAGGCATTTTGTTTAATCTCAATCATTGAATTTATGAAGTCAGGGTCTTTAATCAGCTGTCTTATTTGTAGGCCATCAAATATTCCTGCTTTAATTTTTTCCTTACTCAGCTGAGGCATTTTTTCCCCTATATATGCAAAGCATGATCCATTTTTATCAAGAGCCTTCACAAACTGCTTCATTAGACCCAGCTTGATATGCAGGGGTGGAAATATGATTTTCTCTCACTGAACTAAAGGATCATTGATGATATTCTTTCCCCCAACATCCATGTTTTCTCTTCTAGGACACTATTTTCTAAGCCAGTGTTGCCTTTTGTCTCTGCTATCCCAGAGGCACAAAGAACAAGGATAATTCCTTGCTGTCCAAGGAGAAAGTTCACCATTTTTAACTCTACACAAATCACCCATTGGTGTTCATGATACTTTATTTTTTCCAAAACCAAAGCTATGTTGTCATATTGCTCTTTAATTTTCGTTGAGTGAGCAATTGGTATTGAGCCATATTTGTTTCCATTATGCAGAAGAACACATTTCAAAGTTCGCTTCGAGCTGTCAATAATTAGATGCCAATCATCCAGTAAATATTCAGGAAGACCCATTTTTACCAGGAGTTCTCTAATAGCATGGCAGAATACAAAATTTTGTACTTCAGCAAAAAAAGGGAGCAGATCTTTCTCCCTTGTGCGATGAAATGTAATTTTCGTTCCTGGTTCAAGTAAATTTTTTTCCTTCAACCTGGAAGCTAGTAATTCAGAAGCTTCTTTCGACAGGTTGAGATCTCTAGTGAGGTCATTTAACTCATCTTGGTTGAAACATTGGGGAATCGATGACATCATTTCAAAATCACTGTCACCTTCAGTAGGGTCAGAGTTCTGACCAGAGAGACATGTAACCTCACTGAGTTCTGGTAGCTGCTGAAAAGTTGGAATTGGCACTTCTTCTGAGTGAGGGATAGGGCGTCTTGCAGAGGCTAAATCTGCATAAATCCACTTGTTACGGTTATTTCGATTGATTCCAGTAATATTTACTAGGCAGAAATAACAGTCATCGAAGTGATTTTTTGGTTCTCTCCAAACCATTGGTACTCCGAATTTCAGACTTTTCCTTTTATTGGTAGTCCACTGTCGTGAATGCTCTGTACAATTTTTACAGACAATATGTGGTGCCCAGGTTTTATCCTGATCACCAAGCTTAACACCAAAATATCCAAGATAAGCCCTCTTTACAAAGTCACTAATAGTTTTTCTGTTTTCCAAGAACGTGTATTCTCCGCATATGTAGCAAAAAATATCAAGATGATGTACACAGCTTCTTCTACTTGAACTCATTTCTATTCAACAACACAAATACAACAAATCACATTTACAATCTACTTTTTAGATTTACTCTTCAACAACTCGTTACTAAAGAGAAATTTCATATGACGCTAAGTTCTATCAATCTGCACCACGGGAATTCACAGACTGGACAGCTTTTTATATCGGATTTCTATGGAACTAACTGGATTACACAAAATAGGATTATATCCCACTTGTTTACAGTTTGTCAACTAATCAGTTATATATCTCATATTGTTAGTCTTCTATTAGTAATGAATGGATTAAAATAATAATTATAATAAATATTATCATTTTAAATTCAAATTGTTACAAATGAAGACTGACTATAAGGAAAATATACAAAGAATCTATCTCTTGTATGAATTTTACAACACTCATACTTGAAAGTATTAAATAGGAAAAAGCATTGATAAATAAGTGAATTTATCTAAAAATCTAGAGCTGATACAGAAAAACTGCTAACATATTTAGATTCAGCAATAAAAATATAGTTAAAATTAAAATTCTAGGCACCAAAAAAAAAATTTTTTTTTGTTGGCCTGTGTTATATTTGGCACATATATCATGGCAACCAGGCAGGTTAGATTTGTTTCAGATAATAACTACGCACTCAACTTTATATATCCTTCAGTAATAAAAGTTTCTGTCTACATTCATAACATGTCTGATTTTTTATATCTGAAGGCGGAGTGGTATCTACCTTCCCAAATTCAAGGTTTGGTTTCAAGTTACCTTATATTATTTGAAAGAAACCTAGTTATTTCTAATAAATATAAAAATTCATTTTTGATTCATTATAGTATAACTGCAGAAAAGTATAGAAACTTGATTTGTATTTGAATCAATGATCATTCAGAGAAAAATTTAGTCACAATAATTGGTCTTTCTTCATTACAAATCTTCTGTAATATTTCTAATTGTTTCCGGATCAAATCTCGATAGTACAACATCATATTAATAAATTAAATGCACCTTTTCTTCAAAACAGATTTACAGTAGCCAAACCAGCTCTTCACTAGAAAATTACGTAGGTTATCGTATAGTTAATTACGAAACTTCTGAAATTACGAAACTTCCGACTTACGAATTAGGCAAATATAATTCAGATCATTAGCATTTCATTTATGATATCCACATATTGTGTATTGAAATTGCCATTTTCTGTTGACTAATGTCATTTTGATTATGAATAGCATCAGTTTGTATCAAAAAGAGCTTATCGAATATGGTTCGAAATATACCGGGTTACAACTTCAGTTGACATGTATCCATCAAAGTCGTGCACTGTCCACCATTTCTGAATTGCTGCTATTTTTCAGTAGAAGATACCTTACCCCAAAAAACTCTTTAAGAGATAACTGACTTTCAAATCTTGCGGGCTCGTTCTAGTAGAACAGCGTACCTACTATAGTTTTGCCAAAATGTTGAATATACAGGGTGAGTCTTTGACCACTGCGTTAATTTTAACCACAGATGCTTGACGTCAAAAGAAATATTTTCTTCCTATAACATTTTTCCAAATTTGGCCCCGTTCAAAAGACATAGGGTGTTGAAATTTCATAAAAAAATTGCATTTTCACCTGTAATATTCAAACGACAATGTCAATTGAAATGATCTCTTGTAGAGGGTTTTTGATAACACTCGTGCATATTTTGGAATCAATAGATTTATTCTAGTTCTTGTGGGATTCTCACTACTACTCTACAGATTGGTTAAATTGCATGAAAAACAAATATCGCTTGAACTGAAGGTCCGTATCTCGTACTTCCTGGAATCATTTTTTTTTTTGCATATAAAATCATTCCTCATGTTTTCTCCTAAATTGCACCATTCTTGAGATATTTGAAGTTGAATGGAATTGAATCGATATAATTTCGTCCAAATTTTCTGATTTTCCCAAATCCAACTCTGTGCTGAAATGATTCAATAATCAGATTTGTTCAATGTTGCCATATTTAATGTCTTTATGAAATATTTCTACAAAAGGTTGGGGAAGTCTCTCCAGTCTGTGGATCCACCACTAAACACTATAGATGGAATTAACCACTGAACAATTTTTGTCTTACATTCACCACAGAACCTAAATTGCCATTTAATGTATTCATTATTAATGATGTCTAGCACCTTGTTTAATATTTAATCCAGAGTAATATTCCATAATAAATAGAGAAAAAGTTTTCCATCACTCTTCGGTACTCGATATACCTTGACCGTTGAAATAGGTAATGTATTTTCTGTCAGGACCTGTTAAATTGAAGACTTGTCTTTATGAAGAGCTGGTTTTTTATAGCTTCAGACTTTCAGGGTTCATCAAATTATATCTATTCTAACATAGGAATGCTGCAAATTGAGCACATATGAGTTTTAAAAACTTCGAACCCAGTCTCCTAGATTTGTTTTATACCTTTATTATCTTTATTTCATACTCCGATTCAACCTTGTTCAAAAACTCAGGAGATAAAAGAATTTGACTTAGTTTTAATATTTCTGAATGTTTGTTATGATGGATGGTTAATTAAAATTCAATCAATATTGAAACTGGAAGCTATAAGCTCATAAACAAGAAATATTAGAATAGAATGCATTTTCAGACCATAATCATTTCATACTGAATTGAATAATTTAAAACTATCGATATTATCCTTCCAATATTTTCCACATTTTTTTGAAAAAAAGCTACAAATAACTTTTGACAATTTCAAACAGAATCAAAACAACAAGGAACCACAGAACACTTTTTTATTGGGAACTAGCCACCACAGAGACGTTATAATATTTGAATGTGATAATAATTCAGTCTAATTATTCTGAGGAAAATTATAACTAAAGATCAATAATAGTTACAGATATTATCTTTCATTTAAAAAAACATTGCAAATATTAATTTTTTTTCTCCTGGGGTTCGGTAATAAATTAATATTCTATGGTAAGGTATTAAAATTTGACATAATCTATGAATAACCATTATTCAATATTTATGTTCTTGTTTACGTAACTAAAACAGATACTCTGATTATAAAAATCAGTAATCAGTAATTATAGTCTAAACGGAATAGATTCATATTAATGATTTAACAAAAAATGATTTTTGTTTTGATTTTTCGAAATCAAATTTAGGTATTTCTTCAAGAAAGTATAATTGCACACCTAAATCTGGAAATACTTGTAATCTATCCAGGTAAATTGTTATTGGGATTCAGTACAGAAAATAATCATCAAGCAAAGTAACATCAAATGATTATTCGTAGTGACATCATTCATTGTTGTTGAAGATTTCGAAAAAGATTTTCATATTTTTAACAGTATGATATCAAGAGACCTCATAGACCTGTTCACTGGTCTCTGTCAAGGAGAAGAAACTTCAGAAATATCAGTGTTTGGAAAAATCATAGATGATTTTTTCTGGCTTTGAGTGAAAAAAAAAGCACAGTGACAACCTCTTGCCTTGGAAGTTTTCAACGAAATGATGGTTTTCATTATTTGGAAATTTTAAGAAGAAAATTTCAAATGTATGATGATAGCACTGTCACGGTTTCAAAATTCCCGCTCCAGTTAGTACCTGCCAATCGAACTGGTGGCGTTAGTCGCGGTAGTTTACCAGCTTATCTCGTACGTTTCAATGAACGCCGTTGTCGGTCGTCTTAGTCTGTCATACTGTCATTCACTGTCATTCTGTGCCTGTGACGTAGGTTGTCAATTACATCGTTCTTTCCGCATTTTTTGGTTGAAATATCCTGGAATAATTAATCGCAATTTTGCGGATCTGAACAGGATTTTAACTGAAGCCCTGAGAGAAATCTTATCATGTTGGTTCGGTTTGTTCGTTGGTGAGATTTTTGCGCTTTAGCGGAGTGGCGTATTTGTTTGGAAAAACGACGTGGGATTGGTGCGTTAACCTATGTTTGTCATGAGGTATTATAGATTTTTGTTCGTATTTTTAGCATCATTCTGCTTCGAATTGGGAATTATTATTGTACCGTTGCGAGGTACCGCAGATTCTGAACTGTCTTTGAAGTCTTCGAGCTGTTTGTCTAGGCTGATTTTGAATTACCGTCGAACTGCCGTGGAAGCTGTCTTTGGGGACCTCCACCAGATTCCGCCATCTAAGATACCACACCTGTCGTCTACCTAGGGCGCATTACTGTGAGAAATTGGACTACGTTGGCCCAGGAATATATTTGAGCCCAGTTTCCATCTACGAGACTGTGAGAATAATTATGGATTAAGAAACTATATCCTTTTGTACTTCAGTCAAGCCACGACCTAGACTGTTATAGAAGGTTAGTCTGTAGAATTTAGTTAAGATTGATTAGTATGAAAGAGGCCCAATTCAGTGAATACTGTTTAGTAGATAAAATCAGACCTATCGAGAAGGTCGATTAGTTATCAGTAAAGAGCTATTTGTAATGATAACCATCGAGGCTCTAACAAATAATTCTATAGATATAATTTGATCCTTGAAATAAATCGTGAAGCATCTAGTAGGCTGTGCCGTGCCCTTTGAGAAGTTTTGCGCATGCGCGACGAAGGAGAAATTGCTTAGAGAAGGGAATCGAGGAGAATACAAGTGTTTTGTTCAAATAGTAATTCTGTCGTTTAATTTGAATTATGTCACATTCGGTAACCATGGTAACAAAATCACAAACCCCTTCTAACAAGCGCAAGAGTTCGTGGCGCATGCGCATTACACCTTGAAGGGAACTGGGTCAATGTTACACGTTTGAGTACTTATTTTCCACAATGCACGCATTCTATATATTTATATTTCTATGGGCTCTAAGTATATACCTTGGGGTGATATTACTGTTTGTTTAGTAAGAGATAAAGCCTTATATCGGATATTCGGGTTGTGAAGTAAGAACTACTTCTGTGAGATATATCCTCGTTTGAGGGACCTTGTGTATTTCATTTGGGCTCATTATATTATTAAATAATTGCTCTATATTCTTTCTACCAGCCACTACCTCCCGCTTGTGTGATCGGGCTCGTTTGGCATCCTGAGAGTACGTTCGTTATTTTCTCTCTTTTGCGACCCTGAGATCTGTAGTGTACTTTCCTTTTTTTTTATATTATCATAAAAGAGAGTGGCGCCCCTTTATAAGTAGTCTCAGCTCTAGAGCTAGCCGAGGAGGTACTTTGTGCACTGTCTGGAGCCGAGTGGGTTTGGTGGCAACACCCAATAATTCTGAGGTTTTTTTGGAATTTCTCACTAGAAAGGCATGGTTTATAATCTTGAAGTAGAAAGAAAATATAGTAGAACAACAAAAATCTATCTTTATGCTGTTGAATTTTTTTTACCAGAAAATTAGTATTTTGTATCTTCCTTCTGGATATGCACCTGATCGGATGAAACATGAGTGAGTGAATCATTTCTCAGAGGAAAAATAATGTTTTTAAACAATTCAGATTCAATAGTGGATGCTGTGGAAAGTATTTTTGATTCAAACTAAACTGGACTACAGAGGGGTATTTGCCCAATTTGAAAACTTAAAATGCTTATAACTTTTCAACGCAGCTGAATATAGGAAAACGATAATGGAAAAAGTGTTTCTTTTGATCTCAAGAACCTATGGTTAAAATTAACGCAGTGGTCAAAGACTCACCCTGTATATCTGAAACGGTCAGGATGGTTCATACTAAAAGAAGTCAAATTTTGTGAGTTCTGCACACCCTTAAGGGATTTACGTCAACTCAACTCATACTCCCGAATAATGAATCGAATTATTAGTTCATGAAATTTATAACATTTTTCATCTCTGCTAGGAAATGTAAACGAAGAAATCATTTCAACTTTCTCATTCCGAGACAAATATCGCAGTTGGAAAATATAACCGTGACTCCATATCTGAAATGGAATGATAATCTAATCAAAGCAGCATTGGTATAACCTGGTTTTCTTGGGCTACCAACTCTCATAACGTGCTGAAAATGACTACGAGTTATATGGAAAATTAAAAACGGAGATGGAACGTAGGCGAAAAAGTACGGAATAAATGTATAATGAGGAAGAATTTCTCATAGCTCGAGATGGATTGGAAGAAAAAAAATCGTGTCCTGCGGATTGCGGTGAGCTGAGTAGATTGCGAAGAACATGAATGATAAATGATCCATTGCAAGAATTGGAGACTTGTTCCTGGAACACATTTAGAGCTTTTCCCACCTGATGCTTTCAATTTTGAGTGGATTAGAGTCACACCAGGAAAGTTTTCATTCCATGGAAATCATATTTCATTATTCATTTTTTTTTAATTCTCACTGAGGATCAAGATTGACAGAACACTGTAACTAGATCAACATTTTCACTTATGTATTGATCGAAGACTCATTCAAAGTGATTTGAAAAATCGGTCGTCAAATTTCCGGCAACTCAATTGATGGAGTACTTATGGGATCAAGGCGATTTTCATTGATGCTGCTTCCTTGATTTCACTTTTGATAGGTCTGTTTGTTTGTATTTCAGACATGTATCACACCATTTTATCTGATGTTTTCTCGTTTACCGCATGCAGGACCATCTTCAATCTTCTTCTTCTTCTTCTAATGCATATTCACTAATGAGTGTTTGCGACCACACGAATCATTTCTATCGCGTCTCTAGCTGTATGTATTAGGCTTTCCATTGTTCGCAAGCCTGTCCACTGTCTTATGTTACGTAGCCATGACATCCTCTTTTTCCCCATTCCTCTCCTTCCTTCAATCTTTCCTCGATAATCAATTGTAGAAGCTGGTATTTCGGGTTTCGCATTATATGCCCTAGGTATGCAGTTTTTCTTTTTTTGATCGTCAGCAGCAATTCACGTTTTTTATTTATTCTTCGTAGGACATTTTCGTTGGTCACTCGGGCCGTCCATGGGATTTTTAGTGCTCTACGATATACCCACATCTCGAAGGCTTCTATTTTATTCATTGTGACCACCTTTAGTGTCCAGCTCTCCACACCGTACAGTAACACCGACCAAATGTAACATCTCACAAATCTCGCTCTCAGGTTTAGGTTAAAGTCCGCATTGGTAAGAATACGTTTAAATTTCTTGAATGTGTTGCGGGCATTTTCTATACGACATTTTATTTCCAGGTCAGATGTCCAGTCTTCAGTGAGCCATACTCCAAGTTATTTAAACCTATTTATACGCTCAATTAATGACCCATCAGATGTTAGTTTTGCATTATTGAGTCTGTCTGGTTGACGAGTAATGACCATATATTTTGTATTTTTGGCATTTATTTTAAGGCCCATTCTCTCGCTGTGTTGTCCTACTACGTCGACAAGGTATTGAAGATCATTCATATTGTCAGCAATTAAGACCGTGTCGTCCGCGTAGCGAATGTTATTAATCCATGTTCCGTTGACTTTAATACCCCTCTCAACGTCCTCAAGTGCCCCTCAGAAGATGTTCTCAGAATACAAATTGAATAACAGAGGTGAGAGAACACACCCTTGCCGGACTCCTCTGCATATTTCAACAATATTGCTTTGTTCTCCATCGATCTTTATGTGAGCAGATTGTTTCAGATAGAGATTTTCAATGCAACGAATATCTTTGCCGTCTATATCCATTTGCCTCAGAATTGTTAGTAATTTATGATGTTGAACTCTGTCAAAGGCCTTCTCGAAGTCTATGAAGCATAGGCATACATCTTTCCGCTGATCGTGGCAGTTTTGTATCAGTACTTGTGTTGCTACTAATGCTTCTCGAGTTCCCAGGCCTTGTCTGAATCCGAATTGCGAGTCGCTGATGTTTTGCTCACATTTTCTGAATACTCTCCGATGAATTATCTTGAGGAACAGTTTTAAGGAGTGGCACATAAGGCTGATAAGTCTACACTGTAAAAAATAGTTCCTCATCTCAAACCATATTAATTTGTCTCAAGTTCTCCGTACGTTTGAGTACAGCCAAATGCATAAAGTACTTGACCCTACCGCCCTCTACGGTTGAGAATGGCGTTTACCCTAAATAAAAGTTTCTTGAGTTAAGAAACTGTTTAGTTTCAACCAAGCTCAAAGTTTTTGACTCAGGTGGTAAAAAAATTTGATCCAACGGTAATATTAATTAGTATGTAACTATTGATACTTTTCGTAGAATAAAAATTTTGGTTTCATGTAAATGAATATTACATTTCACTGAAACTCGATTTGTAGTTGAATGGGTCAAGAATTCAGTCGATAAAAATGATAATATCTCTTATGTCAAGTGAAAGTTTCTTGGGTTAAGAAACTGATTGATTTGAGCTAAATTGAAGGGTTTTTGACACTAGCAAAGGAATAATTTGACAAAACAAAATAAAACATTTGTATGTAATCATTATTTTTCTTCACAGAACAATAATTTCTCTTTTATATTAATAAATACCGCAATACCGCGGCAGACCATGAATATTGTACGGAATGGGAAAGGCGTCTAGAGTTTCGTTGGTAGTTGCAGAGAGGAGCGAGTATACCTCAAGCGTCAACCGTCTGCTTTTCCAAGACACGTCGTAAAGACAACCGTTCCCATCACGTCGGGGACACCAATGTAGAATCGAAGGAATTTATCCCTACTTATGCGTTTCGTCCCTGGCGCACACATTTGGACTCATCAGTATGGCTTGTGTGCGCCATGCCATAGACGCAGGGGTTAGAAGTTTTAAGGGAGCCGCCGGGAGTTGAATCCGGCATATAGTACCTAGTCGGTGTGTAACTTGAGCGCAAACCTCTAGGCCACCGAAGCGCTGTGAACTAAGCTATGCGTGGCTATATAGAGTGCCGCCAAGAGATCCCTATACACTCCCTGCCGCTGACATAGTGCCGCTACAAAAGCTATAGTCCAGGCAGTGGGTTATCATCTCATCCCTGTCATCATCCAATACCAGATCACCCGGTTCTCCACCAACACGAAGATATTTGGTTTTCTTTAAGTTGACATTTAAGCCCCACTTCTCGTATTCTTTAATTAGCTTGCGCATCATGTATTCCATGTCATCTTTATCACCGGATACAACAATATTGTGAGTAAAATGCACAAATAATTGCTTTTAAATGGGATATATTCAATATAAAAGAGATAGAGTTTTGATTTAATTGCAGCCAATATAAAAAAATTGCTTTTATTAAATCAATTACGCAATATTTTTTTTACAAATGTCACTTCATATTGCAACAATTATATGTTCAATTTTATTCAAATATTTATAGTAGTCTTCAAGTAAATGAGGCGAATAATATCTCGCGAGATTCTTGTTCCAAGAAACTGTAGTCGTTGCATCAACTGACAGAATTCACGACAACCGTACCTTCGTTCTATTGAACAAATAAAAATGAAACGAACGAATGGTTTCGTTAAAACCTATTTAGAATAATGTATTTGTATCAATCAATTATGGATATTGAGACAAGTGCATAAACAATTTCTTGTAATTGTATGTTTATGTTGAATCGGTTGTTTCTTTCATTTCGCTGAAATGTAAAAAGTTTCAGGCGAATGTTTTAGCTGTTCTCTATAATCAACTAGGTTGTTTTAATCAAGAAAAATAGTTCATTTGGCGTAATCAATTTTAGATTAATTCAAATTAAAATGGTTTGATTGAAAAAAAAATTCTCAAACTCCTGAGGAGTTTGAGCGCAGAATTTTTTTTTTTACAGTGTATGATCCTCGCATTTCCTAGCGTTATTCTTTTTTGGCAAAGGTATGAAGGTAGATGACAACCATTGAGAGGGATATTGGCCGGTTTCATATATTCTATTGGAGAGTTTGTGAAGAACTGTTACTCCTTTGTCGTCAAGCAGTTTAATATGCTCTGCAGTTATCTCATCGGGACCAGGTGCTTTGTTATTTTTCAGTGTGCGGATGGTCCTTTCTATTTCTGCTTTTGTTATTGAGGGTCCTGATAGATCATCCCCCGTATCTTGGCCAAGAGTTCCGTCATCCGAGAATAGGTTTCTGATATAATTTTCCCATATTATTTTTCGCGCATTGATGTAGCCTGCGATTTCGTTATTCTCATTTGTTATGGTAGAGAAGTTTCTTTTTCGGTATATTCCTGCCGTTTCTTTTAGTTTCTTGTGCAAGTTGAGATCTATTGGTGTTTAATAGGAGAGAAAGATTTTCGTCTTATTTTATTTTACGGTCGAGGCCGTTTCATTTTTCCGATAAACGATCTTCCGTTTAGCATGGTATTTAATATACAAGATGAGCCATCCATAACTAACTCTCTACCCCGAAATTTGAGCTATGAGATGGAATAACGAAGAAACGATCGGACATGTCGAAATTTGTTGAAAAGTTAGCTCTTTTTCAGGGGTGTTCAAATGAGTTTGATATCACAAACAGTTCTCATTTTCGAATAGAGTAAAGGGGTCGAGGACCACCTTGCTAAAAAGGTAATTGAATTAGCTGCGTTAGTGTGTTCTTTTTTCATCCCTTTTTTTTTTTCATACGAAGTGACTCAATCTTTTCTTACATACGTATGTAAGAAAAAAATTGTTTAATGTTCTTTTGAAAGAAAAACCTAGATACCCAAATAATGGAATCTATATACAGGGTGAGTCTTTGACCACTGCGTTAATTTTAACCATAGGTTCTTGAGATCAAAACAAACACTTTTTCTATTACGGTTTTTCCATATTCAGCTGCGTTAAAAAGTTATGAGCATTTTCAGTTTTCACATTGGGCAAATATCCCTCTGTAGTCCAGTTTAGTTTGAATGAAAAATACCTTCCACAGCTTCCACTAATGAATCTGAATTGTTTAAAAACATTATTTTCCCTCTAAAAAATGATTCACTCACTCATGTTTCATCCGATGAGGTCCATATCCAGAAAGAAGATACAAAATACTAATTTTCTGTTAAAAATAATCAACACCATAAACAGATTTTTGCTGCTCTACTATAATTTCTTTCTACTTCAAGATTATAAACCATACCTTTCTAGTGAGAAATTCCAAAAAACCCTCAGAATTATTGGATGTTATCATCATACATTTGTAATTTTCTTCTTAAAAGTTCCAAATCATGAAAACCATTATTTCTATGAAAACTTCCAAGGGAAGAGGTTGTCAGATTGCTTTTTTTTCACTCAAAGAAAAAAAAAAACATCTATGACTTTCCAAACACTGATATTTCTGAAGTTTCTTCTCGTTGACAGAGACCAGTGAACAGGTCTATGAGGTCTCTTGATATAATACTGTTGAAAACATGAAAATCTTTTTCGGAATCTTCAACAACAATGAATGATGTCAATAATTATCCTAAAGTGATGTAAATTTGCTTGATGATTATTTTCTGTACTGAATCCCAATAACAATTGACTCGGATAGAGTACATGTATTCCCAGATTTAGGTGTGTAATTATACTTGCTTAAAGAAATTGAGGATGATCACCTACATTTGATTCTTAAAAATCAACTAGGTGTTCTTTAATAAAAAATTCTTTGTTAAATCATTAAAATGAATCTATTCTGATTAGACTATAATTACTGAACATGCGTAAATTTTTGGTTTTTATAATCAGAGTATCTGTTTTAATTACGTAAACAAAAATATAAACATTGAATAATGATTATTCATACATTATGTCAAATTATAATTTACCTCACCATAAAATATTAATTCATTACCGAACCCCAGGAGAGAAAAAAATAATAATTGCAAAGTTTTTTAAATGAAAGATAATATTTGTTAACATTATTGATCTTTAGTTATAAATTTCCTCAGAATAACTAGAGTGAATTATTAACACATTAAAATATTATAACGTTTCTGTGGTGGGTAGTTCCCAATAAAATAGTGTTCTATGGTTCCTTGTTGTGTTATATGTAGCTTCCTTTAAACAAAATGTGGAAAATTTCGTTGTAAGGATAATTTCGATAGTTTTAAATTATTCAATTCAGTATGAAATTATTATGGTCAGAAAATGCATTCATAGAATCTTTCTTGTTTATGAGCTTATAGCTTCCAGTTTCAATATTGATAAAATTTTAATTAACCATGCATCATAACAAACATTCAGAAATATTAAAACTAAGTTAAGTTCTTTTATCTCCTAAGTTTGTGAACCGGGTTGAATCGGTGTATGAAATAAAGATGTGAAAAAACAAATCTAAGAGACTGAGTTCGGAGATTTTAAAACTCATATGAGCTTAATTTGAAGCATTCTTATGTTAGAATAGATATAATTTGATGAACTCTGAAAGTCTGAAGCTATAAAAAACCAGCTTTTCATAAAGTCAAGTCTTCAATTTAACAGGTCCTGACAGAAAATACATTACCTATTTTAACGATCAATATACCGAAGTACCTATGTGAGTGATGGAAAACTTTTTCTCTATTTATTATGGAATATTACTCTGGATTAAATGTCAAACAAGGTGCTAGACATCATCAATAATGAATACAGCCAATGGCAAATTAGATTTTGTGGTGAATGTAAGACAAAAATTGTTCAGTGGTTAATTTCATCTAAAAGTGTTTAGTGGTGGAACCATAGACTGGAGAGATTACCCCAAAATTTTGTAGAAGTATTTCTATAAAGACATAAAATATGGTAACATTGAACAAATCTGATTATTGAATCATTTCAGCACAGAGTTGGATTTGGAAAAATCAGAAAATTTGGGCAAAATTATATCGATTCAATTCTTTTCAACTTCTAATATCTCAAAAATGGTGCAATTTAGGAGAAATGATGAAGAATGATTTTATCCGCAAAAACACTATTGATTCCAGGAAATATAAGATACGGACCTTTAGTTCAAGCGATATTTGTTTTTCGTGCAAGTTTACCAATCTGTAGAGTAGTAGTGAGAAACCCACTAGAAATGGAATAAATCTATTGATGCCAAAATATGCAAGAGTGTTATCAAAAACCTTCTACAAGAGATCATTTCAATTGATATTATCGTTTGAATATTACAGGTGAAAATGCAATTTTTTTTATGAAATTTCAACACCTCTTTTGAACGGGGCCAAATTTGGAAAAATCTTATAGGAAGAAAATGTTTCTTTTTACGTCAAGAATGTATAGTTAAAATTAACGCAGTGGTCGAAGACTCACCCTGTATATATATTGACGATATCAATTGACAATGAATTATCAATTATTTTCAATTGGTCTGCTGAAACTATCACACGAAGGAATGGCTTTTTTGGGTATTCTTATGTCTTCTTGTGTTGTATTATTTGGGCTTAAAGTCGTACTTCACATACTTGTTTCTTTCTTCCAATATCTCGTTAGGATTACCATTTCTTCTGAGTAATTCTCTGATGTTATTCGTTTCTTGATTTTTATCTTGTTACAGAGATCAGTAACTTTTGACAATCAATGAGCATCGAAAACTATTTGAACATTGTTAGCTTTCATGAAAGCAAATTTGCCTTGGAAATGATGAGAAATTGTGCTTACAATAATTCTACTCGAGTACCATAAAAAAATTCCTTCAATATATGATGCTTGCATAAGAAATGTAAAAAAAAAGCTTCGAATACATTCCAAAATTTTACTTATTTTGTATTCAACAATCAGCGCTCAAAATAACATTTTCCCACTCCATGCAAAGTCGAATGAAAAAAAAATTTTCTCACTATTTTGTTGGTGTTATTCATTAATAATATGGCCATAAAAATAAAAATTATTTAATAATTCTAGGATAACCGCCTAATTGAACATCGAACTCATTTTTTGCTAACTTCAAAGCCTAATAAATTTTCTCTGTCAATACCACTTCCATCCAGTTAACTTCAAACAGAGCATCCGTACATAAGGGAGCACATTTTTTTGTAGACGCTGACTTCGTTTGGAGAAGAAATACGGCCTTTGAGAATGAATTACCCGGGTACAAGTCATCTATTGATCGCTTCTCCGTTCAAGTATAAATTCAAGTGAAACAAAACGAATGAATTCTTGGACAGAATTGAAAATTTCCTGTAGAGTTTTTGGATGCTGAATTCGTTCAACGGAACGATCGTTAATTCCTAATTTGAATGGGATTTTAATTTATCAACTGTTTTATACTCAGTTGTTTTTTTGATTCCGTTCAATTTCTGTAGGAGGTGGATGAATAATTATTTTCGGTAATTTCTTGTACTAACCTTATCTGTAAAACAAAATAGGAATTTAATGAAAGTGGAATGTTTCACTAAGAATAGTGCTCAGTCGTTCTCCATTGAGCCTACCAAAATAATCCTGTTTCCAATATATATCGGTATAGAGTTGGGACCAGCATTGTGAAACTCTAAGATCTAAATTAAATACGGTGATCTACACAGTGAGGGCCATCAGGAATGTAGTTGATATTGGCACACTAAGGATCATCTATTTTGCAAGCTTCCAGTCTATTTTATCATATGGCATTATTTTCTGGGGCTCTAATTCTAGGGCTAACCATATATTTGTTATTCAAAAGCAAGATATAAGAGCAATGTTGAATATGGGTTTCAGATCATCCTGCAGGGGTTGCTTCAAGTCTGGTAACATCTTAACGGTACCAGGTCTATATATATCTATCTATATTTATAAAATTATACTTTTTGTACGTAAACACCCATATTATTTTGAGGAGTATATAAATGATAACTCAACTAGAAGAACCCAGGAATATTTTTTTCCGGTATATAAGTATTCAATCACTGAACAGAGCACGCTATATATGGGGATAAAATTGTATAATCTTCTCCCACTAAGTATAAAAAGATATTCGATGTTTAATTTATTTCAAAGGGCATTATTTTCATCTGTATTGAATTGTGAACCATATTCTTTCAGTGAATTTAAAGATTTTTGTAAGACACAAAAAGGGCGAAATTTTGTTTCTTTATTCATTAATTGTATGTGACTTGTTTCCATTTCATTGTTGTACTGTATAATGATGATTCTGGTAATAAACGGACATTATTATTATTATTATTATCATCGATCATTAAGGTACCTTATTCAAGAATAAGCCGTTCGTTTGATAGGAAAGATGAGCACTATTTAATTTTTTTTTTTTATTTTGCGGCCGTTAAATTTGCCGAAAAGAACCAATCCGAAGGGTAACGTTCTTCAAAGTATATGGAATTGCAGCGATAAATGAGCAATTCGTTTAAGTTGGGTTAACTATTTTGCACACGTTCGATTACTGGGAATTGTTTTTGAGATAGCAACCTTAGGCTGTTGTCTTCTGGGTGTCATTTCTTTTGAATTTTCAATTATAGATGAATTCAAACAAAACGCACAGTAACATACCAGGATTTTGAAGCTCCTAATATCAAAATAAATTTAACTTACACTTGATACTCCTCTGTTTTATTTATCGGACATTCCTTTATATCATGAACAAGCCGGTTAGTTCTATGATTTGATGTCCCTCTGCGCAGCATAATCTTTCGTAACTTCATTGTTCTCAGTGATTTTATTAACGAATTTACCTTTTATTAGTAGAACTTCGTTGATATGGAAATGTTTGGTTTTCACATTAAGCAACACATGTTTGTGGGATCATATATTGGAATAACACACACTGGTTGGTTATTTAAAAATGATGGCAAAAGTTAATGCTGAAGCTCAGGAAATATTCAAGAGGTGGAGTATTCAGAGTGCCTTCAGTACTTGGGGAGTTGATTAAACTATAATTGTAGATACCTTGAGTTATCGAGTGTACTAAGTTGTACTAAGTAAAACACTACAAATCATTTTGTTCATTTATTTCTAGATTTTCTTGCTGTAATCTATGAATATGTTATCTTAATGTTATTCATGTTTGTTTTCTTGATGCTACTCATATTTATTTTCCTTACTGTTGATTGTTTATATATTTTACTGTTATATCAAGTGATGAGTACAATTTTATGAAGCGGCAAGAGCACTTTCGTCTACTTATTTCTATAGTTCATACTGCTATCTTTTTATCTAAAATATATGATAGATTTCCTTTATATTTATATTTTGGGGTCTCGAGATTGTGTACCAGTTCTATATTGTTGTATAAGATTACCTTGAACGAAAGCTATAAATGCCGTTACAGGTCCGCACCAATAATAGTGATGAGGCTTGAGAGAATATATTATTTTTGGCACTGTTACTTTTTCCTTTTAGCAGAGCCACTGCTAGAACTCCATGACCTCACCTGTGTTCCCATTTCCTTGGCTCATACACAATTTAAAGTTATGGCTCACATTCATTGGGGCCATGACTATGACGATGATCATAGTGCATATACTTTTTTATTAGTTTCCAAAATTGCCATGATCAATATTTTCATTGTATTATTGATGTCGCCATGATTATTGATCTAATTTTATTATTGAAGTCGCCATATTTGCCATGATTGTTATTTTTGTTGTATTTCTGAAGTTCTTATAATTGCCATTGCTATTACTCTTATTATATTATTGAGGTTGTACCCATAAATGCTGGTATAGATTATTTTGTGTAATCACAAAATTTTGATGTCTGATAATAACTGCCTTCACACTGGTTATCTAGGATAGGAGGATATTTTTACTTTACTTAGTTACTCAAGGGCACCTCCTGCTCCTATGATGGATCTCCAAGCAGTCACTTAACACCGATGTCACACGTAAGCTTAGATATCTTGGCTTGCACTTTCATTAACCTCCACAATGGTTGCATTGTCTAAATTTAGTTATTATGAATAGATCGGTACTGATAATTTACAGATTTGATGTATAGTACTACAGGGGCTATTTATGTCTAAGGCTTTATCCCTTTCATTTTTTCAGTCCCTGAATATAGAATTAATCTTTTGTGTCTGATCATTTGGTAACTTAAAAAATTTCAAATATATTTTCTCCTGTATATGGATAATTTTATGCAGTGGATACTATGCTGTCATCAAAATATTCATCGAATCTGTCAAGCTCCGATGAATTTGTCTTAACGTTCAACATAAGTCCAGAAAATCTCGAATAGCTAGGAAATCCAACGCAATCATAGTAAGAAGGGTTCAATGTTGAAAAACAGAAGTCATAGCCAATTTGTGATCACGGTTTCCAACACAAAATTTCAAGCTCCCTGTACTGATATTCACAAAATTTAAAGGATGCATACCTTTCCATATTTTCCTGCTTCGACATTGTGAAAAGATTTTTTAGCTCTGGATGTTTAGAATGAGAAAAATGAACATAATAGTGACTGTGAATATTTGACCCTTTTCCGTAATTCTTCGAAAGCAAGTCGAATAAACACAATGATATTAAAAGAAATGGATTCAGCATGGATTACATCAGAAACACAAAGGTGAAAATGATTTTTTTAACTATTTTATTATCTCTCCTTGTATAAACGAAAGTGTTCAGGTTCCAGGAATGTTTTAGCTAGATAAAGAATTTCCAAAAATATCAGTATTCCAATTTTCAGGTTTGAAATATTTTCAGTTCTCCAAAAATGTCTAATAGGCACTCGAACTTGTGTCACTCTGTTTATTGAAAAAAAATTGTGCACAGACCAGATTTATCCAGCTCAAGATTACAAGCATGCAAATGCTCCACTAAATTCATCAACACTTTTCTAAATTTGTATCACTTCTATTATCATCAGCTGCAAATCCTAGCCGAATATTTATTTGACTCTGACTTCCATCCCGTATGAAAACAAACATTCGGCACTTTCAGGCTTCTATGTTCCATTTTCATTACAGAAGCTGTATTAATGGACTGTTTGATAAAAATTGATGAGTACATGAAACCACTAACTACAAAAAGCGATTCCATACCCGATGATAAGAATCGAAAGCCGATTCCATTCCAGGTGCGTTATGAACGTCCCATTTTCGAGCTTCCGGTTTCTAGAATGGATCACACAGACTGAACGACCGGCATCAGAGTGCTTTTTGCTGTATTAATTCTATATTCATTTGGCGCCGTTTTCGTCCTGATTAAATTTGATGACACAGAATGGTCTCCCAAACAGATGATTTCCATTCGACTGAAGATAATAGCGAACTTTTCAGAGTAACTAATTAAATTCGAAAGTTTTTTTGAGCATCGCATTTTTGCACTTTATCGTCGAATCAACAGATGATCGATTCCATTATTTTTTAAATTTGGGGCTATAATTTCTACTTGCCAAACCATAGGACCCTCTGTGCACGATTTCATATTATTGGATTCAATTTGCCAAGAAAGTAGATAGTGATATTAGGTGGATTCAACCCACTCACGATAACTATCACAGATTCATAGGTGTTGTGAAATCCGCAGCATAAAAAAATCATTTCAAGAGGTTTCCGGAATGATTATATTTCAGGTTGGTCGAAAGAAACCGATAATTTGTATAAGGACTATCAAAAATCACCATCCGTTGATAAATGTGAAAGGCTTATGAATTCCATCAGTACAAGCCGAAAAGAGAAATGGGATAGTGTTGTATCTAAAATGAATTTCACACATTCGAGTAGGAGTTCATGAGATATATTGAGTGAATTAGGTGAAGCTACTCCCCTTGACTCATCATCATCAAAAATTGATCCAACATTAATCGCTCGCCGCTTAGTTGATGTATCTGAATCAATTAATATATCCCCATCTAACACAAAGAATATGAAGAAAAAATTACACATATTCAGGACATCTCCTACTTAAGAACATGTGTCACATCAATTCAATACAGGGTCTCTCACGAAGAACCTCACCAATATTTATATGGAAAACTACTGAACGTATTTTCATGAAATTCAGCACTTATAAGTATTTCACGATGCTGATAAAATCTAAAATATTTTCAAGGCATGAGCACCTCCGGTTTTTCCGGAAATAACGTCAACTTCCGTTTTTCAAATTAGAACACCGTTTTTTTATTGCAGAAATAGATTCTTTAAAAAATTTCAAGTTATTTTGATGTAACATGTTTCAGCTTTGGTTGGAAAATTCTCTCTGAGCCGGAAAATTCGAAAATAGAGCTCCGCTGAAACTAGAATAACTTCGAGGTTTTTAAATGGAAAATTGTCATTTTTGGGATTTGCAAGATGTAAGATTGATGTATCCACTTTAAAAATCGAAATCGCGATTCATGATATAGGGGGTGAAAAAATCGCTTTCAAAGTTAGGGATGACAAAATCGTGAAATATCACTTTTTTCAAATTAGAACCCCATTTTTTTATGGCAGATATTGAATCTACGTTAAAAAAAATGTGAGTGTATGTATCACACCCTTGCCCTAAAGTGGATATTTTCTGAGTTATTCACAAAAAAACTGTTTTTTGTCTTGACTTTTCAGCTATTTCTTTTCCCTTTACGCAAAAAAGATGAAATTTTCAGGAACTGTTATTTGAACCATGCTGTAGAATTTTCACCCCTTCTTGAAACCCACTTCACGTTACTATTAGGAGAACCATGGCAACTCTCGCAGTTATATTTAGAAAAGATGCTCAAAGTTTTGACCGTTAATTTCTGGACATTTATTTATACGTCTCAGGAATGCTTCGTGCGTTGCTCTTCTTATTTCATCGGGAGGAAGAGATCTGCAAAAGTGTTTAAAAACCAAATTGAGTTTCAAAACTATGAATCTAAAAATCTAAACAAACCTGAACGCATTTCTGAATCGTTCAATGCAGTCCTCCTTATCAGTCAGGGGATTTGAGTAGACAATATTTTTTATCCTACCCCAAACATAATAGTCTAAAGGAGTTAAATCGGGAGAACGTGGATGCCAAAGATGTGGACCATTGTTCGCCAACCATCGATCTTCAAATAGCCTGTATAGGATATTTGACACATTGAGTGAGCTATCTTGTTGATACCATAAGTCTTTATGGGTCTGTACTAGCGGCTCAATTATTTGAGTCAATATGTCAGAATATCCATCTCCTAAGGAAGAACATTCTTTAAATAATGCAAACATGTGTAGTGTTCTATCTTACCAGTTAAAGTCCCATCATAAATGGGAACATCAAAAATTGCATTATATTTGATGGCGCAAAAAACATTGAAACTCCAGGTCTCTTGAAAGTTCCATTGTCTGAAGTAGTGGTTGTTCTCTTCATCCCAAAAATGACTGTTATGCCTATTGAAAGATCCATTCTTTGTGAATTTAGATTCATCTGTCCAAATTATACAGTCCAAAAAAACTTGAAATCGAATCATCATCACTTGAAATCTGAATCAAATAGCTTCGTAAAACTCAGTTCTCCTGACGAAATCAGATTCCTTCAAATGCTGTACCCCATTGAATTTATATGGGTGCATTTTATGATTTTTTAATATTCTCCAAACACTCGATTGAGATAATCCCAGAGCAATCTCGGCATCTTTGAGAGAATTTTGAGGATTCACACGAAATTATGCAAGAACTGTAATTTTGTTGTTCTGATCTTCTACTACACTTCTCTGTGAATAGTTTTCTTAACGAAAGATCCGACATTTCTGAAGTTTGTCATGGTTCTGTTGATGGTATCTCTCGTTGGTCTGGGTCGGTCAGAAACCTCTCAATGAACAGTCGAATCGTTTTATCTACAACTTTATTACATTCTCCATGAAGTAGAATGAGATTTATATAATCTTCATTGGTAAAATTAGGCATAGTGATCGATTTTATAACTTTATACGAATTATCACCAAATTAATAGTAAACACAAAATGCTACTGAATAAGGAGGAATTTGGCAGATGTAATTAATGATATCTATCATTAAAAAAAAGAATGTGAAACATGGTAAGTTTTTGCATATGGATCATAAGGAATTATTTATTTATCACTGGAGAGAAAACCGATGGCCGATTAGTTGAAATAAAGAGGTTTCCGATACAAATTCGAATCCAAATTCACCATCTATTTAGGAACAACCTGTAACTTTTTTCTCTTGCATATAAGGGTAGTTACATCTAAAAAATGGTTTAAGTAACAGTTCCTGAAAATTTCATCTTTTTGGCGTGAAGGGAAAAGAAATAGCTGAAAATTCAAGACGAAAAACAGTTTTTTGTGAATAACTCAGAAAATATTCACTTTAGCGCAAGGGTGTGATGCATACACTCACATTATTTTTTAACGTAGATTCAATATCTGCCATAAAAAAATGGGGTTCTAATTCGAAAAAATTGATATTTCACGATTTTGTCATCCCTAATTTTGAAAGCGATTTTTTCACCCCCTGTATTATGAATCGCGATTTCGATTTTTAAAGTGGATACATCAATATTACATCTTAACCAATCCCAAAAATGAAAATTTTCCATCCAAAAACCTCGAAGTTATTCTAGTTTCAACGGAGCTCTATTTTCGATTTTTTTTCGAATTTTCCCGCTCAGAGAGCATTTTCCTACCAAAACTGAAAAATGTTACATCAAAATAACTTGAAATTTCCTAAGGAAGCTATTTCTGCAATAAAAAAATGGTGTTGTAATTTGCGGAAAAACCGGAGGTGCTCATGCCTTGAAAATATTTCAGATTTCATCAGCATCGTGAAATACTTATAAGTGATGAATTTCATGAAAATACGTTCAGTAGTTTCCCGTATAAATATGGGTGAGGTTTCTCGGGAAAGACCCTGTATAGATGTTTTGAGGGCAGCAATTAAGTCTTCCAAATCTCGGAAAGCAGCAGGTTTTTACGTAGTTTATCCTGAGTTAATCAAACTTTTAGAAAAAAAGGCCTTGTCTTGGTTATTGTCATTCAAAAACAATATTCCGAATTCAGAAAACTTTCCTTCCGAATTCTGTAGGGCTAAAGAAATAGATATTTTGAAAAAGGGAAAAAATTCTTGTGATCCTAGTAGTTATCGACCATTCGGATTATTGAGTGTTGCATTCAAGATATTGAAAACGGTCATTCTTTTCAGAATCGGATCTTCTATAGAAAATGCTCTACAACATGGCAGGCTTTAGGAAAAATAGAAATTGTCCCGATCAGGTTCTCAGCCTTACAACTTTCATAGAATTAGGCTTCAATAATTAGTTGCAAACAGGAGATGCTTTCATTGATTTATCTTTGGCATATGACACTGTGTGAAAAGATAATTTCCAAACTCTATACTCATCTGAAGTGTGGTCAAATTATTTTATTAAATAAAATATGTTATCTCATAGAAGGTTTCGTGTTTTTGTTGACAACAAGAGTAGCAATTTCAAAATATTGAAAACGTTCTTCCACAAGGATGGTTGAAGCCCCTTTATTTTTCAGTTTATATCTTAGTGATTTACCCATGACATCATCTCAGAAATTGTTTATGCTGATGACATTGCTATTTTTTACTAGCATTCAGATTCCCATAGTTTGAAAAATAACTGTCATCTAATTTGGAAATTTTAACGAATTATTTTATTGAGTGGCGATTATGTCACAATCTCAACAAAACAGAGGTATCTTGTTTCCATCTGAATTATCTAAAAAAATATAGGAAATTAACTGCTGTAACTTTCAATGATTCGCATGACAGAGGGATTGACGCGTATGAGCCCGAAAACACACAGCAGTCGACTGTGTTTGTTTCAATAGCTTCATTCGGGTTCGTATTTTACTGACTGGATTCTTGGACTGTCAAAAAATTATCAGAGAAATGCAGAACCCGAGCAGCAAAATGAGGATTAAACATGGATAGACATAGGTACCGTTTTGGAGGTTCTTTGTTTAATTGCGCCTGCCAGACAACAACTTTCAAGCACTTAGTTGTTTTTTCATTTGTGTTTACGAATATTCGTCAGGAAATGTTTGACAAATAATATCTGGTATGAAGGTAAGTAGTGATGTCTCTGTAATAAGCTGTATTAATACGTTAATTATATTGTTTCCAGGCTTTCACTTACTGTGTGAATAAATAAGAGACGCATTAGGAATAAGAGACAAAACTAATTGTGGTTGGGAGTCGAGTTTTATTTTGGAGTTCTTAATCTTACAACCCATAAAAATGAATGACTAAATAAGATGGAAAGAAGAATTATTTGTACCTAGATATTTAGAGAATATAAGACTAGGAGATATTTTCTTCCCCATCAAATAGAAAATTAATACAATGGGTATTAGAAAGAAGAGTGGCCAATTATCGTTAATGATTACTTCAAGATAAACATCGATATAACCTGCAACAAAATGGATATTCTCTTGTGGAGTGTACAGAAAAATATGCAGAGAGGTTGAACAGTTACTCAAAATTCATAATGCCAAAATATCGCCAAGTGTATCCATGTGCAAAATCTAGTCATTGTACTCCGTAGTGCTACTTTTTGCAAAAATCAAACCATTCCCATTTTTTTTCAGAGATTTTTTTTTAAAGATACTGGAACTTATTAAAAAATAATGAAATAATGATTGCAAAGTATGTTCCAGCAAATCAATTTCGAAATTAAAAATAGTATACAGTATGTATAGCACTAAATGTGTGTATTTTTGTGATTCTATTCAATCAGCTGATTTATAAGAGTTTCAAATGCTCTTTTCATTATTGCATTATAACAGAATTTTGATATGGAATATTTACAGTTTCAGGAATTAATTTTTTATTGTGAATATTAGTCTATACATAATTGTGCTCTATTTGATAAAGAATCATGAAATCAGTTCATTCGATTTATGTATTTCAAGTTGAATCTCGTGACATTTAAATTTGTTGTATTACCCATAAATAAAAAAACTTTTTCATCTTTGCAGGAAATCTTATTTCATACCCACTATATCAAATCAATTTATACCTGAAATCTAAATTAATTCAATGACGTGATAGTAACTAGTTATACAGATCTGAACCTGTAAATATTTCCAAAACATTATTGAACGCAAAGTAAAATTGGTAAATCAGTTAACCATACAATTTACCTATATAGGTAAGGGATTGCTCTGAATGCTGAAGTAGGTTATATTTCAGTTTATACTATCAATAATATTCATGTGTTAATGCAACCACTGTCTGAATATGGGTGATGCAACAAAGCACAGAAACTAGATCTATCGAAATGTTTTGTTCGATACAGATTCACTGTTCAGTATTTATCAGGTGGGATTATATATATTTTGAGAATTATAATAATGATTAGTAATTTGAATTGCGCTATTATAGTATTCAACTGTTTCTATCAACATTAAATTTTTGGTTTGTCGATGAAAATTTGATAAAACATTATTTTAACTATGGAAAACAATTTCATGCAGACGAAACTCTCAAACAGAAAAAGTTCGCTAGGAATTTCATTGATAATCAGGTTGCTGATAAATAAACTCAGATCCTCATTTCGTTTCATCAAAAATTTGAATTTTTGAAATATACCTAGATACATGCGCACATTACCTTTTTGAATATAATGTGTTTTCAATTGATAATTTAAAAGGAGCTTTTAATGCAATAGGTAGTAAACTTTGATGTAAAGGGAAATCTTGATTTATTTCTCGTCTAAAATTACGAATTTACCACAAGTTGCGTTTTCAAGTGATCGTTGTTTAAGGGTTGGTAGCATTTGTAGTCCGCAAAATATCCTCAACTGATACCTGCTCTCGAGTAGGTACCGATTTTGACTGCCCTGGAACTGTACTGGGATTGTACTGAAAAAACCCGAACAGCGAACCATTTTGAAAATTTGGTCCAAAGTTTGTCAGAGAAAAACCCGAACAAGTTGGATTTGGCAAAATGCGCAAACTCGTAGGACTATTTGAATCGGTTACAGCAGAAAATTTCAATTTAATTCTCCTGATCATATAAGCCATAAATTGAAAGAAAAGCATTTTTAATATTGCCGATTTGTTGACGAGAGCTGAAAATTTTTTTAATAAAGCTGTTTTTCACATACTTAAAAATAGTTGAGGAATTCGAAATGATTATTTAGAAAACTTGAATCATTGTAATAAATAAAGTTGTAGTGCATGCTAGAAAATTTAACGAAAATCCCAAGAATTTTTTTGTTAATATTCGATTACAGTTGAGTCTTGTTGGTCCGCGGGATGAATTTTATTTTCATCCTACTCTGCAGATCCACAACTGCCGAGCATTCCCCTATCCGCCACCTGGGGACGCGTTCTCTAGGAGTGAGACTCTCCCGAGAATAAATTTTTTTTTTCTTTATTTTTATTATTTTTTTTATATTTTTATTTTATATTAAGGACTATCACATCATAATATTCAATCCTATTGTAAAATAGTTTGTCAATAACTAACCTATCTCAATATCATTTGGAATTCTTTCTTTTATAAGATTCTGAAGTTGAATTTCTTGAATATTTGTTTCGACCCCTCGATTTACTTCGTGACCTTATTCTGGTACTATCACTTCTTCGAGACCTTATTCTTGTTGGATATTTATTTCTTCTTTCAGACCTATGTCTGGTTAGAGATCCGTCCCTTCTTACAGATCTATCTCTTGTTAGAGATCTGTCTCTTTTTTGGGACTTATACCGTTCTTGAGATCTTTCTCGTTCGTACTTTCTTTTCCTCTTATTGGCCTTACTCATTCCATCCCTATCTCCATTTCGATGACAATTCCTGTCTCTGTCGACGTCAAAACGAGAGGGATTCCCATCTTCATACCTTTGTCGTACTTGGCATCCTATACTCCCTGTAGGATATTCGGTATGCATACCATTGGGGAAGAAAGGCGTAGTGGGAGTTGAATAATTTCTTTGTAATGTTACATTACTGTAATGATACTCGGGCCACCTATGGCAGACTTGAGTTGTTTCGAATTCTTTAAAATTTTGGAAAAGTCCTTGCTGGAAATCATATGGTTGCCAAAATGGTTCAATCATCACTGGTTTTGGAATATCTTCTCGATAAGTAATTCTCACTGGAATTGGATTATCCCACCGACCTCGAGGAGGGTAATATTTCTTGAATCCAGGAAATTTATTGCTACATCTACTAATTTTCCGAATATTTTCCGGATAATTCGTAGTGCGGCTGTTCTTCTCATTTTTTGAATCTAATAGGAAAGGGTTTATTTTTATTTCTCTGATAATAACATTAATGTTATCCTCATAACCGTCATCCAACTCCAGATCGCTTTCTCCATCCTGTTGAATTTCTTGAGATTCCACCTTAATTTCTCCAATGACATCATCATATAACCAGTCGTAATTTGTAACAGCGTCGTCCATTTCGCAATAGAAATATATTCTGGAGCGTTAAGATAAATAAATATGGTAAGAGACTATGTGACCTCTGAGAGAGCTTCTCGAATACTGAATTATGACCTCAGATCTCATCGACTTTTATACCCTTTTCATTTCAGGTAGATATACGAAAACTACAAGTCATTCTTCCGGTTCATTAATCTACCTGAATATTTAGGTACGCAGATTAAAAGCTTCTCGAATACTCAATTATGACCTCAGATCTTATAGACTTTTATACCCTTTTCATTTCAGGTAGATATACGCAAAATACACGTCATTCTACCGGTTCATTAATCTACCCGAATATTTAGGTACGCAGATTAAAAGCTTCTCGAATAATGAATTATGACCTCAGATCTTATCGACTTTTATACCCTTTTCATTTCAGGTAGATATACGCAAAATATACGTCATTCTTCCGGTTCATTAATCTACCTGAATATTTAGGTACGCAAATTAAAAGCTTCTCGAATAATGAATTATGACCTCAGATCTTATAGACTTCATACCTATTTTATTTCAGGTAGATATGCGTAAATTGAACGCCGAAGATGATCGATGTCATAACTAAGACTGTTTTAAATTCAACCATGTGAAGATCTGAAGACATGAAAACACGATTATACAATGAATGAATATAGACTCCCTAGGCCATTATAACTCTAAAATAAACATAGCGGACTCGCCAGGTATTGAAAATATATCTTGCTAATAAGAACGTAAAAGTTTTCCATGAAAATGTTAGTGTGATGCCCACCAATGCATTGCTCCACCTTCAATTCCTTGAAGTTTCGTGTTCGACATTCCGAATGTTATCACGACTTGAGCTTTATGGAAAAATGATTAATTTCTATTCATTGTTCATTTTAGGATTTTTTCTGAACTCATTCAAAATTCTGTAGCAAGTTGTTTATTTCATAATCATTTTTCGACATTGAATAAAGTTGTTTTTTCAACGTCGAATCGTCCCATAAAACACTCTTAAAAACATAGAATGGATATCAATCTAAATCATGTCGAGGAAATGACATATTCTGTATGCTTTTTGGCGCTCTTGTTCACCTGAACAGAGTGCTTATCAATTGCCCATATGTCTGTGACTTTCGAATTTTTGGGCAAAAGTGGTATCAATCGTTTTGTTTGGACCTACTGATCAATAATCCGTGGTCAAAATCGATTCTGTTCGTCCGTCCGTTCCGTGAACACGATAACTCTCGAACGGATGAAGTTAGAGAGTTGAAACTTTCAGAATAGGTTTGAGGTATAAATATCTCGGCTAAGTTCGTTATTCGGTCAAATCGGCCGAATAGGTTCAGAGTAAAAAAAAAAATTTTTTCAAATGACACTGTTCAAATAAAAATTTTTTTATGGTGCAGTTTTATCAGACGTATACAAAAATATCACTTTCGACTTCGACAAGCTAATAGTTCTGGAGATATGATGATTTTTTCATTTACTCAAGGGAAAAATAGAAATGTCATGAAGTCCGAGCTTTGTCATTGAAAGATTTGCCATCACAGATCGATATTCGTTTGACAACTTGCGGACCTAGATATCAGTGTCAGTTGGCGTAATATCAATCAAAATTTTCATAGAATTCATAGAGGTAGAATTCGATGTCGATGACGTTGTCAAAATTCAGAAAAGCACAGACGTAATATTAATAAAAAAAATTTTTATCATAGAGAAAGAATTTGATGGCGTTGTCAAAACTCAGAAAAGCAATGACGTAAGTTTTTAGGAGAAGCATAGAACAAAATTTGGTGAAAATTATGAGTAGTTATTTTCAAATTGAGATAAAGGTTTGTTTATTCATTAGGCTTTCATATTTACATCACATTGTCCCATATTACGGAAAAAGACTATTGTTCACCCGATCAGAGAGCTTATAGATTTGTTAAGGTTTGAATATTTACTTGCAAGTAGCTCAACAAGAGCGCCAAAGCAATCTGACCTCACGTCAGTGCTTTCTAAATTTTTATTAGACTAAGATGTTTTCAGATATCAATAGACGTTTACTTTATGTGACTTAGACGAGTGTGTGTTGCTTGGGTAGTTCTTGCAATTTGAATTGGACAACTCTAGGAGATAAAGAAAACTCACCCCTCACCACGACAAAGCGATCTCTCATACATCGGCTCAAACAACTGCATTTTTGAGCACTCAAAATATCGATTTGATGAGTCATCCGCCGTATAGTCCTGACCTGCTCCGAATGACTTTTATTCCTGAACGTAAAAAGTAACATGTGAGGTCAACGTTTTCGACACCTGAAGAAGAGGTTCATGCGTTCTGAATGCAAGTCGCAAAAGTTCTTTGATAATTGGTTCAAACGCATACAAAAGTGAATAGATCTCAATGGGGAATATTCTGAAAAACAATAATGCGATTTTCGATGATTGATATTTCACTTTGTTCTCTAATCTTGAAATATAAAAGGTAACCCTCGTATGTAATCAGACTCGAACCTAATGCCTATTTATTAAATTTTTTTGAAAACTCTCTTCACCTCTCGAAAGATACAATTGATGTGACTTCTCATTACTTTTTGAATTGGCCAACAAAATCACTTCTTCCTCCTCTTCTTGTTATAGCAAACAGGTTGTGCCCAACACTGATATTGCCATGGTGTCCAAGATTTAACACTCGTGTCTAGACACACACATTACAGTTTGCCTCCGTTTGTATCCGCATGCGCAGTGAGTTGCGATGAACCGTTGACTGACGGTTTAGCGGGATATCATTTTATATTCCGCAGCGATCCGTACCTTGCACCATTTTCCATTAACATGGAAACATTCTGCAAAACCTGCGAAAAAAAATTCTTTTCCAAGAGGACTTTCAGAACCCACTTGAAAAAAATCCATCCTGGTGAATATTAAATTTAGAAATATTTGTTTTTTGAGATACGGGGCTTGAAATTTCTAACCTGATACATCAATTTGAAAATGAGAATATGATTTTTGATTCTGTTAGCGCCGGTCCATAAATATTGGGATTTCGCATGTCGAAAACTGAATATTACCTTATGAAGATATTTTACTGACCAAATCTTGAACCTTGGGCTATAATATAACGTATTCAATGTTAATTCAAATTCATAGGATCATATTACTTTTTTGGGAAGAGTTGCGGAAAAATAAATTATATCAGGTCAGAATTTGCCTACACTTTTGGGCTTGACCCTCCTCTTTTTTCAAATTGTTAACATTCAGAATTGTAATCAACTCATATTTTATTTCAAATCAGTTTACTATAATTCCAAAGCGAACTAATCCCCCAAAAGCAAGTTGCAATGCTTGTGGTGAATTTTTTGTGAAATATTGTTATTTAATAAGACATGTAAAAAGGTTTTACCAGGTATTAATTATTATATATATTATTTTATATAAGTGCATTCATTTTTAACACGTTTATAATAGCGAAATAGTTTAGTGCGGAGATTTAAATACAGTTGAGATGGAATTATTCGTGGCTGATTCCGCAGAAATGCAGATCTGCAGAAAAAATTGAGTTAGCAGGTACTTGCTGACACGTGTTTCTACTTATTGGCTTCTTCGGGGCAAGGAAATGTGAAAGGAATTAGAACTATGGAGGAGCTTTTAGCTCTGAAAAATATGGTAGCTCCGATTAGACCGACATTACACTCTATACAGGCACAACAATGCCGGAATATTCAAACAGTAGCCACAGGCTCGAATAATATTCATATTCACCATAATAAGAATATTCTGGTTCAAAGGAACCTGTATAGAACGCATAAAACGAAAGTTGTGGTTTATCAAACCCAACTAATGATGAAGTAAATAAAATTTCAATTAATTTACTACAAATAGAATGGTTAATTAATGTTAATTTTTATTCGTTATATATTTTTCAATAAATATTTTCATGGATATTAAAGTGCTTTTTTTGTACCTACCTTATTACCATTCTTTCGAAGCCGTTTCGAAGGAAAATGGTTGAGTATCAAAGCAGCCAAACCATCAAGATTAAATCAGTTCACGATGGAAAAATTGTCAAATTACCTCCTCAGAATTGTGAAGTTCATTGCAAATACTTTATTTTACCATTAAATACCTACATATATATTATACCTTTAGGCTGTTAGTGGAAAATATGTGGCCATATTGTGGCCTTTTTATTGAAGCTCAGAGACCAACATCTGGACATGAAAACCAATTTCCTTTCAGCTTAAAAGTATTGATTTTACAGGAAGACAAAGTTAAAAAAAAGTCAATTTTTCAATGGCCAATGTTCACCGAACCGAAAATAAGACAATGTTGTTGAAATGTATCTATAGAACTTACCTAATGAAACAAATATTAGGTACCTATACATAATAGGGCCATTTAAAAATGTCAAAATGATATTGCCACAACAATTTTAAGAAATACCCTGTACCTACACTCTTTTGTGGAAAAGGTGTTCTTTCAAGAAACTTTTACGATTTCACTGTATGATGCAATAGTACAACCGTATTCATTTTTTATTATACCTTCCAGGTAAAGCATAGATACTCTTTCAACTATTATTAACTTTGGGAAGTTTCAAAATATCATCTATTGGACTATTTCCATGAGTAAGAGAGTAAATAGTTCAATTCGTTTCACTTTTCATAATGATATAGGTATTATTATTATATAGGAATTCAAATTTGCCTGGTAACTCTCTGCGCATGCGGATACAAACGGAGGCAAACTGTAATGTGTGTGTCTAGACACGAGTAGATTTAACTATTCTAGCCGCTCTTTGGGAATGTACCTGTCGGCTATACTCATGACGACGGCGCAGCTACTGCCGCGCGGTAAGAGCTACTCCACTTGTCGCTTCAGAATTCGACCTTAATTCAAGCTGTGGTGTTCGGAAACAGGTCATATGGCTAGGACCACCCTTCATTATCTCTCAAACTCATGTATTTCATCATTTTGACAATGATGGATACTGACATGATCAATTTCAACAAATGAACCGTGAGAAATCAAATACAGATCTGAGCGTAAAATATTGCTCCTTGCCTCATGATATCAAACGTCTATAAGTAACGTTCAGAATATTGCTTTGAAACTCAAAATAAGAAATTATGCGGAAAACCTGACAAACGGCGGGATGACAAGTTACAACCCCATAAAACGAGGTTTGAGGAAGTTTATAGGCAGGCATCGCTCATAAAAATCGAATTTATAAATTTGGGTGCGTCTTCAAGAAGGGAAAACTAGGCTAGTGAATTACCCCATTCATCTTGGGACGCGTTGAACGGAATACTTGAGAGTTCACTTTGCATAAGACGAAAGGGAAACGGTGACTTAACATAATTATGAATAATTCCTTCATTTTGTTACGAAGTATAGAGCGTCGTATAAATTGGATGAGTGTACGTAACAATTTGATGATTGCTAACATAAAATTACTTCCGCGAATAACCTGATTGTAAGAGATCTTCTGACTCTTGCTAATTTTTTGAACCTATCCCGCATTTTCATAGGTAATAACATTCAAACCAGAAAATAAATATACTCGCAGTTTATTTGTTCATTCTTTTGGTATTTTATTGAAAATCATGTCTTTAATTTTTTATTGTTCATCATAGAATGCTGAAAAGAGAGTCTACTAGTCAAAACGATTTAGATTGGTTCATACCGATTTGAATAGATCAGCAGATAATCTGCTGTTCAAAATCTATTCAGGTTGAAATCTAAATGCCAATCTATCGAGGGTTCATAACACAAATGAACATATGATAACAAGCTTCTAGGCATAAATATAATATTCAATTCTTTCATATTCCTTGTAAATAAATGATTTTTTTATTTCGTGAGTATGGAATCTTTTTTTAAAAAGACGTTAAGGCTGTCCTTCAAGCGACGTTTCGCAACTTTATTTGTTGCTTCTTCAAAGCTCTACAAACACACACAGATAATTATAAAGAACATGGTTTTATGACTATAGGAATACCTCGGAAATGGGAAACGTCTATGTTGCCCTTGATCAGAACATTCATTTGGCTTATTATAATGTAAATAAAATTTAGAAAGCACTGACGTGAGGTCAGATTGCTTTGGCGCTCTTGTTGAGCTACTTGCAAGTAAATATTCAAACCTTAACAAATCTATAAGCTCTCTGATCGGGTGAACAATAGTCTTTTTCCGTACTATGGGACAATGTGATGTAAATATGAAAGCCTAATGAATAAACAAACCTTTATCTCAATTTGAAAATAACTACTCATAATTTTCACCAAATTTTGTTCTATGCTTCTCCTAAAAACTTACGTCATTGCTTTTTTGAGTTTTGACAACGCCATCAAATTCTTTCTCTATGATAAATAATTTTTTGATTAATATTACGTCTGTGCTTTTCTGAATTTTGACAACGTCATCGACATCAAATTCTACCTCTATGAATTCTATGAAAATTTTGATTGATATTACGCCAACTGACAATGATATCTAGGTCCGCAAGTTGTCAAACGAATATCGATCTGTGATGGCAAATCTTTCAATGACAAAGCTCGGACTTCATGACATTTCTATTTTTCTCTTGAGTAAATGAAAAAAATCATATCTCCAGAACTATTAGCTTGTCGAAGTCGAGAGTGGTATTTTTGTATACGTCTGATAAAACTGCACCATAAAAAAATTTTTATTTGAACAGTGTCATTTGAAAAATTTTTTTTTTTTTGTTACTTCTCGAACCTATTCGGCCGATTTGACCGAATAACGAACTTAGCCGAGATATTTATACCTCAAACCTATTCTGAAAGTTTCAACTCTCTAACTTCATCCGTTCGAGAGTTATCGTGTTCACGGAACGGACGGACGGACAGAATCGATTTTGACCACGGATTATTCATCAGTAGGTCCAAACAAAACGATTGATACCACTTTTGCCCAAAAATTCGAAAGTCACAGACATTTGGGCAAATTGATAAGCACTCTGTTCAGGTGAACAAGAGCGCCAAAAATACTATTCTGTTCACAAGGTTGAAAGATCCAACACATTTTAAGTAATTTATTCAATGTTATCTACAGAATTCCATGTTCATGCAACAAATCATAAATAGGACAAACAAAACAGAATTTAAAACAAAGAATAAGTCTACACAAAATTGATTGCAAAAACCATAATCAAATCAAGACCAACAAAACAGCATCACTCGTCACTTCACTACAGCTCACAATTTCAAGTTATAGGAGACAACAGTTTTAGATATGGGGTCCAATTGGATCAATCGTAATATAGAGGAGATGATACAAATCCAATTAAGAGACAATATCAACCTGAGAACTGACTGTTTGGACTTGAGTACAATCTACCACAACATACAAAATTTTTTTCCCGAAACAGGATTCAGGCACCTAAACTTCATTTATAACATCTTTTATATCCCATCACCTATTTATTTTATATAATATTTATGTAGTTCAATTGCAATAATATTATTTTTTAAATACTTGTAGAAGTGGGAATAAGCTCATCATTTCAAAAAAATCTGTTTCTATACTCCAGCATTGTTCATTTTTTGTCATATTGATTGATAGTTGTCATCAAAAAATTTCAAAGATTCATGAAATATAATTTAAATTCGATAGACGTTTGCCACTTCCGAGGTATTCCTATAGTCATGAAACCATGTTCTTTATAATAATCTGTGTGTGTTTGTAGAGCTTTGAAGAAGCAACAAATAAAACGTCGCTTGAAGAACAGCCTTAACGTCTTTAAAAAAAAAAGATCTATATCCAAGAAGTAAAAAAATCATAAATAGAATATATGAAGACAATGAAAGAAGTTAGTCAGGTCAAAGGTAGTGATTCACACAGTAAAAATCATATTCCACTAATTGAATTGAAAACAATGTATTGAAACTCGACCAATTAGGACTTCTGAGTCAAATTTTAATCATACATATAGTGCATTTCAAAGTTATGGAACAAATTTGTTTTCTTAGAAGAAAAATATTCGGCCACAAAATCCTGAAACACCTCAATTTTTGTTTCACTTTTACAAAATTTTCATGCATTTTTCAAAGATTTTCAACACCCAGTGCAATCGCCATCAACTCTCCAAATTGTTTTAATTGGAAAAGTAGGTCATGTGGTACTTTTTGGCGAAATCTTTGTATCTGCTTCACAGGTCTGCGAAAATTTTGAATAAAAACATTATTTTTGCACTTTGCCATGACTCATTTACTTTGAGACGACAGTACCTGATGAAACTGGTCACCAAATTGAAGCCGACCATTAAAATTTTGTTCATGCTCAATTTTCAACCCCTTTCATCAGGTACCATAGTCTCAAAGAAAATGAGCATTGATTAAGTGCACATACTGAAAACCTCTTTGAACTAACAGATTTTCTAAAAATAATTTTTTTTCTTGAAATTTTCTGAGCGCCTATAGAAAAGATATAATGACCATGCCAAAAAAGTAACACATGACCCACTTTCTCTGTTCAAAAAAATCAGAAGGTTGATGGGGATGGCCCAGGGTGCAACAAAAATGCTTAAAAATTTTGAAAAGGTGAGGCAAAAATTGACGTTTTTCTGGATTTTGTTGCCAAATATTTTTCTTGTGTGAAAATGAATTTGTTCCATAATTATGAGATGCACTGTATGTTTAATTTCGTCTGATCATTAAGACATTCATTGATTGCAACAATTAAAAATCCTGAATAACTGAAAGATGAACATTGCCATTTTAGAGTTGCAGAAGTGAGTAACAAACTTTTTCTTGTAGAAAATGTACCTTTGACATTTTCCTGCTATATTTATGGGAGATGATTCACTTGGATCACAAGACTCGGTATCAAAGGTCCTTCGCTGCCTGTAAACCTTTTCCAAGGAGTTTGCCAAATATACTTATCAATAAATTTCTTCTATCCACTTCTTTGAATGCTATAGCCTTCATCAATTTAAGATTGGAATTCCATTAGATGTTGTTGGAAAAACTTTGGAAAAGGTTTGTTGGGAAATGCCAAATGAACATAAAAATACCAAATTCGAAATATCTCAGCCCTTTTGTAATAGAGTTCCAGATCAACATATCAACGAACTTATACGGTGAGTTTTTCACTGAAATTTTTCCCTAAACCATTATATAATATTCTGAATTGTACGATACCCAGTTACATGAAAACTGGCTCAAACTGTAATCGCCGCACCTACACTAGGAATCGAATATACATACACCTGTTTTAGCATATTGTTATCATTTATATATTGACTTAAATTGTTTTGACTAGCCTTAAAAGCGAAGAAATTAGAACTCTGGAACGTCGACATTGTTGAAAACATTGTGTATCAAAGTCCAATTACAATTACCTGACTTTGTCTCAGTTTACCTTCAACCATTGAAATTAAATCGAGCTTTAAACTCAATACTTGAAATCATACACGAAATATTGTTTCGCAAATTAGAATTCATAATAATAAATCCATATATAAATAAGGATTCGATACAATAAAACTTGAGAATTGATTGATGTATAAACCTTTGTATTTTAGAATATTGTCATGTCACCATATTTGACATTTGCACCGTAGTTGTAAATTATGTAGATGCATATTTTATTGAATTTAACAAATAATTCAATACGAGAACTCCTTCAATAAAAATCCAACCAGAAATAAAAAAAAATTTCGAAGAAATCCCAACCGGTAGTCTATTGCACAACTGCCATAAAACGACATTGAAATGACAGCTAGTTTATTTAAATTTCCATAATTGATGAATATTCATACCAGAAGAATGCATCGTAACATAAATGAAAGATATGATATACTTATTACTATATAAACCACAGTTCTATTATTCCCAATTTGATTTGTTATATAGAGAATTAGTCACAGAGAATCCCCATGAAGTAGACCGGCACTGAATCGATTATTCCCTTTGTTATTGTTAGATCATGATAGCCTCTGGACAGGCCAGTCACAAAGGGTTGCGTTGTTTATAGTGGGATTTCTTGGATAATAATTGTTCTATGGTGAATGTGCAAATTGACGGAAATAGAAACAAATTAGATTCACGACTAACATTCGCCATAGTTGGTTATTATGATGGACGTAAACAATGTTCTGCCCTATTCCCAATTCTCGAACTGGAAATAGCACAGATATTGTCTTCTGCCTCTGATCTGTATCAGGAATTTGAGTCATTAGATCAACTGTTGTTTCGAATCCTCCAATATTCATTATATTGTATAATATAAAATTCGATAATTTTGATTTTATGAGCTTTTTCGTATAATCTAAATATAATTTTATGGAAATATATAATAAAACCTACTTTCTCGAAACCAAATGAAATCCAAGAACCGCAAAATAATTGTTCGTGCGTGCCATTTAGGAAAAGCAATGTTTTGTATTTCTTTCCCCAGTCTGATAACGCAACCTTAGACACGTTACAATACTTTCTGGCTTTCTTTTCAATAATTTCATCACAATTTCCATTATCAGGAAGATTGCTCGGTCTCTCGCCATCACAAATCATGATTATCCAAATAATTCTATACTTTCGTGAAACTTTATTGAAGTGTTCTACCTGGAGTTTTGAATTTATCCAAGGACGTCGCATAATTTGATAAATAAACGGCAGTTTAGATATTATTTTGTACTTTACCGGATCGTAAATGATGCCTTCACATAAAAAATAAATTGAGAAGTTATGTTATTCCATCTGAAAATGCTTAGTGATTAGGGCAAAGATAATAATTTATATTGGTTAAATATCTGCTTGGAGAATTTATCCAAATATATGAAGTTTCAAAAATGTCTCAAACCAGTGTGAGGATGTTCAGTTAGATGATATATGACAGTTTTAAGGGGAGTAGAATTCTGACCATATAAAACTGAAGGAAAACTATAAGTTCGGTTATTTATTTCACCTGAAAATGCTTTGGGATTGGGGCATAGATAATCATATAAAAAAAGATCTCAATATCTGCCTTCATGATGTTTGCTTTGACAATATCTTCATTGGAAAATTATCAAAATAAATGAAGTTTCATAAAATGGCATATAGTGTCATCCTATGTGAGGAACTTCATTAAGATGATATATTACAGCTTCAAGAGGAATAGTATTGTAGCTGAAATGAAACTGAGGAAAAACTGTAAGTTTGGATATAATTAATTCAAGATTTTTTTTTTCGGAGATTCTCTTATATAATAATAATAATAATAATAATAATAATAATAATGATAATAATAATAATAATAATAACATCCATCCGCTAGTCATCACGGCCACAGGCATGGTTCACGACAAGCTGGAACACCATCTGACCCTTCTACACATAGAACGAACCTTACCACTCATGCAGAAAGCAGTTATTCTTAACACATGTCACATTACCCGATCATTTTTGTCACAATCGTGAACGCTAATCTACTTGGTACTGACCCGTAGATTAGCTAATAATAACCCATCGATACGATGGAGAAAAACGAAAATAAAGAAATAATAATAATAATAATAATAATAATAATAATTATTATAATTATTGGTATGAGAAGCTTTCAGGTATCCATAGATACCTTCTGGATTTATTCTGTCAGATGCTGGACAGACCTGAATGCACCCCAGAATTTATAACTAGAGGAAATACATTCCTAATTCCAAAAAGTGATAACCCAAATAACCCTGCAGATTACAGACCAATAACCTGTCTGCCGACTATATATAAAATTTTCACCAGTATATTGGCTAACAAAATTTACAGACACTGTTCTACGAATAACATTTTAACAGAAGAACAGAAAGGTTGTTGCAGAGGATCGCAAGGATGTAAGGAGCAGGTAATAATCGATACTGTGATAACATCTCAAGCTATCAAGAAACAGAGAAACTTACACGTTGCCTACATCAACTATCAAAAGGCATTCGACTCTGTACCTCATAGTTACCTGATCAAAGTACTACAGATGTATAAAATCCATCCTTCTATTGTTAAATACCTGCGGGTACTAATGAAACGATGGACAATACAATTAAGAACAACAGGTAGTACAGCAAGTCAAACCAGTAAAACGTAGAACATTTGCAGGGGAATTTACCAGGGAGATTCGCTAAGCCCACTTTGGTTCTGTTTGGCTCTAAATCCTCTCAGCAGAACACTTAAGTTCACTAAGTACGGATTTAACATCAAGTCATCTAGAGCAAATCACGTACTGAACCATCAATTATACATGGATGACCTAAAACTATATGCCAGAAACAAGGATGAATTACATAAACTGCTGGAAATAACAAAAAAATTTTCGGAGGATGTCTCAATGACGTTTGGTATGAACAAATGTAAGACACTGCATCTTAGAAAAGGAGAAATCGTAAACTGCGAGGGATTTCCGGAATCAGCGGATGCTATCATTGAAAATTTAGATGATAATCAGCCCTACAGGTATCTGGGCTTCCTACAATCAAAAGGAATCCACCATACAGCAATTAAAACAAGACTTCTAGAAATCTTCCAAAGAAGAGCAAGAGCTATCCTCAAAACTGAATTGAATGCAGGTAATAAGATCAAAGCCCTAAACGCGTTCGCTATACCTGTTCTGACGTACTCGTATGGTGTAATCAAATGGTCCGCCACAGACATGGAAGCAACTGCAAGGTCACTTAGAGTCCTGACGACAAAACATAGAATGCTACACCCGAACTCAGCCATAGAGCGTATTAACCTGCCAAGGTCAAAGGGGGTAGAGGTATTCTAAACATCCAAAGGTTGCATGGAGAACAAATATGCAAACTAAGAGAATATTTCAACTCTAAGCGAGACTCAAACCTATATTCAGCCGTATGCGGAGCTGACACTAACTACACTCCGCTACGACTGGCCCTCCAGGATGAAGATAATGATAGAGGACTAACAGATGAACAGCTACTACAAAACTGGAAAGCTAAGAAAATGCATGGTACCTACCCGCATTTGCTCTCTAGCTTGAGCGTGGATTACTCCTCAACCAATAAATGGCTGCAAAGAGGAGAGACAGAGGGTTTTATAATAGCAATACAAGACCGGGTTATAGCCACACGTAATTACCGGAAGTATATCCTCAAGGAATTGATAGACGACAAATGCAGACTTTGCGGAACACAATCGGAGACAATAGAACATCTTATTGGAGCATGCACCACACTTGCAAATCGAGAATACTCAAAAAGACATGTTGACATAGCGAAGATTGCTCATCAGCAACTAGCCAGAAACACGTTACTCTTGAAAAATCCCTTGCCTCCATATTACAGGTATCAGCCAGAAGAAGTCCTTGATAATGAAAACACTAGATTATACTGGAATCGACCTGTGCAGACTGACCGAACTATCAGAGCAAACAGACCGGACCTCATCTTGATGGACAAGGAACGAAAAACAATTCATTTGATTGATGTTACTGTACCCCAAGACCACAATATTCAAAATGCATATGGTCAGAAAATTAACAAATACTCTGATCTCGCTGAAGAAATGAAAGAACTGTGGAGATATGACTCAGTTATCATCCATCCGCTAGTCATCACGGCCACAGGCATGGTTCACGACAAGCTGGAACACCATCTGACCCTTCTACACATAGAACGAACATTACCACTCATGCAGAAAGCAGTTATTCTAAACACATGTCACATTACCCGATCATTTTTGTCACAATCGTGAACGCTAATCTACTTGGTACTGACCCGTAGATTAGCTAATAATAACCCATCGATACGATGGAGAAAAACAAAAATAAAGAAATAATAATAATAATAATAATAATAATAATAATAATGTGGGGTTTTGCTAGATCCCCATCGGGCGCCTCCCAGGTGGCGGATAGGGAATGCCTCCCAGATATGGATGGTACCGAGGAAATCAAATACTCGGGGTGGACCAAAATCTAGCATTAACGAGTGGCTTCCGTCTAAGAATAAGACCACTCAAAGTCCTCTCGAAGTCCAACCCTACGTACGGTATATATGTATAGTAACTCTACAACCACGTGAGAGGCGGTCAACGACTACGAATATTACGATGACTAATAGGGCAATGGCAACCACCCACAGAAATGATGGAGATTAAGGAAGGAAATATCCTCGGAAATGAAATGATACCTCCTGGGGGGCAGCACCAGGGCATCACTGGAGCCGTTGCTGGTGATGACAGCATACGAACCAACGGTGACCGGATGCTGAGAAGGCGGGCACCGGTCGGGCAACCCGAAACTGCTACAGCCACACACAATCGCAGTAACCTCACAAATATCACTACTGCAACTGCTAGGGATGTTTTTGAAAGCATTACGCAACAAACCACTCGAGCAGGGATAACCAGACAACGCATAAAATGGACAAATCGAATGAATTCTGATGTAATGCGTTGCTATTTCAGATGCACGAACATAGAACGAGAATTGATCGGCTACAGAAGGAATTCCTTAGAATCTTTCTCAACACATATCCAGAATTGAGAAACAGAATTAGTGAACAAAATCTGATGGACCGAAAGAGAGCAATCATAAACAATGGCCTCCTCTCATCTATTGAAATATCAACAATTCGAACTGAGATTACTAATGAAATACAAAATGAAGCAGAATTAAGGCCAATTGAGGAGGAGAGAAATAACGATACCTGTCAACCTGAGAAAGAGATAGTGATAGATGTGTCTGAAATGCTGTCACAAGAATCTGAAATGCAAAAGACTCTCCGAAAACACTTCGAGACAGCAATAATACAGTTCAAAGATACAGATCCTCTCACTAGACATATCCTACCTAAACTACAGGTCAATAAAAACGTAATATCTTTGATAGACTTTGCTAATGAGTATCTTATACCTCTGCAAGTGGACGAATGCAAAACACTAGAGCATCTTCATTGCCTGGTTTACTGTACTGCAGTGTCTATAGTAAAAACACTGAGACTAAAGACAAGACCACAACCCTACCAACTGGAACCAAGACCTGAAAAGAACCAATTACCACCTGGGCGGTCAGAATACAGAAAGAAATCGACATCATACGAGTCAGGTTGGGACGTCTAACACAATATAAAGCTAACAATAGGTCAGCGAAGTTGACACGAGAAGTTAGGAAAATTCTGAAAACTGAAGATCTCACCAACATTGGTAACAACAAATTGGCAGAAATAATTGATACAAATACTCAACGTTTGAACGTACTAAGTAAGAGGCTTAGGAGATATAGAAGAAGCAATTTAAGAAGGACACAGAACAATGACTTCCGGAGAAACCAAGGAAAGTTCTACAGAAATTTAGAATCCTCGAATCACACTCGGAATGACAATAAACATACACCTGCGATGGAGCAATTTACTGATTTTTGGGGAAACATATGGGGAACACCGAAAGGATATAAGGAATCTTCCGAATGGTTACAGCAAGAAGAAAAACGATCAAGGGAAATAACACATATGAATAATGCGACAATCACCATGGAAGACCTGAAAGAAGCGTTGAAAAAAGCAAAAAACTGGAAAGCTGCTGGCCCAGACCTTATTCATGGCTTTTGGTATAAGAAGCTTTCAGGTATCCATAGATACCTTCTGGATTTATTCTGTCAGATGCTGGACAGACCTGAATGCACCCCAGAATTTATAACTAGAGGAAATACATTCCTAATTCCAAAAAGTGATAACCCAAATAACCCTGCAGAATACAGACCAATAACCTGTCTGCCGACTATATATAAAATTTTCACCAGTATATTGGCTAACAAAATTTACAGACACTGTTCTACGAATAACATTTTAACAGAAGAACAGAAAGGTTGTTGCAGAGGATCGCAAGGATGTAAGGAGCAGGTAATAATCGATGCTGTGATAACATCTCAAGCTATCAAGAAACAGAGAAACTTACACGTTGCCTACATCGACTATCAAAAGGCATTCGACTCTGTACCTCATAGTTACCTGATCAAAGTACTACAGATGTATAAAATCCATCCTTCTATTGTTAAATGCCTGCGGGTACTAATGAAACGATGGACAATACAATTAAGAACAACAGGTGATACAGCAAGTCAAACCAGTAAAACGTTGAATATTTGCAGGGGAATTTACCAGGGAGATTCGCTTAGCCCACTTTGGTTCTGTTTGGCTCTAAATCCTCTCAGCACAACACTTAAGTTCACTGTACGGATTTAACATCAAGTCATCTAGAGCAAATCACGTACTGAACCATCAATTATACATGGATGACCTAAAACTATATGCCAAAAACAAGGATGAATTACATAAACTGCTGGAAATAACAAAAAATTTTTCGGAGGATGTCTCAATGACGTTTGGTATGAACAAATGTAAGACACTGCATCTGAGAAAAGGAGAAATCGTAAACTGCGAGGGATTTCCGGTATCAGCGGATGCTATCATTGAAAATTTAGATGATAATCAGCCCTACAGGTATCTGGACTTCCTACAATCAAAAGGAATCCACCATACAGCAATTAAAACAAGACTTCTAGACATCTTCCAGAGAAGAGCAAGAGCTATCCTCAAAACTGAATTGAATGCAGGTAATAAGATCAAAGCCCTAAACGCGTTCGCTATACCTGTTCTGACGTACTCGTATGGTGTAATCAAATGGTCCGCCACAGACATGGAAGCAACTGCAAGGTCACTTAGAGTCCTGATGACAAAACACAGAATGCTACACCCGAACTCAGCCATAGAGCGTATTAACCTGCCAAGGTCAAAGGGAGGTAGAGGTATTCTAAACATCCAAAGGTTGCATGGAGAACAAATATGCAAACTAAGAGAATATTTCAACTCTAAACGAGACTCAAACCTATATTCAGCCGTATGCGGAGCTGACACTAACTACACTCCGCTACGACTGGCCCTCCAGGATGAAGATAATGATAGAGGACTAACAGATGAACAGCTACTACAAAACTGGAAAGCTAAGAAAATGCATGGTACCTACCCGCATTTGCTCTCTAGCTTGAGCGTGGATTACTCCTCAACCAATAAATGGCTGCAAAGAGGAGAGACAGAGGGTTTTATAATAGCAATACAAGACCGGGTTATAGCCACACGTAATTACCGGAAGTATATCCTCAAGGAGTTGATAGACGACAAATGCAGACTTTGCGGAACACAATCGGAGACAATAGAACATCTTATTGGAGCATGCACCACACTTGCAAATCGAGAATACACAGAAAGACATGATGACATAGCGAAGATTGCTCATCAGCAACTAGCCCGAAACACGTTACTCTTGGAAAATCCCTTGCCTCCATATTACAGATATCAGCCAGAAGAAGTCCTTGATAATGGAAACACTAGATTATACTGGAATCGACCTGTGCAGACTGACCGAACTATCAGAGCAAACAGACCGGACCTCATCTTGATGGACAAGGAACGAAAAACAATTCATTTGATTGATGTTACTGTACCCCAAGACCACAATATTCAAAATGCATATGGTCAGAAAATTAACAAATACTCTGATCTCGCTGAAGAAATGAAAGAACTGTGGAGATATGACTCAGTTATCATCCATCCACTAGTCATCACGGCCACAGGCATGGTTCACGACAAGCTGGAACACCATCTGACCCTTCTACACATAGAACGAACATTACCACTCATGCAGAAAGCAGTTATTCTAAACACATGTCACATTACCCGATCATTTTTGTCACAATCGTGAACGCTAATCTATTTGGTACTGACCCGTAGATTAGCTAATAATAACCCATCGATACGATGGAGAAAAACAAAAATAATAATAATAATAATAATATAATGATAATAATAATATAATGATAATAATAATATAATAATAACGGGTGATTTTTTAAGAGCTTGAGAACTTTTTTTTAAAAAAAAACGCATACAATTTGCAAAATCTCATCGGTTCTTCATTTGAAACGTTAGATTGGTCCATGACATTTACTTTTTGAAGATAATTTCATTTAAATGTTGACCGCGGCTGCGTCTTAGGTGGTCCATTCGGAAAGTCCAATTTTGGGCAACTTTTTCGAGCATTTCGGCCGGAATAGCCCGAATTTCTTCGGAAATGTTGTCTTCCAAAACTGGAATAGTTGCTGGCTTATTTCTGTAGACTTTAGACTTGACGTAGCCCCACAAAAAATAGTCTAAAGGCGTCAAATCGCATGATCTTGGTGGCCAACTTACCGGGCGATTTCTTGAGATGAATTGTTCTCCGAAGTTTTCCCTCAAAATGGCCATAGAATCGCGAGCTGTGTGGCATGTAGCGCCATCTTGTTGAAACCACATGTCAACTAAGTTCAGTTCTTCCATTTTTGGCAACAAAAAGTTTGTTAGCATCGAACGATAGCGATCGCCATTCACCGTAACGTTGCGTCCAACACCATCTTCGAAAAAATACGGTCCAATGATTCCACCAGCGTACAAACCACACCAAACAGTGCATTTTTCGGGATGCATGGGCAGTTCTTGAACGGCTTCTGGTTGCTCTTCACTCCAAATGCGGCAATTTTGCTTATTTATGTAGCCATTCAACCAGAAATGAGCCTCATCGCTGAACAAAATTTGTCGATAAAAAAGCGGATTTTCTGCCAACTTTTCTAGGGCCCATTCACTGAAAATTCGACGTTGTGGCAGATCGTTCGGCTTCAGTTCTTGCAGGAGCTGTATTTTATACGATTTTACACCAAGATCTTTGCGTAAAATCTTCCATGTCGTCGAATAACACAAACCCAATTGCTGCGTTCGGCGACGAATCGACATTTCACGGTCTTCAGCAACACTCTCAGAAACAGACGCAATATTCTCTTCTGTACGCACTGTACGCATTCGTGTGGTTGGTTTAATGTCCAATAAAGTAAACTGAGTGCGAAACTTGGTCACAATCGCATTAATTGTTTGCTCTTTTGGTCGATTATGTAGACCATAAATCGGACGTAAATCGCGAAACACTTTTCGAACCGAACACTGATTTTTGTAATATAATTCAATTATTTGCAAGCGTTGCTCGTTAGTAAGTCTATTCATTATGAAATGTCAAAGCATACTGAGCATCTTTCTCTTTGACACCTTGTCTGAAATCCCGCGTGATCTGTCAAATACTAATGCATGAAAATCCTAACCACAAAAAAATCACCCATTATATTTATTAATTCTTTTAGCTAGCTCTGCTAGATAGGACAAGTCAACAAGAAATTACAATATAATATCACTCAATCATAATATGCAATTGAATATCAACAAAAAGTACAATAAAAATACATAATTTAAACAGATTAACTATAAATTACTAAATACAATATACCTACTCTACATATCGCGGTCGCTAAGAAAGTCTGTAGTAACATCTAGACAATAGGAGTTTTTTAATATCTTCTCTGAACTGGCTTTTTGGTAAGTTCTTAAATCTGATAGGAAGATAGCATACATTAATTTTACCCCGATGCCGAAGATCTCGACCAATCAGGAAACGAAGCACGCTTGCTGTCAATGACAGAGAGGACTATAGGCCCTCTTTGTCATATTTTCAACGGTTCGTTTTGACAATCAATCAGTCATTTAATTCGAATTTATACTTTTGCTAGAAGTAATTATTGGATATTTTTGTTAGCGTTAGCAACGTGTTGATATTTGAAAATTGCAGTAAGAGTAATTTTTATTATCTTTCATCATGGACGGAGAAAAGTAAGTATTGTATTTATCTATTATTTTGTAGAAAATGCACTAAACTAACTTATTTGGAAACTTTAATTTTCAGGGATAAACTGAGTTCTCAAATTTGTTCAAAACAATTATCTTCTGCTTCGACAAAATATCGTCATATGCGGAATATTCAACATCAAGATCTTATTCCAAAGCAATTAAAGCATTTAAAATGCCCAATTTGCCCAGAAGAAAAGAAAATTGCTCTTGAGTCCCATAAGGCTTTGGATATTAATTTAGAGCAAATTCATTCCATTAACATCATAACATCACAGTTGACTTTTGAAAACGAAGAAGAATTAGAGGCTTGGCGAGCATTGGAGAATAGAAGTGTCGATTACATAAAACGAAGATATCGGAAAAGCAGTGATGGATTAGTAATTTATTTTGAATGTATAATCGCAGTAATTATTGAGGTTTGTTTCTTTATGTCTTCCACCAGTTTGATATAATGAGTTCGTTTGAAATCATGGTGATATTAGGAAACCATTTAACTTCCAGGATATGTAAGTCAATGTAGCAAACGCAGCATGAAAACTGGAGGAAGTATCAGAATATCTGGGTTCTGCCTTTCTAGAATTCCTGTGAAGATAAGTAGTACAGGTAAGTTTTTTAGTTATTCATTTGTGTTAAACTAGAAATATGATCCAATATTTCATTTGTATGTTTTAGCTGTGAATGTAACATTCGTAGAAACACATGTAGGTCAAGAGGATGAACTACACTCTAAACGTGTAAGGATGATCAGAAATTGATTGCAGATGAATTGGAAGTTGGAATTACAAAAGAGAGCATTTTACAGGATTCTAAAAATGTTACAGAAGAAAAACTGCAAATAATTAATGTACTCGCAAGGGCAGATCTTTCTTATATTATGCGAAAATTCAATATTGAAGAAACGAAAACATGATGATGACATGCTACGGCTTTAAAAGTTAAATTAGATTAATCTAATAAAATTTCTAATTTTTCCATAGATTCTGACAGTAAATTTCAAGTAAGTCTTTGTGATAAGTCAGACATGTGTTTTTCATAGTAGTTGATTGTAGATGGAGTTGAACCAAAGCATTATGAAACTTAAATCATTGCATGAGAGTGATATTGGACGTATAATGAAATTGATTGATGAAGCACATGATTTGACACATGGTACTGGTGCAACTAGAAGAAAAAGAAAAATGGAGAAACAATTATATTTCCCAAAACATAGTAGTTGAATTTAATATTTTGTAATTTCTTTTTCTTCCAAGATAGTTTATTCATTAAATTTGATTCAAAGGTGTTGAGGTAGCAGTTTTGTAAGCTTATTCAGTGAAGCCTGTTTTTCAAGAACAAGAAAATTCTAATAAGATGCATGGTGAAGATCAGTTTAAAAAAAGGGAAATTTATCTCATATGTGGGTTTGCTGCTGCTTGATAGATGGAGGTGCTAGGATTTTGATGAAGCATGTTTAACTTAAAATTATCATTCACCATTTGACTAAGCAAAAATTGAATTTTCTCTTCAATCTAAGAATTATACTCCATTTTTATTTGAACAGAATGTAAATATCAATGAAAGCCATGAAATATATCAGCACCTTCGAAATAATGCATTTTCCAACAAACCTGATCCTGTAAAGAAAACAATGAGTGTAATATATTGATACTGACTTTTTAGTGTTGCTTCAAGTGCCTTATGGTCAAAAAGATATTTCGATAAATTTAAAACAGAAAATAGTATATGTGGTCATACTATTTGGTACGTTCACATATGCACCATTTATCCTTGTTTGTAACTCACAACATATTTTATTTGAAATGCTGCAATGAGTAATGAAAGTTTAAGTGTTTTGTTCAAATATACTGTGAAACATTTCAATTTGTTTTATTGTCATGAATTGGAAATTTGCATTAAATTAATTATACTACCGATATTGGCCCCTGTTGAGCATCATGCGATATCTTAGGAGTAATTAAATTATTTTTATAAGATACAAAAATTTTGACCAATTGTAAAGGATACTTGGAACTTATTGCATAAATGATCAAAAAAAATACCTACAATAACATTAATGTCTGCTTTCGCACCATACAATATAATTCGAAATGAAATAAGAATTTATTGATGCTACAAGTATTAGATTTTATTCATCAATCAAATATTTTGTGTTTACTTGTTTCAAAAAATTTTGAGGTTATAGGTAACTTGTTGCTGGTTTATTTTATTAACATCCCCTACAAATCAATCACTATAGAAACTGATATGGTACTCCGTATTTACACTGTTTTTACTTGAACCTGTAGTTTTCATCAACAGATTCATGCTTATGCTGGAAATAGGAGCCCTGAAAAATTCAGTATAATCCAAGAGGAATTGTTATCCATTTCTTCATTAGAATGAATGTATAAATGTCTATTTAAAAATAAATGCTATTAAACTGAAAACAAAAGCAGCCTATAAGATAGATAGGCAAAACCGGAAAAACGTTTTCGGAATCCTCTCCTGCATGGCGCTATAGCGTATTGCGCCAAAATCTGGAACCTCAATCATATTTTTGATGAATCTTTCCTCACGTCGACGTAGGACGTGAAGCTAAACTTTATGGAACACAGTGCATCTACGTGATTGGTCGGCATCGGGGTAAAATTAATGTATGCTATAGGAAGATGGTTATATAACGTAATACCCCGATAAAAAGGCGACGACTGATATTTTGATGTTCTGTGCCCCGGTATACATAGCCTTTCTCCATGTCTGGTGTTATAGTCATGGTAACTAGACAGTTACCTTATATAGGTAATCAATTTACGTTTTACTTATCGCACGGTGTCAGTGATTTCTTATATTTTCAGAATATATTTTTTTGATTTTGCTCATAGTATTCAAGTTTACTTAGGTTGAGCATAGATTGAGGAATTCAAGTTAGGCCTCGTAATGAAAAAATACATAGAGAAAATTCCTAGGCAGTAATAATGTGGAAATATAGAAATTTCAAACATACAAATAATTCACGTTCCATAACCATAAGATAACAGAAATTAACATCAGACCACTAACAGGACGGAGAATTACGTCTACATTTTTTTTTATTTCGAATTCGTAACAATGTTATATCACGTAGTTCAATAAGTACTACTACTTTCAAATATACAGGTTGGTTCTAAAAGAGGTGACGCACTGAAGTTATGTTTTCTCTAGGAGAAGTAGTCGAGGACGATTTCGAATTCTACGATGAGAGTAAGAACCACTTTCTCTTCTTCAAGAATCCATGTTGTTCGGTGGAATAAACAATAAAATTATCCTACTGACGTTGACAGTGAACCTTGAGGTGAATAAAATGAAATGAAATTGAAATCAAGAGGTTCATAACATAAAATTTGGAAATAATATCAAGTGAAAAAAAGTTTCCATTGAGTACTTCACAGTCCAGAAGTTCATCATATAGCTTTTCCAGAGTAACTCAAAACAAAGTGAACAACAATCGTGGGGAATCACAAAACCAGAAATAGCAATTTATTAATGGTTATTTTCGACCCAAGTCAAATGCATAATTTGTTATTTCTGACAAACTTATCCCTAGGTGAAGATTTGGATTTCAGTTCGAGGATTAATGTCATAAATTCCACTTATCGCTTTCATAGATAGTAGGTAATGAGGTTTTGTTTTACCAATTCTCAAGAAAATTTTATTTATGACTCAATTGAAGCCTTCTTGATGAATGGACTTATCTAGTATCCAACTTCTTCAATTCAGATTCAATATGAGAATTCATCTAGAATTCATTATCATAAAGGAGCCATTTCAGTAGTTTTGATTTTGACGTATTTTTGCCAGGTTCACGGAGCAAATCAATTGGACAAGTTCCAGCAAATACTTGAGAAAAAAGCAGTTATGAAAATAATTTTAGAAACGCTTGATGGCATAGAAACCGCTGCACAACATAACAAAATTAATACAAAAAACAGCATGGAAAAGAACTCCAACTCACTCAACGACAGAAGAAATTCAAATTAAATCACCTCTTCCAATTTGGGAACTGCTGGTATGAAAAAAGAAGAGCAAGAGGAAAATGGCACAGAATGGCACCAGAAAATTCTCAGTTCCAATATTTAGTAGAGAATATAAATGATAAAAATGCACTGTATTTGGAAAGCTATAAAGAAATTCGAAAGACCCACATTGAGGGAATCTCCGATTGAAATGAGCAATAGAAAATGGACTGCCTCAGAGATAGATAAATACGATATGAATTCACCAAACATCTTTCACATGTCCTCACACCGATTTGCATTAAATTTTTTTTAAATTAACGGTAGGCATCTAAACTGATGCAGAAAAATAATAACAAGTGCCAAACATCTATAAATATAATCTATAATCTATAAAAATTAAGGATGTTTGGCATGTTTTCGCTGAAGTTTCGCCACCGTTCAACAAATTTTTACTGATATGGGCATTAATTTCTTCTTCTTGCTCTCCTAGTCACCATTACCATCATATAACTCATTAAAGACATTTGTAAATTTGATTAACTTTATTTGCATTCAAATTATAACATGTGACTTATAAATCATATGGTAACATTGCTAGAAGAGGAAAAACATTTTACTTGCACCTTTCGTGAATTGACATGAAATAGTTTGTTTTGCACTAGTGTAATAATGATAAAATTACCCAAACCTAAAAAAGGTTAAACCATAACACAAATGTGGGAATCAGTTTGATAGGCCCATAAGTCTTCAGACCAATTCTAGTTTGTTAAAGCTTTTTTATGTCCAAAGTTGTTGATTCAGAGATTATGATTGAAAAAGAGGCTAAAGTTGACATAAAAGGAAATGCATGAACGGCTGCAACTGTTACCAGACCACCGAGAGATTAACTCTACAACTCATCAGGTCCATCGTATCGTAACCACCATCTCAACAAGCCACGAAGAACGAGAATATTGCTCAGTAGTTTTTCTGTACTCAAAAAATCAGACAAGATTTCGCATAACGGACTGCTATAGAAACTCAAACAACTCCTCCCAACGTCGTCTCACATAATTCTAAAGTCGTATATAGCAGACCGTTATTTTGCGTGAAGTATGGGGAACCAATAACCACATCTGCTTAAGTCGCATCCGGAGTCCCACAGGGAAGTATTTTGGGACCACTTTTATATATCATCTACGCTTCAGACATACCGGAAAGTGAGGAATACACCCTAGTATCTTTTGCAGACGATATAGCCATACTTGCATCTGACGAAAACGTCGAAATAGCATCCAAACAATTGCAGGTGCACCTAGATAACCTTGGACGTTAGCATCGAAAAGCGACTTAACATCAATGAAACTAAATCAGTTCAAGTTACACTAACTACAAGGAGAAGAATACATCTTATTGTCGAAATATTCGAAAGGGAAATATCAGTCGACACTAAAGCTGAGTATCTAGGCATACATTGGGACTAGCGCCTCAACTGGAGACAACACATCAATGCCAAAATTAAGTAAATCGGAAATTGTAATAAATGTATTGGCTTATATGCAGAAAGTCCAAATTGAACCTACACAATAAATTGTTAATCCACAAAGCGATCATCTAACCAATATGGACGTAGGACATCCAGTGTTGGGGTTGCGCTAAGCCACCAACTAGTCAAATTATCCAAAGAGTACAATCAAAAATACATTGTCATTGGTTAATGCCCCTTGGTATGTATAATCATAAGCTACAATGACATGCCAGCCAACTGATTGACCAACCGACAACTCGCGAAGATTGAAAAGGACCTAACTGACTGGTTATAACTAAGAATTCATGAATGGGAAATACTTTATATTTGTTTATACATACAACACATTTACTGAGTACTTTTTGAAAGTAGATCAAAAATTTCAATAACAAATGCTGACTGATTATATTTCTTAAAAGTTTGGTTTGGACAAAATTTGTGTAGTCTAATTCACTACGATCCAATCCGGTGATAGCATTCTCTAATTTGTAAAATAATGCACTGCAAGTCGAAATGATGTATGAAACCAACATTACGTTTTCACAAAATGCATATTTATTTCATTAGTGACTCCAGAAATGTATGGGAATCGTGCTCTGAAAAAGGCTAATAATTATGTGTGATTTGGAATTTGATATATAACGTACTTCAAAGGTGAAGTGCTTACGGGAATAAAATATTCTTAATGGTTTTTGATGGAGTTTATAAACTCACTTTTGGTTGGCATTTTGGGAAGGAAATTTGAGATTCGAACAAAACTGTAGGAGAATTGTGTGTAGCTATATTTTCAATTTGTGATATAGATTTTTTAATTCATCGTGGCAGTGTTATTAATATCACACTTTCAGACTACGAGAAAATATCTTAGAACAAATACGCACACGCTCCTGACCTGAGGTAGGGGCTTTCCTATTTTTTTTTTTGTTTTGAGAAGTACATTCGTCAACATATTCACCCTCTAACATTGAATTTCTACGACATTCAATTCTTCGTTTACAATGAACTGAAACACTTCATGATGTCCAGTTTTTCGATTGTTAAAAATGCACTAACACTAAATGGCTCATAAACAAATAATAAAGTGACGAATCGAAAGGAAATGACTAGTGTACTTGTATGAAATAAGAAATATTAAAATGCACAATTTCCTTCTGTTTTTTCAGAAGTTAAGAAGAACCTCTAGAGAAATTCACTAACTGAACTATGAACTAGTGTATCACCTAATTTATAACCTTATAATTATTCCAATTCAAATCAAATTGTTTAAATTGCATTATCCAAGACCAACTTTGGATTATAACCGTAATTTTACCAAAGTTTCTTTGAGGTATTCAGACAGTATCTCCCTTGGGTCTACGTAATTAATAAATTACTTCTTCTTCGACGACATCCCGTCATTCTTCCAACGCCCCAGAGATGGGGCGGTGGTCTGTCCGTGACCAGCTTCCTCCCTTTCGGTTGAAATATCGCCCTAGGCTAGAGAGATTTAATTGAATTGTACAACTGTACGCAACTTGTGCCATAAATAAGCCGAAAATTTGGTGAATTCGATAATAAGAAACGTGGCAGTTGAATTCCGACTGAAATGGGCCTACTACGACGTAACGTTTAGCACGATCTCGACGTCTTGGCGGTTTTATTCGACCATTATTCAAACCCTATTCGTTTCGGTGGTTTGTTTGACAAGAAAAGTAATGACAGGAAGTGGTGGGGATGGCGAGAAGTCGATTCGAGCTGTAGTTTGGCTGAGGAAATACATCCCTCTTCTGAAAGGGTCTTTACAGCCGTAATTTCGATTGTGCTCGATGCCCTATTCGTCTTACCATGAAAATTGGAAATGAGATTAGGTACAGGGTATTGAGGAAGATTTTTTTGACACACTGCCATCAGCATTTGACCTATAGCTCTGTTTAATCGACAAATTTGGGCTAGTTTTCGAACAAATTTGAATTGACAAATATTATTGCAACACCAACAAATCTGTCAGAAAAAAAAATCATTTATAGATTATAATACTGACACTCCAAATAAGTAATTTACTACAGATAAAAATTCTTGTGTACTAAACCCAGTAAATATCTCATGAACAAAAGAAGCAAAAGTTAAAATTCTGTGAGAACAATGGCGCAAAATGCAGATTTCTGTTAGTTACATGCTCCCAGTATAACTTTTTCAAATTGAATGGGACGTCCAGTTTGTCTTTGCAGATGTTGAGAGAACTCGGAATCTAAAATTTGCACAATCTCGGTTCAGTATCAGTGATTTTCAAAAACAGAAATAACTTACTCTCGCTTCTAGAATTCTCTGGTAATTAAAAATGTTGTATTTCAGATTCGACCTGGAGCATAATTAAATGCATTTTGCGTTATTAGACTAACTTTCCTAATTTATAAATTTTATTATTTTCGCTCAAATCAATACACTCTAAATTTTATACCTCATTCCAACGCTGTATGATAAATATTTATTTCATTTTCATTCAGTTGCACCCGGTGAATTCGCAAATTTGTAAAAAAATATTACACAATGCGCGTCAAACTCATGAAACAAATTCATTTTATCAGAAAAAAATATCTGGCAACAGAATACTGGAACACGTCAACTTGTTTTCAATTTTATTAAATTTTTATGCATTCTCGAAGAATTTTTGTTGCACCCTGTGCCATCCCCACCACCCTTGAAATTTTTGTGAATGGGGAAAATAAACCATGTGGTACTTTTTTGGCGAGGTCTTTGTATCTTCTTTAAGGCCATGCAGAAGATTTTTTTTTTGAAAAATTATTTCAGAAAGAGATCTACCCGAAGGAAACGAGTCAGCCCTCCACTGGATATCACGGAAATTGAAGTCACAAGCCACAATAATGTTACTATTATAGATAGAGGAGTGAATCTGATGGAGAAGGATGAGGTCTATATATACAGCCGAACATCGCCGAGAAGTCATGTGAAGACAAATGTAAAAACAAATTATCAATCCCTGGCAAATCATGAATCTTAGCCTTCACTTTGAAGGAGTTCGCTAAGTCATTGTGCAAATAAATGCATACTCCATCATAACCTCTGTTGATGTAACTATCATAACGAAACAGTTTTAATCCGGAGACATTAAAACAGCTATCAGGTATACCATCATGCAACCAAGTTTCAGTTATGAGAATGACCTTAGGTTTCAAATCATGAACACGCGCGCATATTTCATCAAATTTATTCTTAATTGATCTGGCATTGGTATACATAATGATCCACTCCTCTGAAATAACACCTACTTTTTTGATCTTGTGGAAGTTCGCGTAGAAACAATAGTGGGTAATCCCTCCACGTATTTTATTGTAAGATTTGCTTCTCCATTTAATTGTCGGAGTATCAATTCTTCCCTCAACTTCCGTAAATCAGCCAACTGATTGGGAGTGAGGTCATCGGATATTTGCAACCAGGTAAAAGCTGATGCAGTTGACAAAAGTTTTTTACACCTCAACACAGTCAAAGCCGTGACGGAGATAGCAAATCTCACCAAGAGGGGTCTAGGATTCCCTCCATCCGTAGTACCGATCCTGTTATGAGACACAACATGCTGGATGCCAGCCGGAAAGATATGGCCGATAATAGAACGGACAATATCGTCATCTGCAGTGCCAAATTCTGATTAGAACAGGCCTGAAAAGTCACTTCAAAACCACAGTAGAAGAGGATTTTAAAAGAGCACTAATAAACACGTCGTTCCTTCAAGCGTATCACATGCGAGTCTTTTGTCAAACTCCGTCCGTAGCCATGTGAAAGTTTGATTTATGAGGAATTTGTATTGAATGATTGTTTGGGCTATTACCATCATCTATTGTGGATGTAATGCTTTCCGACGTTTCGACAGACATCTTCTATCTTTATCAAGGAGGAAAAGTATAAAACCTTTTGAAAATTATCAATTTTCAAAAAGTCAATATTGACAGAAGTCAATATATAAATAGATCTGCCAGAAGTTTGGACGCCGATAGTTCGATCCAACTTAAAAAGATCATCATATCACAGATGAGTATATAACATCGTTCATTTTCTTTCATGACTTCTGTAAATATTGACTTTTTTGAAAATTGGTAATTTTCAAAAGGTTTTTTACTTTTCCTCCTTGATAAAGATAGAAGATGTCTGTCGAAACGTCGGAAAGCATTACATCCACAATAGATGATGGTAATAGCCCAAACAATCATTCAACACGAGCTCCATCATCAACAATATCTCGTCATCAGGAATTTGTATGTTCACTTACGTAACTACGCTGATGTTTCTTTACAAATTAGTTAAAAGATCGCACTGGCAATTAACTGAGTCCAAAAATGCTTAATCCCATACTCATATGATGACAAGAAAATAGTTGACGATAGATTGCTCACAACTGCCGTCAACATTTATGATGACAATATTGAAGACAGCAATAGAAGTAAAATGTAGGAGGAAATCAAGCATAGAGAAAATCAAAAAATTTCAAGCTAATTTGTTAGCAATATAATGCAATAAATTCCAAATTGGAAGCTTTTTTAGGCAATGATACAAAACTACATTATATATCAAAGTGAATGGGGCAAATTATATGCATAAAGAAGCATCATAAAACCTTCATATTTCAGGTTTTTGTGTTATCAAGAGAAAATTTTTGAATTTGTCTATTCTTTAGTATTGAAACTAACTGAAATCTCAAAAAAATGCCCTCGCACATAACACGCCATATCCCAGTAGGGAACTAGCGAAAAGATTGCATCCAAAAACACCATTAAAACAGAACATCTGCAGGATATAAATCTTCAGATCCAAGACTGTGCTGACAACAAGCGCTGCGTGGAAAAAGTCTCCTAAACCTTTGTGTCGGTCGGCACGAGAGGGCAAGTATTCATCTCCGAAATAAAGACTTCCCTTCCGAGGCGGATACAAACTTTCCACCATTCCTTTGCACCATTTGTATCCATCACCGGACGGCACCAAATCTCCATCCTCTGCTCAAGTCATTAGACTCCAGTTTCCGCGCAGAAAAAACTAGAGATAAATGATGTCCAACACTTTTGCCGCGAAAAAATGACGGTTTAAGGTGTGGCGGTTCCATGAATTTTCAAACGAACGGAACGGAACGGATGGGGCGGTGAAAAATGGAAAATGTAATTTCCCGGGATGAAAAATGCGAATACAAACCCCGAGATTGGGATGTCGATATATCATTCAGGACGTTCGATACCGGAAACTTTTGGTTTTTCACGGCACGACCCTGGCACATTCCGGATTCGAGGACGATTTAGCTTGAAGGCTTTCGAATGGAATAATGAATATTCGGAAGGAACTGAAAGTGGCCATGGTGAAACAATGTCAGAATGCTATAGGGTACACATTTTTCTGGGTTATTGTGCATTTACTTATTAATGGTCAGACTGATCAGATTTTATGTTCGATACATTTCACGCTGTAGGTACATCAAAAACATGTCTGAAATCTCACTGATAATTCTCAATAGTAAGGTTATTACGCTACGTTTACTCCGTTCACTGAAATGACTTTTTATAGTAATAAAAGTATCGTAAGAGTGGTTTTGCTATTTGTTTCATTATGCAGCAACTGAGTAATGGCCACAGTTAGAAATCAATAACCCGGCTTGCAGTGACCAATTCAGCAGAGATAATCGATCCATTACATTGTCTAGTTAAAAATACGACTTTTTCTGCTTGTCTGTGATGCTATGTCTACTTTATTTTATTTGCATGTTCGATTAAAATTTGCAGAATCTCTCTTGAAAAAAAATTTATCCTCAGATCTACAGATCCTGCTGTATATATAGTTCTTCTCTACGTTTGTTGACAGTACTTCTTCTAAATGGCGGTACGAGTTTGAATGAATAGGTGGTATTCAAGTAGCTTCAAGCATGGTTTACAAATGATTCCAGGAGATTACGCTGTAGTCAAGTTTATGTAGGTATTTCGGTAACAGAATGGCGAACGCGCCGGGTTCAGAGTTTTTGAATCTCAATTTATATTGCCGAGAGACCGTTCAGAAGTCAGGAGAGTAATTTGAATTTGAAACAGTTTCAATAAGGTTACCACAGCGAAAAATTTGAAATCAGTTGACACAGTCACCAACCAGGAAGTCGTAGTCAATCATTCAAGAATTTTTGAATGCCTTGGAATTACCTGGAGCAGCACCACATAATTTGTGATTTAAAGTTTTATCAGTGTTAAGAAAAGCACTGACGTGAATGAATTCCTTCTGATCTCTTGAAGTTTGAGATGATTTATGTGAATTTACTGACAAATATATTTGCCAAGCTTCATCGACCTCGAAGAATTAACAAAAGCAAATTTCTAATGTCTATTTTACTAGATCCCGAAGAATTAAGAAAAATAAATTGAAATTTGTCTTTCCAATTATGGAATTACTCACAGAATCTCCTCACACATCACATTTGACACTATAAACTGTCTTTTTATTCATTAGGGAAAAAAATCACGGCATGCATCTCTTTTTGGTATGGATCGGACCACCACTTTCGATTTTATTGAAATCTTTCTACCTTGAAATATTCTCGCGTCGGATCACGCATTTATTTTCGCCGTAATCTTATTCCACTTGGTACATTTTCTTATTTTCCAATGTTGATAGTTATATATTAGGCAAGAATATTTGCTACAAAGAGTTTTTCTTCGACTCAAAAGTCCAACATCTTGACCTGATCAACTTCATATTTTCCATTTTCTTATTTACATATCATCATATAGTCACACGATGATAACATTAGATAGAACTAAGTAAATGGACACTGAATTAATTATATTTGAGAAATTCGTTGAAGGATTCATTGAATGTTCTGGATATTATTAGTCACGATGTACTTTCCAAATTTTATGGATCAGTGATAAATTTTTCACGAGATATCAAGTATTTGGAAGAACATTTCAAGATGGTTTCAAATTTTTTTAGCAAGACGATTTTCAACCTGTTGAATGCAACCTTATTAGAACATCATTTATGTGAAAGATTGATCGAATGTATTTATTCATTAAACCTTGTATAAGGGTTGAAGATGATTCTCCAAAAATTAAAAAAAAAGGAAATGAACATAAGTAGAAGTGGAAATAAAATTAACATAAGAATTCGTGGATTTAATATGGAGGGCAAGTTTCAGATGCTCATATCTAAAGAACCATTCGACAGATGTGGCCTAACAACAAACTGAACCAAGATATTCAGACCACTAAACTTTTGAAGAAATATGAAGACACTAGATCAGCTCTTTGAGCAGATATAAAGTATAAGGCAGGCCGAACATACTCAAATTTGGGCACAGAGTGTTCTTTAGGAAGATGAGCTCAATCGATTGAGACTTTCAGCTGTTTTATATCAGAAGACTTCAGTAATTTGGGAAAAATGGTAGCATCTTGTTCTACGAGTAACTTGAACAAGCGAACCAAAACTAATAGTTAGAGAATCAAGTGTGAGGCTTTATTCAATTAATAGGATCTGCTAGCATGTCTTTAATTATCATGGTACAAAAGCTGCTGAAAGAAATGTCAAATATTTCAATTCAAAGAAGAGCTGGCTTTTCCCTGCTTCAGAAAAAAGGTCCGTACTTCACAACCTGGAGAGAAAATGTAAATAACAACTGTTCTGGTAGTTTCTTCAACATTGTGTCCCAAATGTCTTCCAGTTGAATCTGAGCAACTACAACACATATTTTTGATAATTCTATTATGGGGAAAATCTTGAATCATGAAATTAAAATAATAAAACTAACTGGTTAATTTACTTAAATAACACATAACTCTCAAAAATAGCTGAGTTTACAGTTAGGTTATATTTACAGTTATGTTCAGTTTACCACACATTGTCAGTCAGACTTAGATCATACATAAGAAACCAATCAGTTCTCAACGCAAATTCTTGCATATAACAAGATCATTGATATCAAATTGGAATTTTGTTACATAAGCGTATAATAAGATACAGGATGTATTTATATGAATAAGTCAAGAAAATTCATGAAAAAAATTGCGCGCTTCTGCTAGTCTTTTCCTGTACTCTGGATAAATTTATACGAGTACAACTGCCAAGATGCCCAAAGTATATCTTAATTTAAAATTAACAACTCATAGTTTTCCTTAAGTTTGTTCAAAGCTCAAAATTGCTTCACCTAAAAATTCATGTCATTGCTTTTGTAAATTTTGACAAATTCATATAAACAAATGACCTATCAAAAAACACGTCATTTTCTGGTTCCGGTATGTTGATGATATTATAGTAGGATTCAACGGAACAAATAGACAAATAAAAATGTTTCTTGACTTCCTCAATTCAATTCACCCCAAAATAAAATTCACATTGAAAATTGAATGCAACAAAGCGATTAACTTTCTGGATTTGACCATAAGTAGAGATAGAAACACATTAGACTTTAACATCTACCGAAAAGACACAAACTCAGAAGCCATAATACCATTTGATTCCTTCAGTCCTGATAATCATAAACTAGCAGCTCTGAAATCTATGATCAACAGAGCATTCACCATACCTTTATCGAACGCTAACTTACAATCTGAAATTGATAAAATCAAAGAAATTGCAACTAATAATAATTTTCCGAGAATCCTAGTAAACAAACTAATTGAAAACAAAAGAAAGCTGAAAACCATTAATATGCTTTACACTACCATAGAAAAACCTACTAATAACGTACATTATTACCCGTAATTAACCATTCCGATTAATTTTTTTCCAATCGATACTGCTAAATAAATCAAACAGATACAGCACAGTGCAAAATCGACAAAGTGAACAATCGAGAACTCAAATTTTCAAACAAAAGATTTCGGTATATCACACTAGTGAGTAATAAACTCCGACCAACGACAAAACGGCCTTGAGCCGTTTCAACGCAAATAATGCACTGCTTTATCTTGTGCAAACATAGGCACAGTGAGTATTATCCAAATGAAGACCCAGGAATTTCACTATCTCGGAGAGTTTGAGCTTTTCCTCAGGTAGCTTGTTGGTGAGAAACGTGTTGAAAATTCTATCTTGAAAATGCATCAATGTTGTCAGGTCAATATCGAGTACAAGTCAATTGCTCTCGCACCAATCGAAGCAGTACCGAACAAGCAAACCGCATCTTCTCTTGAAGTCCGACAGATTGTGGGTTGTGATAAGGAACGAGGAGTCATTGGCGAACTTCATGTTTTTGATACTTGAAATGATAAATTTTAATTCCTATGATATACTGCTCTGCAGGTCATTCACGAACACGATGAAAATCAGAGGGCCCAAAATGCACCCCTGGGAGATACCCATGTCAAAAGGAAATATGCGAGAGCTAACTTCTCCCACTAACTGCAGATTCAGTCTCCAATATTGATCAGTATTGTTTGAAGTTATAACAATACGTGATTATTCCTGTTAATGGCATTTCATATTTTTGACAGTGAGTCATAGTTCAAGGCCACTTGACTTTCCCTTAAAATGATCAATATTCGTTTATGCTTTATTCAATATCATATCTCGGGAAGTTGTCAGTAATAAATTTAAATAACTCTTTTGAAAGTTCGATGACGCCGCCACTGAATCGTTCGCGATGCCTCGAATTCAAGAAAATAATTCGAATCCGTTTTAACGATCGTGATTAGAAACACATTCTTCAATAATTTTTTCATTCTGCCTGAAATTGCTACTGAGGTTATTTTATTTACGTATTAAAATCGTTTTGAATGGATTCCGATTTCAGAGGTTATTGAGGTTAGCCGAATTTTGGTTATATAGATATTATATTAGGTGTCCAGAAAGGGTAATGGGCATTTGTTCTTGCGCCATATTCGGAATGGGCGTCTAAAAAGAGCGGAAAAGGGTTCGTAGCGTCCGCCATTTTGTAGAGTTTCAGCATTGAGTATAAATAGATTTATACTCAATGGTTTCAGTCATGATGAAACAGTACTCGGGAAGCATCGCGCAGATCTATCGTGTGGAATATCGTACACGCCACGCGCCATGTGACGATAGCAGTAGGAAATCGTCTTTACATTAGATTTTAAAGAAAGACTTACATCTAAAAACCAAAAAAAAATCAATTGGTTCAAGAATTGAAGGATGCAAACTATGATAATATACTGAATTTCGCGGACGAAATGCTGCAGCGACTCAACTTTAACAACATACTGTTTAGTGACGAAGCAAATTTTCACCTGAACGATCATGTCAATAAGCAGAAATGAATAATTCCTTTTATTTAGCCTTATATAAACGTTATTCAAGCCACCAATTGATCAGGTAGATGAGTACCTAAATGAGCAAATTTCATATGCTCATTCCCATCGAACCCCTGAACGGATATTGTTCAGTAACGTACTTCTACCCAGTATTCGGGCATTCAATCCATTCTGAAAATATTCTCTTTCTGGCTTATATCCTTCGATAGTTATAGCAAATACGACCAAAAGGTGAACCCATGTCCTTATGATAATTTTCGCCTCGATACCCGAAAAATTCAGAAATTTAGGTTCATTTGTATTAAGCATTATTGAAACGATTATTGATATATTTCTCGTTTGAGAATTATAACAGCAGAGGCAAAAGAGGTAATTAAACCTTCGAAATTAAAAAAATCGATCAGAAACTCATTCCCAGAGTGAGATGGGGAAATTTATTCTGAAGAGGGGAATGCTAACGACAATTTAGTGCCGCGAAGTAGTTGATGAATTGGTGAAGCGTTCTATAATAGTGTATCCGTCCTTTTTGAATTTGTATGATGATCACGTACAGAAGTCACGTCACGAATACATTCACCACGAATTCTCGTCATGGCCGGTTTGGCTGCCCTTACATACTGTCGAAGTGTTTTTCTACTAGAGTGGATATTGCGGAAAGCCTTCTTCTGAAAGACAATGGATTAGATCCCGTCAACGATATAATATTCCAAGTCTGTACTGATGGTTTTTTATCTGTTATCTATACGTGCAGTTCATCCAAATTAGTTCGCAAAATAATCTCAATTCATTAGTTTCACAAATTGCAACAATAATCAGAGTAGAATATTTATTATTCAGAGATGTTTTACGGAATATTTAAAAACACCTCGGGTTAGCGCTCCAAAAGCAATATCATCCCTAATTCTGTTGAGATTGGGGTACTGTTTTATCCATTATTATGTGTATAAGCATGTTTTTAGAAGAATATTTTTATGAGCTTCTCCTCAACCCACAATGTCGTATCCCAAAATTGACTCAGTAAGCGTACTATAGAGTCATTACAAACATCTAAAGAAATTTCTCGTTCAGTACAATTTTTCTTGGGTGTTCCTATTTCTGGGTTATCATGAGATACAACTACTTGTAGGTATTTGTGAAATATAACTTTTGATAACTCTAGAGAGTTCTATAGCGCAATCAAAATCTCTTGTAGCATGCAATTAGGAGTTATTCAATAGCAACATTGCCGAATTCCAGCAGCTCTCAATACTAAATGACTATGGCACCTGTTCAACTTGTTCTACTTACATTTGCAAATATTTTCAAAGCAAGCGCGCTAACTAAATGAGGACATATTTCATATTCACTTCATTTCATTATCAGGAAGCTTTTTCTTCAGAATAAAAATTATTGAGACTCGATACATGCAAATATACCCAAGTGATCATTCACAGCAATGGCAAGGTTCTCTTGGACCTGGAGCAAAGCGATCAGATTCTGGATTGTAATTATCTTCTCTTTGATCAATACTGAATGTATAAGATACCTCGAATATTAAAGGGATAGTAAACAGAAATAGGACTCAAGTCATTCTCTATTACAATGTAGTATATATAAATATTGTGAGCAGAAAAAATTGGGAAGAGATGTGGGAGATAGATTTTCACTAACCCTATGTTAAATACTCAAAAACCCTGAGATGAAAAAACTCATTCGAATCAGACTGATAACAACCGGAATGATTTATTCAGTATTACCTGATTTGAGACAAACGTACTCTAATCGGGCGAACTCATCCGATCGAGCCTTAAGTATCCGAAATTAACCATTGAATTCACAAAATTTATACAGTTTGGTGGTTGATTAACGGATGGATTAGTTTCCATGTTTTGTTTTTCATTTTGATATGATCACAGAGAGATAGATAACAATTACTTGATATTTTCTTTTCTGTCTGTTTATAATCAAGAATATATCAGGTTCGATGTTTGCTAATTCTTCCATTTCTATGCTGAACTTGATTTTGTTTATTTTCTATGAACTAGCATATATATTTTAGTGTTTATATGATCATATTTCTTCTGCCTACAGGTTGTGATATTATTGAGATCGGCATTCATCTTAAAGTGAATTTGTGGCTATTCAACTGGAATTTGCGGTCTCCATTCTTAATGAAAATCTGAAGTCATAGAGATGTATCACTGATAAATTCATTTCCGATATTCACTTTTATGATAAGAGACCTTAAATACAGTGTTAATTCACCATATTTTGGAATATTCATTCTTGGAATTACCTAACATCTATATTTTTTACTTCGATCTACTTCGTATACAAAATGGCGAAGGCGCCGCAACAAGCAACTCGATGGAAAATTAGCTGCTATACGTAACGAAAGTTGAAAAACTTCACGAAGTCAATACCAGGAGCATGATGTGATTCTTGAAAAAGAACATTCTTCTTCTTTCAACGAACATCCAAGTTATTTCTCGAATTCTAAATTTTTTCCACACACTATGGAGTGCGTTTTCCCTAACCCTTTCATCTCACCACTTAATACTTATAGTCTCAATAACAAGGCTCATTTAGATGATCTGAGTCTAAAACTGAAAACCAGGAATAAGATTCTTCAGAAATTAGCTGGATTATCTTGGGGTGCTGATGCTTCGACTCTTCGCACAGCATCTGTAGCCTTAGTCTTTTCTGCAGCTGAGTATTGCTGTTCTGTTTGGTTTGATAGTGCACATACACAAAAATGCACAATTGAAGACATCCATGAGAATAATTACTGGCATAATAAGATCTACACCGGTTCATTGGTTACCAGTTTTGTCTAACATTGTCCCTCCCCATATTCGCTGTGTTTCTGTCGAACGCGCATGGGGCAGATGTGGGGTTGACTTCGATCGAATTTAAGAAAGTACATGTTTCAATCTTGTGTGGTGATTTTTCTCGAATTCAAATTAAGTTTCATATAGAGTTTGTCGTTGCGAATAGTTTTATAACGTTCGGTAAGTCCAGTCTTTGATCAGACAAGGTTTATTCAATTTTAAATTGCTGTATTTCATTGTTTTATGTACAGGAGGTGGCAAAGGTCTCGTGCATTCGTTTTCAAACCGCCATATTTAGTTCTCCACGTGCCATTCGGAGAGATGTCTGGTGAATCAACTTACCTTCCTAATTGTTTCAATATTCATACTTTACTTTGTATCTCAGTGATTAGTTTTTTTCCGTTTCTGAGTTCCTAGATTTCCCTGATGAATTTTTTATCGAATTATATGTACCATTGTGTTCTCTTTTCGAACACATGGATATATTTTTCTTCTCTTAAATTATTATCGTTTTGTGAGTCAATACATTCAGGTATCGCTGAAAACTATGGAACATTATCGTTTTGAGAACTCATGAAATTGATTTGTACAGCCAAAACCTACCGGAGAAGAAAATTTACCGAAAAATTGAACAAATTTGCTGGAGTTGGGTATTTACCAATAACTGAACCAAATCTGCCAGAGTTAGAATATAACCGAATTTGACATACCTTGCCGAAGCTGAACAAATTAGCCGGAGTTGAATTTTACGACCTACTAACAGATGTTCCCTGAGGACTGGAGAACTGAGAGAAGATATAGTTTTTGTTGGGAAGTTTGTCAACAGGGTGGAAGACTTGAGAGCCATTCTCCACACCAGACTTATCCAGAACACCCAGGATGACTTTATGGTCCTGTAATCATATGAATTGGGACTCAAGACAGACAAGATAAGTTGAAGCATTATTGTAGACATCACCTGTTGATTTAATGGCCATAAATTAATGATTTCCACTTGCAACTCTTGATTTGGTCAATTTAACATTTGTACATATCTAGTATTTTTAATAGATTGAAATAAATTTCAATTGTTAGAGTATTAAATATCATTGACTGACTGGGGTGGAATCATCTATTCAAACTTTCTAAAGGTAAATGTGAGATAGTTTTGTGCTCTAGCTAGCAGGAGCAATTTTGATTCAAATTAATCAAATATTTTTAATATAAATTTATTTTACCGTTAAGTCCGAACAACTTCAAGTATTAAATTTTTTTTATCATAATGATCTCAGTAATTGCCGTTCCATCTCACTGTTGAATGTGTTGTCTATGGTGTTCGAAAAAATTGTGTATGGTCGTATGATCTAATTCTAAAATCATTTCAGAGAAATGAGCCATTGCCAGCATAGATTTTTTGATTATGTGTATAAACACCCTTACAAGGGATACCATGTTACGTGCTTTAGATGAGGAGGAATATGAAGAATGCAGTTCCCCCAACGAACACCAAAGTATTTCTCGTATCATACATTTGCCCCCTATAAAAGACTTATCAGCGATGAACATTTTCCGAAGGACTGTGCGTTTCCCCCTACGCCTTCATTGGCAGGTCCTGGAATTTCATCCGGTCGGAATACCATCCAGGCAATTCGACTGGAATTGCGGTCTACATTCAATTTAGTGCCGTCTTCCTCAACATCCCGACTCGTACAGTTGTTTCTGTGATAAATTGGAATTCTACTCTGATTATGGAGCCGAGAAAATAATGAGAGTTGTAATTGATCACATTAGGAGTGAGTGCTTTGATGAGGAGGAATTAGCAATGAAAACGAGATTTATAATAGTGTTTCACGCCAGTACTGAAATTTGAAATGCGCTAAATATCTCGCACGGTTTTGTCGACTGCTTTTCACAAATATGATGATGGAATATAAAGTTCACAACAAACTTCATTTGCTTGAGGAAGTTTGTGTGGTGGAAATTGAGTTTGACAATATATCCACTAATATTATATAAATAGATAGATAAATAATCTTTATTTCTGAAGCATGTATAGCATACATTACATCATATGCAACACACACAACTAAATAGTGTCAACAACAAAAATTACTCCTAAGGCACCCACTACCCCTACCGAGTATGATTACAAAAATATCATTTCAAATACTCTAGCAGAGAATAGGGTTCTAAATTAATGAGCATTTCCTTATTTGCGTTTTGAATAAATTGAAATTATCAATTAATTCTTTTGATTTCATTTGGCAGCCTATTATACACTCTTATATTCATGTATGAAGGGTGTTTCTCAGTCAAGGTCAACCTATGCTTAGGATAATTCAAATAAGGAATTCTAGTTTCATATTTATGGTTTGACATATGCGTTGTCAAACTGGCTTTATTTCTGAAGAAAAAATGAGACACTCATACAAATAAATGCCATAGACCGTTAATATACCGTTTCTTTTCAATACTCCTCTACATGAATCCAGAACTCCCAACTTAGACAAAATTCTCAAAATTCTTTTCTATATAACAAATAAATTTTGTACTTCTTTGCTAGCTCCCCAGCATTTAATACCATATCTTGACACTGACTCAAAGTTTGCATGATACACTATCTTCAAATTTTTAAAATGCTTTCCTGTTACATAATCGATATGATTACTCCACTTCAAGTATTGATCTACGTATACTCCCGAAAATTTTGTGCACTCTTCAAGTCTAATATTCATTCCATCAATATCAACATTTTCTTTTTATTTTTAACAGATCTCTGGATGCTGAATAAAATAACTTTAGTTTTATCACCATTAATCAACAACTCGTTAGCACTGAACCAAGGTTTCAACTGCTTGAAAGCTAAATCTGCTCTAGTTTCCATAAACTCAAACAACTTATCACCCAGAATGACATTAGTTTCATCTGCAAAACATGTTATAAAATCGATGTGACTCCACTCTAATTCACAGAGATTATTAATGAAAATAATGAACAAAACATGGCCCCCAAAACACTTCACTGTTGTACACAAAATTTTGATTCTACAAATTCAGATTTATAATCTCTATACCACTGCTAGTAATGCAAATACTTTGTTGGTGACCTGAAAGGTATGAATCAATCCAATCTTTTGTACAACCTCTTAGATCTATTTTTTCTAATTTAACTAAAAGAAATTGTTTAAAAAGGCAATCATATGCACTAGACAAATCCAAAAACATTCCTAGTCCTAATTCATCTTTTTCAAGGATTCTTACTATTTATTTCTTCTGTAATTTGATATAATGCCGACTGAGTTGATCTTCCCCCAAAGTATCTATGTTGTGACCCAATAAAAAAATCACATCCGTTCAAAAATGGGAGAAATCTATCACAAAAAGTATGTTGAAACATTTTTGAAAAACTCGATAACAAACTTATTGGTCTATAACTATCCATCGAATTAATATCTCCTCTTTTATACATATACAATGTATAATGGTTTGATCAAATCCATCTTCAACCCACTGGGAAATATTCCATACTTGAAAGAATTATTTATAATTTAGGATAAAACACCTTTTATTTCAGTAGTGCACAATTTTATCACACTGATTGGAACCCCATCTACACCACTGAAAAATTTATTTACTATTTATTCCGGATCCGTTGGTTTCAAAAATTAAGATTGATTGTTATAGGGCCCTCTATAAAAAATTTAGAAAGCACTGACGTGAGGTCAGTTGGCTTAGGCGCTCTTGTAAACCACTTACAATTATTTAAATTTTGAAAAATCATATCTCCAGAACTATTAGCTTGTCGAAGTCGAGAGTGGTATTTTTGTATACGTCTGATAAAACTGCACCATAAAAAAATTTTTATTTGAACAGTGTCATTTGAGAAAAAGTTTTTTTTTTTGTTACTCGAACCTATTCGGCCGATTTGACCGAATAACGAACTTAGCCGAGATATTTATACCTCAAACCTATTCTGAAAGTTTCAACTCTCTAACTTCATCCGTTCGAGAGTTATCGTGAAACTGGAACGGACGGACGGACGGCTGGACGGACGGAAGGACAGAATCGATTTTGACCACGGATTATTCATCAGTAGGTCAAAACAAAACGATTGATACCACTTTTGCCCAAAAATTCGAAAGTCACAGACATTTGGGCAAATTGATAAGCACTCTGTTCAGGTGAACAAGAGCGCCAAAAAAAGGAAACTAATCCTGCCCATCCAACATTTTAGGTATTTTTTCTAAAAGAAATTCATTAAACTTTCCGACAACTTTGATTCGCCTCCCCTCGAGCTCACAGCCTTTATTAATACTATTTATTCCCATCATTCCGCTACATATAGACCACATAGTTTTATTTTTATTGTCTGAGCCATGAATCATATTATTGTAGTAATCACACCTAGCTATCATATCTACGTTTTTCCTGATCATATAAATTTTTGAATTTTTGGTTCTGGGTTTTCATTAGTAATAAAACATCTAGATTCTTCTTACATTCTATAATTTCAGGCCTAATGTAATAATTTGTTCTTTTATTGTTAAGGCACACTAATTTCATAAAAAAAGTTTTTTCAAATATTGGAATGAAAATGTCCATAAAACATTTCCATAGCGCATTCACATCATTTTCATTCTGGGCGAAAACTGACTTCCAGTCCTGAACTCTCATCTCGTTCTCAAATACAATTGAAGAGCATAGTGGATGAACATGTTAAGTGACATTTTTGAGGCAATCGAGATTTTCATGTGGATGAACATGTTATGCTCTCCTTTAAACATAGCATGTTTAATCTCAATTGCCTCAAAAATGTCACTTAACATGTTCATCCACTAAGCTCTTCAATTTTTGCCTCTTCACTATATATCGTATTCTACGATAAGTGGAAACATTTTTAGGGGTTGACACAATTTAAATGTTATTTTGTGTCCTGAGTGATCTGAGATAGCAGTTCTAAGTACAGCAGCCTTACTAACTGAAAATTTAACAAAAAAGTTATCTATACAAGTATTCATATATTGTGGGATGAAAATGAAACAATTCTAAAAGCGTTAAAAACTCTGACCTGATATTATTTGTTTTGTCCAATAAATCAATATTGAAGTCTCCAGCTATTATGACCAATTTGTTCTACTGCATTCTGATATTAATGTGGTCGAATCTGCGTAAAAATGGTACACCTCAGGCATTCGATTTTACAGTGACGCTTTTGTTAGTGGCCATGAAGGACACTTCAGAAGTATAAAAAGTCGGGTGCAGGGGATCTTGTATGTGAACATGATACTTTACTCATCAGAAAGAATAATCTCCACAATTGAATGTATTGTCAAAACCTATACGGAGAGATTTTGAACCATTTTCAGCATTACTGGGGATAGATTATGAAATTCAAAAGATTTTTATGATCATTTTTCTACAAGATGAATTTTTCCCGAAACTGTATAAAGTACCCTCAACTACTGAAGGAACTAGAATATGTATGTTTTTATTCAATTCATCTGTACATAAGATCAGGGTGATGAGATTGGCTAAAATTTTTCTCGAAACATGAATTACAAGAGTATTTTGAGAGTGAAAATAATCCATCAAAGCATTATAGACCAACTGTTGTCCTTTTAAATTATCTTCGAGATTTTTAAATTTTTTATTAGCACATAATTCATGTAATTTCTTTATACTTATGAAATTAAACCTTAGTCAGTGCCATCGAAAAAGGCGACACAGCATCAATAAGGCTAAGTCAGTTCAAGTAACATTCACTACAAGAATAAATATATGTTTTCGAAATATACAGAAAAAGAATACCAGTCGATACCAAAGCGAAGTACCTAGGCATACATCTAAACCAGTGCCTCAACTGGATATAACATCTCAATGCTGAGAAGAATGAATTGAATCCCAAATTCCACAAAATTTTCAAATTGAATCTTCAAAGTGAATTGTTAATTTACAAAGCGATCATCGAACCAATATGGGCATACGGCACTCAATTCTTGGGTTACGCTGAGTCATTAAATATTCAAATTAGCGAAAGACTACAATCTAAAACACTACGTACATTGGTTAATGCTCCCTGATATGTCTCCAACCACACCATAATGAGGATTTAGAAGTCGCATATGTCAGTACCAAAATTGAAAACTGCTAGAAAAAATATAATCAGAAACAAAAAGGAATGCCAACCAACTGATATAAGATCTATTCAACTCACGAAGATTGAAAAAGACCTAGCCAAACGACCTAGCTGACTAATCACAATTGAGAATTCTTCAATGTGAAATACTTTATATTAATTTGTACATACAATGTACTTAATATTTTTTGACATTAGATGGAATATTTCAATTAATACTATACGAAAAAATATCGAAATAAGGGAAAGATGATTCATTTACGATATTCTATTTTTTTATTAGTTTAAAAACAAACAACTTCTTGAGTTGAAAGTTATGTTTTTTGCCATGGAGTGGAGTCTTCATTGTCACATATTTATAAGAATCCGATATGAAATAATAAGTATGGATAACTAAAGAATTACATTTAGGAAAGGTATATCGGGTGAATCCACAAGTAGCAGAAGAAAATGAACGAAGATGGTACTTGCTGACAAGTTTTTCTGCAGATTGGCAGATTGGCTTCATAACGACAAGGTGACCTTAGGAATAAGGAGATCGTTAGAAGACAAATTAGTTAATAGGTGTACACAAACAGGAGCGAGCAACCAGTTTATGTCTTCAACACAAGGACCTCTCTTTCGGAGGAAAATCTAACGCGTTGTCATAAAGGAAGCATAAGCATCCAATATGATGTAATCTTAACCCAAGAGTAATCAAATTTGAACACAATACTATTCGTGGAGATCAAATACATGAAGGAATGGTATATCAGATGAATCCACGAGTAGCAGAAGGAAATGAACGAAGATAGTAATTGCCGATAAGTGTTTCAGCTGACTGGCTTCATTGGGCAAGGTAACGCCAGGAATATGAAGCAAAATTACACATATTCAGGAGGTCAGCTCCTACTTCAGAACATGTGTCACATCCATTTAATATGGAAGAATTGAGGGCTGCAATTAAGTCTACCCAATCCGGGAGGCCGTAGGTTTTGACGGAATTCATCTTGAATTCATCAAACATTTAGGAAAGAAGACCTTGTGTTGGTTTTGAATGATTGTTTGGGCTATTACCATCATCTATTGTGGATGTAATGATTTCCGACGTTTCGATAGACATCTATCTTTATCAAGGAGAAAAGTAAGAAAACTTTTGATATTATATTATAATTATATATAATAATAATTATAATTTTCATTGACTTTTTGAAAATTGATAATTTTCAAAAGGTTTCTTACTTTTCTCCTTGATAAAGATAGAAGATGTCTATCGAAACGTCGGAAATCATTACATCCACAATAGATGATGGTAATAGCCCAAACAATCATTCAACACGAGCTCCATCATCAACAATATCTCGTCATCAACTTGTGTTGGTTATTGTCTTTCTATAACAATATTCTAAATTCAGGAAACTTTCCTTCCCAATTCCGTAAGGTACTTTGGAAACGAGGAAAAATCCTTGTGATCCTAGTAGTTGTCGACCAATCCGTTTAATGTATGGTCCTCTCAAGATATGAGGAAAGTTTCTTAGAATTGAATCTTCCATGAAAATCTTCAACAAAATTTCTATGGGAGCTTTAGGAAAAATAGAAATTGTTCAGATCAGGTTCTCAGCCTTACAACTTTCATAGAATCAGGCTTCAATAATAGGATGAAACAGGAGCTGCTTTCATTGATTTGTCATTGATTGACTGTGTGGAAAGTTGGATTAATTTTCGAACTTCATACCTATCTGAAGTGTGGGAAAATGTCCAGATTATTAGAAAATATGTTATATGATTGAAGGTTTCGTGTAGCAGTTTCAAAACATTGAAAAACGATCTTACACGTGGCTCAGTTCTAGTTCCTTACCTTTTAATTTACATCTCAGTGATTTACCCACGACATCATCTCAGAAATTTGTTTATATTGATAACATTGCTATTGCTTACCAGCATTCGGATTTCCATACTCTGGAAAACATACTGTCATCAGATTTGGAAATTTTGAATAATTATTGCATAGAGTGGCGATTATGTCCACATCCCAACAAAACAGAGGTATCATGATTCCATCTGAATAATCATGAAAAATATAGGAAATTAGCTGTAACTTTCAATGGTTCTCCAATGGAACATAATTTCTATCCAAAATACTTAGGAGTTAAATTGGATTCATCTCCCAATTACAAGGGCCATTAAGATGATCTGAGCCTTGAACTTGAAAATTAGGAATATAATTGTCCAGAAATGAGCTGGATCATCTTGGGGTGCTGATACTTCCACTCTCCGCACAGCATCTCTAGCCTTAGTCTGTAGCTGAGTATTGTTGCTCTGTTTGGTTTAATAGCGCACATACACAAAAAATCGATGCACAATTGAATAGATCCATTAGAATGATTACTGGCACCATAAGATCTACACCGGTTCATTGGGTGCCAGTTTTGTCTAACATTGTTTCTCCCCATATCTGCAGCTCTGAATTTTTGATCCAAATACCATTCTTTTCCTAATTTATTTCCAATTATTTTATACATTCCACAGAACAAAATACCAAGATTGAAATCACGTAAACCATTCATGTCATACAACGAATTGTAAGTCACCCTGTCACCATCCCTAGCTAATATTTGTTTGGTAAGCCAAAAGTTCAAAAGAATATACACAAATGAAAAGTTGTTCAGAATGTTTGATGCGTTATCAATAGTTGAAAAGAATTCAAAAAATGTAGCTTTCAAGTCGATTAGGGTTGCTCGAGAATAGAGTTGATTAACAGTGACTTTTGAACTTTTATATAATGTTGATTAATCCTTATCGAATCAACGTTTTAAAAATCCAATGAAGATACGTTCCAGAAGCATTGAATAAAGTGACCGTGTACTGTGTTCGATTATTAAAGGTAAAAGGTAAAGTCAACGCTTGGTTGAATTTATGTTTTGGAGGTAATGTTGAAAAAATCAACGTGTTAAATTGAATAATCCTCCGATAACTTTAACAAACGTTTGTTTACTGGCTAATAAGATATTATTGGTAATCACAATGAAAACCGCAAAGGAAAAGTAGTCTTCAAATTTCGAAAATTTCAATTTTGATACACCTTGAAAAGGAATTAAAAGTCTAAGAATAAACATGCCCCATGGTCAACTTTACAGGGTGTCCCAAAAGATGTTTCAATGTCGTGATTTTCTTGTGGTAGTATTTGATTTTCAGGGTTTAATATTATTCAAAAATAAATATTGGCGACGTTTCAGGCAGTGCACTTTTTCTAGCCAAAAAAACAATTCATAAGTATTATAAAGTCCTAAAACACTTTGTTGGATAGAGATCTTATCTTTTCTTTATTACCTTCTAAATAATTTATTTTAAGTTATTTTCCAACTCATTTGTTGGATGTCATTGGGGTTATAATTTTAATTGTTCGTTATTTTCTTCTTATCCCCCAAAAATGTTCGGTCTTCATTGTCTCGACTTTTTTTTCTAGTTATGCTTCATGCTTGATACAGTTTGAATTCATTTTGAAGTTAATTTCATTATTCCATTGATTACAGTTTTCTCATCATATATTTTAGATTCATAAATGATTTCTGTAACGGAGGGTTTGTTTTGTTGCATCGCCGTTAGATGTCTTATTGCGAGATTCGATACATAAATTTTGTATTCAAACCATCGTAGCTGACATAAACACGAAGAGTTTTTTTTCTCATTTTTTTTTATATTTCTTATCTCTCACTTCGTGGTCCTCAGGAAATTAATATCGGTTTTTATTCTTTATCCATCGCCGACATTGAAGAGTTGTGAATTGAAATTCTGACGAACAGTAGAGTTTAAAACCAGCAATTATTTTCGAATTCGTAATATTTGGTGGCTGAATTAATTTTGATGTTGAGGCATTAATCAATTGAATTTGGATAGCCTGGTCAGATTTTATTCCATATTTCAAGGCTGCAATTAAGTGAAAATCTATTGATAAAGAGGGTAAGCTACACGATGTTCAATTAAATTCATTTAAAGATTTTAAAATTATTTTATTTCATTCTCAGATTTTTTTATTTCCTACGGTAATTCTCACTCTACATATTACACGGAAATTTTGGGTGAACGATACAAACCTTCTGGGATCAATTGGTTCAGAAATTGGATTGCTGTATCTGGAGATATTTTGACCTCTCCATACTTGGTTCATTTCTGATGCTAATCGTTGGGAGAAGAATTCATCTTGACTTTTAAGATAAGTCCCTTACCATATTTTTATTTCTTCATATCAGTTTATAATTGAATGATTGGAGATAATCCCTATAAATTTCTGACTGTCTAGCTACTCCCAATTTAGTGTTTAGTTGGTGGTTTGACTCAAAATGTAGATATTGTCCTGTGTTCGTTGGCTTTTTATACACAGTGGTTCTTGGGATTCCATTTTGTTTATGTACGAGTACATCTAAGAATGGAAGTTGTCTGTCCTTCTCGATTTCAATTGTGAATTTAATTGATTCCTCTTGATTGTTTAGATATTGAAGGAATCCATCTATAGTGTCTCTTCCATGTTGCCAAATAATGAAAGTATCATCTACATATCTTTTCCACAGTTTGGGTTTAAGTACATTTTTTTTGGGTTCTCGAATTTTCTGTGCAGTTTCTTCTGCCGCCAACATGATTTCAATTTTTGGTATCGTATTAGGGGCTATAGAGAACTTGAGACCCTTGTTGAGGAGAGATATCTGATCTTCACTTAAGTTCTTATTAGATAAATTGATCACGGTTTTTGAATGATCTAAGGGTTCATATTTTCTTGACTCCTTCATAAGTTTCTCCATTTTCCTTTTTTGGACTTGTTTTTGTTGTTCATATATTCTTTCATAGCTATGTTTAATAGCTCCCAGAATATTTTCATAATCTTCAGCATTAGTTTTTGATTGAATGCTACATCTAAGGTTCTCGCATGTTGTAAGTAATTTGGCTTTGTTGAATCGATGTTGATTCAGTCTTTCTCTCATAAGGGCTTGACTTGTCCGTTTTGAAATCCTATCTGCTCTATAACTTTTGACAGGAAGTTTCACTCTGAGACCTTTAGGGATTAGGTTTCGATCTCTTGCAAGATGGATGAATGTCAAATGGTTGCATTCCTTTGCCAATTTTATGCTGGTTCTTTCATAACTTCTAACTTCTTGAAACAATTCAGGCCCATACCGAATTTCTAGTTGATGACGAGATATTGTTGATGATGGAGCTCGTATTGAATGATTATTTGGGCTATTACTATCATCTATTGTGGATGTAATGTTTTCCGACGTTTCGATAGACATCTTCTATCTTTATCAAGGATCAACTGATATTAATTTCAGTTATTATATTTTATTGAATTAATTAACATTTGCAATAGTGAGTAAGTACTCGAAGACTGCTAGTTTTTAATATAATTCATTTTTGATAGATCATAGTGACAATTGTCCTTAAAACGGTTTTCTCAGTAAGTTGATTCTTGCATAGTTCATAGTTAGTAGCTGTAGATTTGATATGTTCAATTAAGCACTTGTATATTTATATTTTGATAATAGATTTGTTATATTTGGTAATCAATTTCTGATTTTCTTCAAGGCATATGTAACCCAGCCCTAGATTAAGTCTGAATGCTTGTTAACAAAATTCAATATTGTCGTGGACAAATCATTGATTTCATTTTTAACGACAGGTTAAAACATTGAAGAAAAATAACCGTAGCATGCTTTACATCAGCATGTCAGACGAGTTGTATGAATTGTTCTATGGACTGTTACTTTCGGGCTCATTTTCCTCTTTCCCAAGAATTTATTCCGCAGTAAATACCTTTCATGGAGCAAAATAATGATATCATGTGATTGTGATATATTTTTTTTTGGTAAATGAACATATAACATAGATCAATAATTTATAATTTTATCAATGTGAGCTGCTTTGAAGGAATTCAAGATTCAAATTATCTTTTCCCACTAAAGTAGTATCACCCATGTTCCACCAAGTTCATATTGTGGTGGCACTGCTTTGAGAATAGACCTCAAAAAATTACAAATATTTTGGCAAAATAACAGCATGCTGTTCTACCAGTTTTCGAATTAGAACAAGAGCGCAAAATATCCTAAACTGAAAGTAATTTTCAAGTTCGTTTTCACATCGAGATCAACTAACTCTATGCACTGAAAAAAGTTTTAACATTTTCTCTCACCTTTATGAAGTCATAAATTTCCTTTATTTTTATTTTTATTTTATTTATTCAAGTGGAGTACATGACAGGACAAACCCAAGAGTATATACTCACTAATAGTTACAGTGATGCTTAAAGATTAGAATATACAGCTATATATATCTATACAGAAAAGGATATAATGCGGTGAAATTAGATATAAAAGAAGGATAATGGGTGAAACCGCAGTAGTGCAGAAAATATGAGAATTGGATAAAAGGTACTTGCCGACACGTGTTTCTGCTTATTGGCTTCTTCAGGTCAAGGCAACCAAGAAACCAGGATAGGGATGGAAAAGAATGAATACGGAAGAAACGACAACAGGTGACCATAACAGGAGCGAGCATCTAATTTGTGGCTACATGTATAGATGTTCATATTTGAGAGATTCAAAGATTTTTGAAAAAAAAGGGCATCAGGCCTCTCTCTTCTAGAAAATTATTCGTGGTTTGTACAGAAATGTTGAATCTCATGTGGAAAGGTAATATTTTGCATTGAAAAAGCCTCACTTCTCATGATTATAACATCTTTAACTCCTAATATTATCTCTTAGTCTCGTCCTTTTGAAACTGGAAACTAATACCCAATCTCCGATTCCTGCAGGCGTCCTGACCCAAAACTTGTCGGAGGAGCGCCAGGATATCCAACCCTAATCGAATAACTCGATATATTCTGAAACGCCCAACGATTCAGCTTACATTATACCGGACACCTGCGCTCCTCGGCCTTGCCGTTGATCACGCAAAACGCTCGTAAAACTCCAAGAACCATGTAATTACTTGTGTCCGAATCGCCTTTCTTCCTCCACTCTTCCTGTATCGCATGATTTCCGGTTTGGCAAAATACCTTGGTAAATTTTAATTCGTGCGAGTTACTGAGTTACTGCAGACGTTTTCAAACAAAAAGGGAATCTCGACCTTCTCTACGGCCAGCCGGTTGGTTGAGACCGACGGGCTATGTTCGTTTATAGAAATGTGGTTAAAATATATAAAAAATTTTTGAATCAATCAAACGGAGGCGTTTGAAATAATAATTGTAAGTGTCAGCTTGATTCAACATCTCAAGAAATGACTCATTTGGCAGTAACATTTATTTTCATACTGATATATAATTACATGGTGCGGCAAAAATCAATTTACCGTTTTTCATATGAGAAGAAAAAGCAAAATTAATTGCGAAAAAATTTGTTTTCGGAAAAAATATAACATCAATAATTACTTGTGGCCTCACATTCAAGTACGAACTGTTTCCTCTCTTCTTCAACACACATGCGGCATCGTTTAGTCACGGTATAACAAATTTTACGAGAAGATTCAATACTGGAACGAAGTTTCTCATATTCTTGTTCGATTTGGACGCGTAAATGAAGAAAAACACGAGATCGTTCTCTGAAAACTTTTTCCTTAAGGACGCTCCAAAATGCAAAATAAAGCGGTGTTAAGTATAGCGAGCCTACTGGCCCTTCCTCTTTTCCTCGTCTTCCCATCCAATCGCCGAATTGTTCATCCAAAAATTTTTTTGTACAAAAACTATGTGAAAGCACTGGGTATTGAAAGTTCTGAAGGACCCTATGATTTCATTTTTTTCTGATTTCTGGCGAACAATTTATATTTTCAGACGAATAATTTTGTTTGGGCCGAAAAACAAATCAATGAGCCATACAGATCGTAAATGCCAACATAATTAATCAACATTAATCCTAACTTCTGCCATTGCTTGCCTTTAAGTAAATAAAAAAATAATTATATATTCTATTGAAAGAAAGGTAAGATAATGAAATTCGAGATAATGTGAGATATAAATTACGTTCATACCTTGAATATTCGTCGGATATTTTATGAGGTATAAACTATTCAAACATTTTTTTGTTAACTTTTTAGAAATTTTTAGCCACATCGTTTTGTGAATAAGTTTGCAAGCTCATTTGTATCAATTCAATTCAAATATCTTCCAAGTACGAACTTGATTGAGATATTTGGGCAATTGACTATATCTATTCTGAAAATGTGAAAACTCTAATTCATCGTTTCGGAAGAAAGAGAGTGTACGGCTGGCCGGCTGAACGGACTACTCATGTGTGACGCTGTATTATTCATCAGGAAGACAAAACAAATCGATTGAGAAAATTTTCAGCTCGATATTAGAAAATTACAGACATCGAGGCAGAACCATAGCACGCTGTTCAATTAAAACAAGCACGCTCGAATAAAATTTTCTCTAGTTAGTTTTTAAGGGAAGATAATTTGAGATACAATCAAAATTGAAGTAAAACTGTGAGTCGTTAATTCAAATATAAGTACCTAATAGATTTGTTTACTCTTTTACATTCATTGTGGCAGCTCCTTTTGTATTACACTGTTTCGGAATCCCGGAAAAGACTTCAAAATGAGGGTGAAAAATTTCTTGACCTCTGAGTAGATTCATGAGAAAATACAGGGTCTTTCACGAGGAACCTCCCCCATATTTATACGGGAAACTACTGAACGTATTTTCATGAAATTTAGCACTTATTCATTAAAAATTTCACTTTTTCAATTGAAAATTTTTTCTACTTTGTATTGCTGGAATGTTCGTCTCAAAATTGCTTCGAGTTTGATGAAAAATTCTTTCATTTAAAATATAGAGTTACTATATTTTTTAAAGTATTTATCAGAGTGAGAATCTATATTGAATACGAATAAGTGCATATAACTTTTCAGATTTGGTCAAAAACCCGTTTCATTGAACCTGTATTCTCTTCACTAAATCAACATAAATAAAAGCCAACATTCCATAAATCCATCTCCTCCGATATCTAACAAAACCAATTCAATATCTTCATGCTCCCCTTCATCTCCAACTAGGAGATATCCAAAAGCGTCGCTGCCAGCAGCAGTAACTATCAGAAAGTTCGTAATGAAGACGTTTTAATTTAATAAATCCACAGCTTCCGACGACACTTAGTGCCGGTTGTTCCTCTGTTCGAAGGGATGGGTTGAAGAAGCGCCATGTGCCATCGAAGATTCATTTAAAGAAGTTAACGACATATCCTTCAAATTATAAATAGGTCACTCGTACTTTTGAGCCGTCTAGTGGCGTGGTACTGTACCACACGATAAAATTATCGATTAGTATCCCTATATAAAAAATATTTGAAATAATGGTGTTTACCCTGATTAGATCTTGATTTACACATTTGGGTATGAGAGGATTTTTCTTTTTTATTAGTCTAGATCTAGGGTCTCCAACCCGCAGCAGTAGATTTACTCGAAAAAGAGTTCCAATCAAGGTTTTCTGACTTCAGAGATAACATCTATCTCTTTGTCCGACCGATCAGTGTATCCGTTGAAGACATGCCAGAAAATTGTCAGATGGAGCTCATAGATTCGCAGTGTGATTTGAGACTGAAAAACAAGATCGAAATGTGTCTCCTTTATTTTATGCAAAATGTTGATCAAAATGCGTTTCCGGAAATACGATAACATCCCCAAAAAATTATACCTCTGTTTGGAAGCATGTATTTGTGCAAGCAGCTTTTTCCTCATATGAAGAAATAAGGTCGGGACTTATAGATGCACATCTGGAAGGTAGTCTGCTGGTCAACTAGAAAAATAACACCGGAAATCGACACACTCGTTATAAATAAACAATGAAAAAATTCGCATTGAATGATTGAATTTTTGAAACAATAGAAATGTTTGTACTTTGAAATAATATGTTTTTTATTTTATCATTGTGTTTGTAGGGTAACGTTGGGACGATGTGAATTCAAGTTTTAGACCTTGCGCTTAAAATGATTGAAGACCCTTGCTCTACAGGGTCTTTCACGAGGAAACTCACCCATATTTATACGGGAAACTACTGAACGTATTTTCATGAAATTCAGCACTTATAAGTATTTCACGATGCTGATGAAATCTAAAATATTTTCAAGGCATGAGCAGTTTTGTGCTCTTATTCTGGAACACTGACGGGAAATTTTTGATTATTGAACTCGTGAAAATTATCATTTGGGCAGTAACTACCATCCCTTTTCGTGCTTGCTACCAACGTTTCAATCGACATCTTTTATCATTTTCAGAGTGAAAAAAACTTTTGGAAAAATTGAAAATATATCAAAATTGTTTCATTTTTGTTAAATATCAAGATTGAAAGAACACAGAGACTAGATCAAATTTGCACTTTCTTGAGGTATAAAGGTTTCTTCAAGTAACAAATTCCTCAACAGGAAGTCAAACACAACCGATTGAGAACATTTTCGGCTTGATATATAAATATAATATAATAAATAAGAATTGCAGAAATTTGGACAAAACGATAGCACGCGGTCTTACATCTTTTTCAAACTTAAACAAGAGCTCTTAAACAAAATTTCATAATGTATTCTTGAATTCACTTAATTAAAAATTCTGTGTTACTGAAAATGCCAAACGGTGTTTAAAAACATTTGAATCGATTGAATTGATTCATGAAATCAAAGATGTGTGAAATATTATTATACAATCAGCAATTTCGCGCCGAAACGTAAATATCATAGGAAACACAGTGAGCTATGATTGGAAATGTCGCGTCCATTCATCATATGAGGAGGGCATACACCATTACTCTAGACATCCTAAGCATTATGATCAAATATAGATGTATGTAATGCTATTTTCATGTCTATGACATGAAAATTGAGGTCAGATCCTTTTGTGCGCTTGTTATGAATAGGCCCACAATGCAAACTGAAATTAGACTATGGATTCTCCACCAGAAAGCAAACCCAATAGACCAAGGTCATTCTCGGTGCGATATTCGAAAATTAAAGATATTTAGATGAAATATTCTTCTTTACGTTTCCTGAACTAGAAAATGCACGTAAAAAAAACTTTTATATCTTCTCGTTAGTGCACTCTACGAAAATGAATACACAATATATTGATAACCTCATGAATGGCTAAGTTTTTGCTGATATCAGACGAATTTCCTTAGAGCAGTCAAGTATTTCCAAAATAAATTGTTGAAATTGAAAGAAAATTCTTGATATTATTAGATGAACAAAACAAAATCTGCGAGATATTCATTGACTTATAATTATATTTATGCTAATCTTTGAAATATAAAAATATTGTTGGGAGCATATCCTATAAAAGTTCATTACATAATATCTTCCATACTCATATGAATGAGCTCTAGGCTCATATCAATTCAAAGAGAAATGGGATAGTATTGTATCAAAAATGAATTTTACACATTCGAGTAGGAGTTCATGGGATATATTGAGAAAATTAGGTGAAGCTACTCCTCTTACCTCCTCATCATCAAAAATTGATCCAAATTTAATCGCACGCCGCCTAGTTAACGTATCTGAATCAGTCAATTTATCTCAATCTAAAATGAGGAATATGAAGAAAAAATTACAGATATTTAGAAGGTCAGCTCCTACTTTAGAACATGTATCACATCCATTCAATATAGATGAATTGAGGGCTGCAATCAAATCTACCAAATCTCGAAAGGCAGCAGGATTTGACGGAATTTATCTAGAATTCATCAAACATTCAGGAAAAAAGGCCTTGTCTTGGTTATTGTCTTTTTATAACAATATTCTGTATTCGGGAAACTTTCTTTCCGAATTTCGTAAGGCTAAAGTAATAGGGATTTTGAAACGAGGAAAAAATCCTTGTGATCCTAGTAGTTATCGACCTATCAGTTTATTGAGTGTTCCTTTCAAGATATTAGAAAGGCTAATTCTTTTTAGAATTGAATCTTCTATAGAAAATGCTCTACAAAATTTCCAGGGAGGCTTTAGGAAAAACAGAAATTGTTCGGATCAGGTTCTCAGCCTTACAACTTTCATAGAATCAGGCTTCAATGATAGGTTGAAAACAGGAGCTGCTTTCATCGATTTATCTTCGGCTTATGACACTGTGTGGAAAGATGGATTAATTTTCAAACTCTATACCCATCTGAAGTGTGGGAAAATGGTACGATTATTAGAAAATATGTTAACTGATAGAAGGTTTCGTGTTTTTATTGACAATAAGAGTAGCAACATTGAAAAACGGTCTTCCTCAAGGATCAGTTTTAGCTCCTTTACTTTTCAATTTATCTCTAAGTGATTTGCCCACTACATCATCTCAAAAATTTGTTTATGCTGACGACATTGCTATTGCTTACCAACATTCGGATTTCAATACTCTGGAAAACATACTGTCATCTGATTTGGAAATTTCAAAGAATTATTTTATTGAGTGGCGATTATGTTCAATTCTCAACAAAACAGAGGTATCTTGTTTCCATCTGAATTACCATGAAAAATATAGAAAATTAGCTGTAACTTTCAATGATTCTCCTATCGAACATAATTTCTATCCAAAATACTTAGGAGTCAAATGAGATTCATCTCTCAATTACAAGGCTCATTTAAATGATCTGAGCCCAAAACTGAAAACTAGGAATAATATTGTTCAGAAATTAGCTGGATGGTCTTGGGGTGCTGATGCTTCCACTCTTCGCACAGCATCTCTAGCCCTAGTCTTATCTGCAGCTGAGTATTGTTGCTCTGTTTGGTTTAATAGTGCACATACACAAAAAATTGATGCACAATTGAATACATCCATGAGAATCATTACTGGCACCATAAGATCTACACCGGTTCATTGGTTACCAGTATTGTCTAATATTGTCCCTCCCCATATTCGCAGACAGACTGCAGCTCTGAATTCTTGGAATAAATATCACTCTTTTCCCAATTTATTCCCAATTATTTCATATTTTCCACAAAATAGAATTCCCAGATTGAAGTCACGTAAACCATTATGGCATAATACGTTCTTCAATATGAACATAAGTGATAAAGAATTATGGAAGACTTACGAGATGTTCAATAAGTATCTCGTTTCTGATCCTTCTGAAAAAGTTCCTGGCTTTGATCTTCCAAGGAAAATTTGGACAGTTCTTAATCGTTTGAGAACAGGTCATGGTCGTACCAATGGCATGCTATTTAAATGGAACTCAGTTCCTAGTGCAAGTTGTGAATGTGTAGAAGCAGAAGAAACAATACCTCATCTCATCAATAGTTGTCCCATATATAAATTTCAAAATGGTTTTAGGGCTATTCATGATGTTTCCAACTCTTTCTTGGAATGGGTTATAAATTTCAAACGAATATGATACGTATTTTTGTTATTCAGTTCTTTTTTCTGCTTTTGTCTTTTTATTTCCAGATTCAATGTGAGCACCTTGAACAAGTCTCTGTCTCCATCAATAGAAGATCACCCTTGAAGAAAGAAGTCCCTGAAATATATTTCAGCTTATTTTTGTATTTTCACACTTAGACGGGGAGCCAGGGTTTTTTTACTGGGGTTTTTTCCCTAGTCTTTTATGTGATACGCCGAATTGTATGACACCTCGTCACTAACCCCTGATCTATATGCTATATTGTTTGCTAATTAAATATTGTCAGCCAAAAATTCAAAAGATTATATATATCAATTCAAAAAACTACAATGCTTTTCTTTATTCTGTTTATATCGTATTACTTTCTTCTCTTGGCAGGTTATGTTTTCAGACATATAAAACGCCTTGATCAAAGTTTCATTTTCAAATTACCTCTGTTTACTCAGGTTATGTTTTTCTACATATCTGAACTATATCAAGTTTGAATACTTGGTGTAAGGTCGTCACCATTCTGAGAATCACATGACAACAGCTATTGTCATAGTATTTGCAGACGATTGCAGTCACTTGCACTTTGGAAATATTTTATATTTTGTAATTAAAAAATATGGAATGTGTGGAGGTGTCTGTTATTTTCTATTTCAATTCAGCTTCTATTTATTTTCAAACTACTGTTCTATCTTCGAGACTATTTCCTACAATCTAAGAACCCAGCTATTCACGTACGTACATCTTGTATCTTCTTGAAATTTGCTGATTTACACTCTGTATATATATTCACTATATTTCTACAGTTGTGGTCATGTCTCGCATCCTAGTTTCAAACGACGAAGATCCTTTCAGTCATCTATTCAGTCCTCTGCCCTCCATTGCACAGTTCACCTCTTTTTTCCAGGACTTTCTTGGCCATCCCAAACATCGAATAAATATGGCGCGGTCTTCAGCAAAGAAGACAAATTTGACTAATCGAGAGGTTTCCCAACAAATCAAATTGGCTAACATTCATCTTCTGCCATGTACAGCATCGATCACTTCCCTCCAAAATCCAAAACAACGAATATAACATTAACATGTTCCCCTCTATCTTGAACCAAGAAATATCAAAAAGCGCAGCCTGCTGCAGCAGTAACGATCAGAAAGTTCGGAACGAAAACGTTTTAATTTAATAAATCCACAGCTCTCGACGTGGCTGAGTGCCGTTTGTTCCCCCGTTCGAATAAGGGGTTGGTTGAGGAGCGCCATGTGCCATCCGTTCTGTAAAAGATTTATTAGGAGAAGTAAACGTATATACTGAGTTCAGTTGTCAGGCTTCGCCCGTCTTCTAGGTCACACCAGAGGCAGTTACGCGAGCTGGTTGCCGCTAATCCGTTCGCTGGCAAAACGGCATACAAATACCCGTTTTAACGGAGCACACATTGCAGATGTCTCACTTCGATCCTCCGTGGAATAAGTTTCCGATAATCCGTTTTGGGAAGGGCATTTTGGTTGAATGGTAGTACGTTATAAATTTTTTGTTTGACGTAATCTAGAATTGATGGAGAATAATCCTTGGCCTGGGATATCACAGAAGGACTTAGTTGCTCAATGATAATCGTTTTGAGCCTTTAAATATTGGTTCAATTTAAGTCATAGATATATTTACAAGGTCAGTTTTTGTTTCACTTTTACCAATTTTTAATGCATTTTTAGAAGATTTTTGTTGGACCCATCCCCAAGGTAAATGGGTCATGTAGTACTTCTCTAGCAAGGTCTTTTTGTATCTTCTCCACATTTCCGTAAATATTTTTTTTTAATATTAGTTAGTTCAAGAAGGTATTCAGTATATATGTGCACTTGGTCATGGCTCATTTACTTTGAGACGGTGGTACCTGATGAAATAAGTCATCGAATAAATGTTGACCATTACAGTTTTGTTGATGCAAAACTTTCAACTCCTCTCAACCGCCTCACGTGACAAATTAGAATGTATAAAACACGGAGCTTCATTTAGGGTCTTAAGTAGGTATGTTATTAGTACGTTTGCACTGAAGTTAAAAATTTTCAAGCGCAATACCACTAGAGGTGAGAATTTTTTGAGAACACTCTTGTTTTTTGGGAATTTTGCGTTTAAATTTCACGAAACAAAGTTATCTTTGAAATACCACGAGCCGAAGGTGAGATCACGGGATCACTTTGTTGAGTGACATTTGTATAATTTTCAAAAAACGACAGAGTGTTCTCAAAAAAATTCGGAAAGTTCATTCAACAATATAAATCAAACTAAATAAAAAATAGTTTTTTATTCAAAAATAACCAGATAGAAGCATAACAACAAATTATTCATCTTTATTCTCAAAATAATAATTATTGATAATACAATTATTATACACATTACAAGCATTATTTCCGAATGATGAAGTAGATACTGATGTTGTTTCTTGAAGGACATTTATTTTCATTCCTTATGGCTGTGATTATTTTTTTGTGATTTTGTTGGTCCAGTTGGAGATACGGTTTCACTGACGCTGCAGAAGAATGGCCTGTTATCTTTATCAGCTGTTCCTCGGCAATCCCTGCTTTGGCTAATTGGCTGACAGCAGTAGCTCGATGCGAGTGGTTGGTTATCTTCGACTTGGTTCATATCTATCGAAAAAATTTATTCCGTCTGTAATCTCGTCTGTTTTGTTTTCAAATGGCCACCCCATATATATTATTATTCAAGTATTATAATTCGAAATCATCGATGTTCAAGGGGTTCGAACGTGATTTTTCAAATTTTGTTAGTCACGTCAACTGCCAAGATTCAATACAAAATTCGCTAGGTAAAAAATAAAAATTACTCATCAAAGTTGAGAATTTTTTACAAAGTTTTTCTGATGTAGAGAAAATATCGTCAATTCTAACACACATGCCTTCGAAAACTCCCTCCTTCGTTGCTCGTATTCAGTTTTGGCATTCGTATTGCCAGTTCTTTAACTTGATTTAGAATATACTATCCAATGCTCATGGTTGAAAAAAAGTACATATCATGTGGCGTTCAAATGAGCCTGGTATCATATTACACGGGGAATGTCATACTTTCAGAACATTTGAATTCAAGCTGAATTCAATAGTTGCTCAAATTCGAGTTCATTGTTATAAAAAATTGGAAAAGAAATACCTCAGTTGAATGGACAACAGTGGTGTGAAATTTTAATTATAATCGGGTGGGATCGTTACTCAACAGAAGATTTGTGATGTTTTTATGCCAAATATCCAGAAAGAACAATCGTAAGGTCAACGGTCAATAAAATTAAAAGCAAATTTGCGTAGTACAGAGATGTTCATTATATCTAAAATGCCGGACGATCCAGAACGTCTGAAAACACAAAATTCAATGTCTTTGAGGATCTGAAGAAAATCCTCACTGTAAATACTTCACGACTATTGGTGGAACATAATAACATTTCGCAGTAGACTGCTTCACTCATTTCGAAAGCAGAAAACAATTACGTGTATAAATTCATCAACATGGGGAATATGGTCATGATCGACGCAATCACTTTTGTGTAATAAAGCAATAATCAAAATCCGCAATTCATCAAAAAAATCGTTTTCTCACTTCAGAACACTGAAGTGACCGAATTGCAAGTTCTGGAGCCGAGAAATTCGCATTGGGTGGTAGAAGCACATAAGTAACATCCTTAGAAAATAATTGTTTGGGTTGGGATCATTGACGGCTGAATTATCGGGATCTTTTTTTATGAAATCCTCAACGATACGCGGATTTAGAATTCATGCGGAATGAACTTTTACTCGCTTTTGCCAATATTTTTCCCACTGAAAATGGCCTAAACAAGATATAGTTTCAATAGGATGGAACACGTGCGCACTATGCTCGTCCCCTGCATTTCTGGACAATGTGTTTCCTGAGAGAATGATTGGAAGACGTGATCTAATAATGTGGCAATCAGGTCTCCAGATCTGATGTAACCCGATTTTATCTTATGCAGCTCCCTAAAATCAAATGTGTACATTAATAAGCCCAAAAATTTGGAACACTTGAAAAGGCGAATGAGGTTTGAGATAGGTATAATAACTCCTGACACTCTTCAGAAGATACACGAAAAATGTGTCAAGCGCTTTTATTATTGCATTTGATTTGACTTATTCTGTAAAGTATAATGAGTCCCCGGGTGGTACTTCAATACCAAAAGAGAGTTCCAATGATACTCCATTTATTTTCTCCATTAAAGGGTTCATAATTGAAAGTTTCGCATGAATAAAACTACGATGGTCGACTTTCATTCATGACAAGTTCATCAGGTACCATTGTTTCAGAGTGAATGAGCCATTCTAATAACCTCTTTGAACTAACAAATTTTCAAATTTTCTGCATGCTTGTAAAGAAAATACAGAGATCTTGCAAAAAAAAACTTCAGATGACCTCTGGCACGACAAGGGCCTTTGAAAAGTAAAAGAAAACGAAAGAAAAATTAATAATGAAATTCTGAAAATATGAAATAATGACTCGAAAGAAAATGCGAATGCTGGAGTATCGACTTCTGCCTACTTGGTTTCACAGTACGGCTGAATGAACTTGTCCAGGCACTCACGGGCGAGAATAGTCACTTTTTCACTAGAGTTCGAATTTGTAGATTTAACGAGAAAGTTATTTATTTCCAAGAAAACTGTTTTGTACTCCATCGGATGAACGCCGTTTCAGTACTCGTTGTTCGACATAGGTCATATGCTCCAACATATGTTACGCGTTAATCGGAAAATGAACATATACAGAGTGTATTACCATGAATGAAACTAACAAATTTAACTAAAATAATAAGTTGCAGTAACAACCTCTTTTCCTGATTTGAAAAATTTAGAGGATAGATGGGATGGTACAAGGTATAAAAAAATCATAAAACAAATGGTGAAATAGTGGATACCGTCAATAAGGATATGGATTTCATTATCTTCTGAAAAATGTATTCGATGTTGGGTTAAATTGATATAGCGGAAAAATTTCAATCGATTGCTAGTTTTCATGGACTGATATATATTTTGCGTTATATTTGAGATCTTCAATGAATTTAATCACTACGTTTATAGTTGAAGCCAACGGAAGTAACAAGCATCGCCATTGTCACATCAATAGTTTTGTTGAGCTATTGAAAATTAAATGAAAGAACTTATTGTTATTTACTGATCATTGCTTACCTGTACAGCCATTGAAAAAACAAACTGACGCTACCCGCCAGAATGATCACCTTGCATTAATGCGAAATTTAGAGAGAACCAAGGTGACACTGAGTTTTCTCTAGATAATATAATAACTGGAAAGAATATTAAATATCGTGCAAACTTCAGAAAGCAGGAATGCAAAGCCAAAATCATATGTGGTCTTTGCGGCATAAAAAGCATGAATTGCCGAAATATGAAATGTAAAAATTCTCTTCTCTCTCTAGAAAAATCCTAAATCCCAGATTAATGCAGATTCGTCACGTCCACTTCTTGTGGAAAAGGAGATGGTTTTCTACCATACAGCAATCAGAGAAGAAATTCATGAGACAGTAAACCTTGATGATTGTTACCTGAGAAATTCATTTGACACTAAATGTTGAAAACAGATATCCAAACACCTAGAGGATTCAAAAAAGTTGCCACTACCCTTCACTTATCTCCAGTGATCTGAAAAAACAGACACGAGTATTTTCTGATAGTTTAAAATGTCAAAAATTTTATGGGTTAGAAAACTGAGGTTGTAAAGATAGTTCTCATCTATTCCAGGTGTCGAAAGTCCCTCACGAACTTGCTGCACTCACTAACAATACTAACATCCTATGGCCCACTGCAGGACAGGCATGAGCTCCACCCTACTTCAGGGTCTCAAACAAAAAGGGGGCAGACGCAAATTATACCACGGATTCTTCATCAGGAGGTCGAACCCCATCGATTAAGACCATTTTTGGCACGATATTCAAATAAAACAGACATTAGGGTAAATCCTAGGTTATTTTCATTTCTAGCTAAGGTGGAAAATTTCATTATTTTTGGTTATATATCTACTCCAAGGCCATGAATTCGGTATTTATCATTGTTTTTTTCTATGTTACAACACAAAATCAATTAGCTATCATGAAAGTTTTTGAACCAGTTTTCGTAAACCAAAAGTTAACTCTCTGACTTACAACACACCCTAAGAGTCACAAGTTTGATCGACAAGAAGATAATGAACACTTCAAGGTGAGGTTGAATACATTGTATTAATTCCAAAAATTCTTCACTTCCATGATTTTTCAAATTATTCGACGTCCTTTTCCATTTCAATTTAGTGGAGTGAATATTTTGCTAGTTTCTGGCGATGCCGTGGTAACTATATTTCCATGGTTAAAATGAATTCAATTTGCTCCTTCAAAAGTTAATTGTTGTTATAAGCAACTATTCCAAGCTCTTAGGGAAGTCGTCAGCACATTAACTAAACTATGTGTCATTCATTCCCCTTTCAAACATAAACACAGCCGATAGAACGTAACAGGATAGAGAGATTGATAGTTTCTTGTCTCTATGTTTTGCTAATTACATCTCCAGCCCCAAACAGGACCTTTGCCGAGTAATTATCAGGATTTACGTAGCTGGTTGATTCAACTCATTGGATTCCCTCCACCGGCACATTTCTCAGCGTCGATTTGTCGGCCTGGATGGTCTGTTGTATTGGCAGAGACAATTGTCTAGTGGATTAGCTGTGTTGACATTAGCAGTTAACAGACACTTCGATTGATTGGGATCAGGCTGGGATCGAATACAGAAGGGCTCTCATTTTAGAAAAGCAGTTCATATCTTTCCAGAAATTGACCACTGATTTTTATATGTAGTAACTCAGAAGATATTTGAACAAAGTTGAAATCAATACAATTTTAAAAAAATTCTAAAACAAATTTGTCCATACTTCAAACCAGGGGGTGGGAACTGGCCTACTACAAAGGTGGTCACATTTTTCTTCAACGAACGGCAGAGACATCTTTAGTTATTCCCAAAGCTCGGATCGGTAATTTAGGAATTCTCAGTGATCGGTAAAAACGGATTTTATCGGATCTTGGTCTTGATGTCTATGGCTACAGTGATAGTAATGTCAAAAGGTACCTATGTGTATTATTGCATTCATTAAGGTAGTGGTTTTGAATAAACTTATAACTCACTAAAAATGTACTGTGAATTAATATTTTTGTAGCAATTTCATATTCGTGTAGTAATTTCTAATTAGTAAAAATTTGGTACACTTTCTAATACTGTTTTTTTTCTAGGTTTTTCATCACACAAGTTGAGAGTGTTAAAAATGTTTGGTTGGAAAGAATCGGAAATTCATGTCTTCATCCAAAAGCGTTATTCGCATAAAGCATTTTCATATGGATTGTATAGACACACATGGAAAGCTAAAAAGATTTGCTCTACCAACACTCAGGGCTATTCACTAACTCAAGTTGCTATGAATAGCCACCGAAAATCGTGGTCATCTTCAAGGTCAGTTGCTAAGCGCGAAATCGGTATTCACTATTCAAGAAAGTGGTTACGAAAGTTACTATGCATAACGACTAGTGGCTATCCCTAGTAGTTTACTGGCAACTGCTTCATAGGTGTAGCTATCGATAACCACTCTTGTCGGCTACTGTTTGTTTATTGTTTTTTTTTTTTCATTCATGTGAACAATTAGAAGTTTTAATCGAATAAGAATGACATTTTTAGTGCAAATGAACTTTTTAATGAATTTGGAATTACAAAGGTATTAATATAGAGTATTGTAGGGTAAAAGCGCCACTGCTGCAAAGGCTTAACGCTGTCTTCATATTATTCAACTCTTTTGTGAGTTGCATTCACAGTTCTCCAACTTTTACTGATCCAGCTGGCGATAGTTTTACTTTCATCATCACTTTATGTTCGCTCAGGAAATTCATCATAAATTGATATCTTCATTGCTTGCCTTTTTAAACCTGTTATGTCTAAAATAAGAGATGTTAAATTAAAAACACTGAAATTTGTCTTTTATATAACCTCATCCTTCTTCCATAGTTATAGTACAGATTCCTCGAAAATAATTGAAATCTTTTCCCAACTTTCTTTAACGGTCATTTTTCGTGATTTTTAGGGTTATGTATGTGCTTATTCCACAGACAAATCCATATCATTTGTCTATGGTTGAATCGAGAAAACGGACATTTGAACTATTTTGCGGTGTTGGCATGACTCTCTTCACAAAAAGTTGTTATGTTAACAACAGTTGTTAATGGTTAGTTAGAGAATACCAAAAAAGGATAGCAGTGGCTATCGAAAGTTGTTATACGAGTTGCTTTGGATAGCCACGGCGAAAGCAACTTGAGTTAGTGAATAGCCCTGAATGCCAAGTAATTCATTCTACTCACTATGATTACTATTTTTGTAATTTCATTAATCTTTCAGATTATGTAAGCCTCCGTGTGGAGTTGTCTGTCTCCCATCGGACGCGTCCCCGGGTGGCGGATAGGGGAATGCCCTAACCAGGCTGATCTCATTAGTCAGGCTGACGGGTAAGTGGGAAATAAAATACCACTCGTGGACCAAAACAGACTAAGGGAGAAAACCCTAACAGAAAATCCCAGTCCTCCAGGTTGGGGGTTAGGGCATAGGGCTAGCTACCCTATACTTGTAAAAAAAATAAACAAAGCTTTCAATACTCTAAACAAGCCTCGGAAATGGACGGAAAAATGGCAACGGAAAATGGCACGAAAACGGACTTTGAGAATGGCAACATGGAACACACAAAGTATAGCGCTAAAACTAACAGAGGTGACAGATGCCTTGAATAAGCAAAAAATCGACATCGCGGTACTAACCGAAACAAAAAAAAAAAGGAAAAGGTACTGAGGAATTTCAAAATTTTTTCTACACATGGTCAGGTGTTCACAAATCGGAACGAGCAGCAGCAGGAGTTGCTATCTTAATTGACAAAAAGCATACAAAATACATAAAAACCTAGAATATAAATCGGAAAGAATTATATCAGTAACCTATCCACATATGGGTATATGACAACGATAATAGGTACGTATGCTCCTACTGACGATTCTACAAACCAAATAAAGAATCATTTCTATCAACAACTTACTGAAGTCATAGATAACATTCCACTAAACCATGAAATAATAATTGCAGGAGACCTTAATGCAAGAGTTGGTTCAAGAGTACAGGATGAAGTGGTAGGACAATACGGAGAAAATACACTTAACTATTCCGGAGAACTATTAATAGAATATTGCAACCAATACCGCTTAAAAATAATGAATGGGTTTTTGAACATAAGAACATCCATAGATATACATGGGAAAGACCTTCACTAAAACAAAAATCCATCATAGATTATTTTATAACAAAACAACAATCACATTTAAGATACCAGGATTGCAGAGTCAAAAGGGGGCCAAACTGTGGATCGGACCATTATATGGTAATATTACATGTAATATGCCCATACACAACAAGTAAGATTAAAAAAATACGAGAAGACAAACCAGAAAAGACTGAAACAAATGAAGATCGAAGATACAAATTACAACTGTTTCAAGAAGATAGTATTAAGAACTTATACCAGAATCGCTTGAGATATGAACTACAGAAATTAGAAATACAAGACAATGTGGAAGAAGAATATGAGAACATCAAAAAAGCACTACATAAGGCCGCTATGGAAGCTTTGGGTACAATAGGAAAAAACAAAAGGAGTAAAAAACCAGCTTGGCTTACAGAAGAAATACAAGAGTTAATTAAGGAGAAAAGTCAGTACTATAACAAATGGCTCACTAATAGAACGATAGAAAGAAGAGAAGAATATAAGTCAAAAAACAGAGAAGTAAGGAAAAAAATAAAAGAAAGTAAAAATCTATTTTGGGAAAGAAAGTGTATTCAAGTAGAAAGTTTGATTGGAGGATCACAATCCACAGAAGTGTGGAAAACAATTAAAAATATGAAAGACAATGAGAAAAGCACATTTAACAATGTAATTCCAATTGAAGAATGGGAAGAACATTTTAACAATCTACTACAGGACACAGAATATCAGGACAGAAACTTATGAAGTAACTAATGAAGACAATCCAATTATAATACAGGAAGATGAAGTTGAGAAATGCTTGAAACAAATGAAAAATAGGAGATCGCCTGGACCTGGAAATATAGCAATAGAATTAGCCAAATATGGGGGAAATCCTCTTATTAACAGACTGACGAGTTTAATGAACAACTGTTGCAGACTACGACAAGTACCCCAAGAGTGGAAAACTTCTTATATAAGATCTATCTTTAAAAAGGTAAAGGACAGACCCAAACAACTATAGAGGCCTTAGTATAACAAGCAGCATAAGTAGACTTTTCAGGAAGATTTTACAAAACAAATTAAGAACAAATATAGGGCGAAAAATTGGTGAAGATCAGAGTGGTTTCGTGCCTGGAAGATCTTGTATAGATAATCTCTTTACCCTACAACAATTAATTGAAAAGAAAATAAGCAAAGATGACGAAGTACACATGGCATTTATCGACCTAGAAAAAGCGTATGACTATATACCCAGGCAGAAACTGTGGGAAGCCCTTCATATGCTGGGAACTGACAAACAACTGATAGACATAATCAAGGAACTTTATCGAAACAATATATCGTATATTAAAATTCAACAAAGAATGTCAGCCCCCATAAGAACTACAAGGGGTTTGCGTCAAGGATGTAGCCTATCGCCGATGCTATTTAATGCGTATGTAGAAATTGTGCTGAGAGAGTGGAAAAGAAAAGTTCAAGGCATGGGTATTCCAATAAACAACAACCATCTATTTTCACTACAGTTTGCAGATGACCAAATAGTGCTGGCACAGGACATATACGATTTAGAGTTCATGATAAAGAGACTTTACACAGAATACAAAAAATGGGGAATGCATATTAGTTTCAAAAAAACAGAACACCTAGTAATTAATAGTGACGTTAAATTTCAAATATTAATCAACGACCATGCAACAATTAACCAAGTTGATGAATTTAAATATTTAGGAGCGCTTATAAACAAAAATGGTATAGGGAAAAGAAATTAAAGACAAAATAAATAAAAGCAGAAAGGTCATAGGATGTCTTAACAGTCTTTGGTGGGACAATAACATAAAAAAATAAAAATAAAAAAAGACTAGGAAGAACACTAGTAGAGTCAGTGTTTGTGCTATGGTAGTGAGATCTGGGTACTGAATGCAGATCTAGAGAGACGAATCCTAGCTGTTGAGATGGACTATTTAAGAAGAAGTGCTAGGGTGTCACGCTTGCAGCGAATAACCAATGAAGAAATACGTAATCGAATGAAAACAAGAACAACAGTGATAGACAGAATTAAAATAAAAGGGCTGCGCTGGTTCGGACATCTTATGAGGATGAACGATAACCGATGGCCGAGGATTTTATTTAATTGGACACCACCTGGAAAAAGAAACGTGGAAGACCAAGAAGATCGTGGAACGAAGGCATTAAAAAGGCAATGGAGGAGAGACAGCTTAATGTGGAAGATGCGCAAGACAGGCAGGCATGGAGAGAGGGATTGAGTAGACAACGCCCAGTTGTATTATGATATGTAACATAGCATTGTAATGTAATGTTCTTTGATATGTGCTATCTAACTCAATATATATATTATGTAAGCCGCCCTCAAAATGATGACATATTTTTTCTACCATCCAGAACTCCTGAAGAAACTTTGAGGCAACAAGGTATTTATATATAAGTGAACTGCTCATGGTCATTGATTATAGTTTTGGGTATTACACTTATAGTGGGTTTCATAAAAATCGTTTATCAGAAGATTCCTAGAATACTTCAACGGATATGTGAGATTTACCGTTGGAATGCCAAATTCATAGAATTTCAGATAATTAGTGATAAGTTTATTGATTTTGCCATGAAATTCATTCTGTACTTTTATGATAGAACTATGAATAAAATTTTATCGGGAAAAAAACAATAAGATCTTATGGCATTCGAAAAAGCATCTAAAAGAAAATAGACTTTACGAAATTGTTTCTGTCATAAAAGTATGAATCTAATGCATTTCATGCTTAAATTGATATATTTGTCACTAATATTCTAATTTATTCTTTTAATGTATTTTTCATAATTTGATGAGTAATTGTTGTATAATTATTGTTGGTTCGTTCGTTTATTCTTTCCCTCGATATTGAAATTTTTGAATATTGATTATATACTGCATTATATATATTTCCAAAGTTTATTTTATTTCCTTTCATCCTCTAAAAGATTAGTATGTTCTTCGATTTGAAGGGCAGATATATTTGGAATGACCATAGTTCTTTTAATCTGCTGCAAATTGTCACAATTTTCTGATCAAATGGCTTATTTTTATTGAAATTGTGACGATCTACAGCAGATTAAAATAATGGTCATTTCAAATGTATTTGTTTTCAAATCCAATAAAAATATGGGATTCAACCTGCGCTTGCGTGGAATTCTATGATAACTCATATAAAAGGCACTAGAGGGCGCCACGAGACGGAACGTTGTGCGAATGGAATCTGTAATCAACTAGGTATAACTAAAGATGGCGCTGTAAGTTGAGTTCTCGAAATAGGGACCAATATTCATGCCAGAGTTGCCTATCTATAGGTAGTCTATGCATCAAATCGCTTTTATACTTTATACCCCACATATTTACATATTTCATTGTCGCAGCTTTCTTTCACAAGAACATATATAATTTTTTCAGTAATAATACATTATTATTTGATGTGCGAAGTATTATTTTTTCATTACAATAATGAAATAATGCAATTTGGCAACGTTTCGGGCAGCTGGAAAAAGGAAAGCAATCACAGAAGTTAAAGCAAACGTTGATTAATTATGTTAACATTTTCGTTCCATATCGTCTCTTCGCTCATTTTAACTTTGGGTCGGCCGTTGAAAATGACACTACAGATAATTTCTTATTTCTTGTCATTCCCATTTGCCTCACACTAATTGAAAAATACCCAAATTATTTGACAGAAAATAGTTATTTTTCGTCAAATCGAAAAAAAGTGTTGAAAAGTTGAAATTTCTATGCCTGATGCTATCACAGATGTCTTCGATTGACATCGTTCAGACTCAATTCTGTTTCAGTTGTTGGAAATTTGATCGAAATGTTTCATTTACGGTGAAATTAATTAAGTTCTGAATTCGTTTTCTGAAAAAAATCAATATGATGCTCCTAAAATTTATTTAGAGGTGTCAGAAGATTCGATTTCGAAGAATCAACGTTTTTGTGTAATGTAGATATACATATATAATCTTTCGACCTTTAGCGTACAAATTTTGTTAGTAAATGATTTATATATACAGGGTGAGTCTTTGACCACTGCGTTAATTTTAACCATAGATTCTTTACGTCAAAAGAAATACTTTCTTCCTATAACATTTTTCCAAATTTGGCCCCGTTCAAAAGATATAGGGTGTTGAAATTTCATAAAAAAACTGCATTTTCACCGGTAATATTCAAACGACAATATCAATTGAAATGATCTCCTGTAAAAGGTTTTTGATAATAGTCGTGCATATTTTGGCATCGTTAGATTCAGTCCATTTCTTGTGGGTTTCTCACTACTACTCTACAGATTGATTAAATTGCATGAAAAACAAATATCGTTGAACTAAAGGTCGTATCTTGTACTTCCTGGAATCATTAGCCTTTTTTGCAGATAAAATCATTCTCCATCTTTCCTCCTAAATTGCACCATTCTTGAGATATTTGAAATAGAAAGGAATTAAATCGACATAATTTTGTCCAAATTTTCTGATTTTCCCAAATCCAACTCTGTGCTGAAATGATTCAATAACAAGATGTGTTCAATGTTGCCATATTTTATGTCTATATTAAATAATTTTTCAGAAGGATGGGGAAATCTCTCCAGTCTATGGTTCCACCACTAAAAACTAATAGATGAAATTAACCACTGAACAATTTTTGTCTTACATTCACTACAAAATCTGAATTGCCATTTGCTGTATTCATTATTAATGATGTCTAGCACCTTGTTTAATATTTAATCCAGAGTAACATTCCATAAGAAATAGAGAAAAAGATTTCCTTCACTAACATATGTACTTCGGTATATTGTCATGACCGTTGAAATAGGTAATGCATTTTCTGTCAGGACCTGTTGAATTGAAGACTTGTCTTTATGAAGAGCTGGTTCTTTATAGCTTCAGACTTTCAGGGTCCATCAAATTATTAATTATTCTAACATAGGAATGCTTCAAATTAAGATCATATGAGTTCTAAAATCTTCGAATCCAGTCTCCTTGATTTATTTTGTAGGTTTATAGTTTTTTACACATATTTATTTCATACACCGATTCAACCTGGTACCTACACGAACTTAGGAGATAATAGAATTTGACTTAGTTTTAGTATTTCTGAATGTTTGTTTTGATGCATGGTTAATTAAAATTCAATCAATATTGGAACTGGAAGCTATAGGTTCATAAACAAGAAAGATTAGAATAGAAATGTATTTTCTGACCATAATCATTTCATACTGAATTAAATAATTTCAAACTATCGAAATTATTATTATTATTTTATTATAATATTTTCCACATTTTTTAAATAACTGTTGACAGTTTCAAACAGAATCAAAGCAACAAATAACCACAGAACACTATTTTATTGGGAACAACCCACCACAGAGACGTTATTATAACATTTCAATGTGGTAATAATTCACTCTAGTTATTCTGACAGAAATTATAACTGAAGATCGATAATGATTACAGATATTATCTTTCATTTAAAAAACACTTTGCAAATATTAATTTTTTCTCTCCTGGGGTTCGGTAATAAATTAATATTCTATGGTAAGGTATTAAAATTTGACATAATCTATGAATAACCATTATTCAATATTTCTGTTTTTGTTTACATAATTAAAACAGATATTCTGATTATAAAAACCAAAAATTTGTTCAGTAATTAATTATAGTCTAAACAGGATAGATTCTTACTAACGAAAAAACACGTAGTTGGTTTTTCAGAATCAAATGTAGGTGATCAAACCTAATTCCTTTAAGCAAATATAATTGCACACCTAAATCAGAGAATACTTGTAATCTATTCAAGTAATTTGTTATTGGGATTCAGTAGAGAAAATAATCATCAAGCAAAGTAACATCACTGTAAAATAATTATTCGTAGTGACATTATTCATTGTTGTTGAAGATTTCGAAAAAGATTGCCATATTTTTAACAGTCTCATAGACCTGTTCACTGGTCTCTGTCAAGGAGAAGAAACTTTAATAATATCAGTGTTTGGAAAATCATAGATGATATTTTCTGGCTTTGAGTGAAAAAAAAGCAATGTAACAACCTCTTGCCTTGGAAGTTTTCATAGAAATTTTTCATGATTTGGAAATCTTAAGAAGAAAATTACAAATGTATGATGATAATATCCAATAATTCTGAGGTTTTATGGGAATTTCTCACTGGGAAGGGTTGGTTTATAATCTTGAAGTAGAAAGAAATTATAGTAAACAGCAAAAATATGTTTATGGTGTTGAATTTTTTTTACCAGAAAATTAGTATTTTGTATCTTCCTTCTGAATATGGACCTAATCGGATGAAACATGAGTGAGTGAATCATTTCTTATAGGGAAAATAATGTTTTCAAACAATTCAGATTCAATAGTGGATGCTGTGGAAAGTATTTTTCATTCAAACTATACTGAACTACAGAGGGAGAAAATTACTTCCTTCTGAGACCACAAAGCGCTGGAGACGTTCCTTCCACTCCAGCAGTGCTGGAACTCCGATGCTGAAATACCCTTCAGTTGGTCGGTTACAGCCGTTTGAATTTCCCTTGAGGAAATTTTTCATATTTGGAAAGAGAAAAAACTCACAAGGACTTAAGTCGAGCGATTGGGGAGGCTGAAGAGCCACAGGAATGCAATAGTTTTTTGGAATCAATTTCGCGCAGATTTTTCTCATCCTCAATTCGCTGGTCAAAACGGTGTTGTGAGTCAAATTTAACTCTTCCCCTATCATTCTGACTGTCAACCGACGATCTGAATGCACCAGATACCGGATTCTGTCGACATTTTTATCGGTTCTTGAAGATGAAGGCCTTCCGCTTCGTGGTTCATCTCCAATCGACTCTCTTCCTTCTGAAAATCCCTTAAACCACCAAAAAACCTGTGACCGTGACAAAACACTATCTATGTAAATCTGCTGGAATTCAAGAAGAGTTTCCGTTGCACTGTGCTCAAGTCTAATGCAAAACCTGATAGCACACCGTTGCTCTAAATTGATGTAATTCATTTTTAAAACACAATAGAGAAACTATTTCACAAAAACAATCGCTACGCACAACCAAATGACTCGAGCGAAGTCAAACTCGTTCTGAAGGAGGTCACATGTTCCTCTACCGCCCCACTAAGCCTAGCGCTTCCAGTGTTGCCAGATCAAATGCAGCGTTGTCAATCTCATTACTCAATTTACAGACCTCGTATATTAACTGCAAAACCAAGAGATGAAATAAGGTGAGTAATATGGTAACATGGCAATATGGCAATAAATATTAGAAACTCCTATCCCCTTTCTAACCCTGTTTGTTTCGAGAATGGTATAGAGTAAATGCTTAGATAAACAAGAAAAGTATAAATCGATATTTTATGTGTCTAGAAAATTTTAACCAGGATCCAATTTAAATCAACCAAAAACCTACCCCATGTTGTTTATATTTGCTGTGAATAATCTGATTCGATTGAACAAACATTATATCCGCTCCGGAAAAATGAACGCGAGTGTACAGGAATGATGTTTTCCGACGGAATTCACCGGAAACGGATTATTTTTCCCTTCAAACATTTGCGAGATTTCATTCGATGATTGGCAGACCGGACCCTACTGGAGGATTTTTCTCTTTTTGCCCATTTTCATAACAATTTTATGTTTTATGTTTGGTCAGGAGCATTTATGTACTGGTTAAAGTATTTTCCCTGACACTGGAACACTGTGATTATAAATCAACCGTCGCACTGAATGTGAAAGAATCCACTAACCTATATATTGAATTAAAAATAGTCACTCACTAATTCCTTTCAGTTTTATTTAATGCCTAAACTTCCATATCGAAAAACAATATCTGGTCATATTTTTTTTATTCACAAAATACAAATGATGCATCAACCATTCAGGTTTATCAGCAATAACGGTAGTATACTATTACAGTTAAACAGATTGGAATTCTTTGGTTATTGTATAACATTTTGTGATTTATCTACACTCAACATATTTAACAATGATATATGAAGCATTTGGTTCACTCTCTAATACAGATTCGACGGTAGATATAGTGGGACATTGTTCACATCTTGGGGATGGTTCACGATTGAGGAGATAAGATAAGAAGATAGTGTTAGGTTTGTATGGCCGAGATGGAGACGAGTCACAAATTTAGTACTGGCGATTTGATGGGTAACATTGCCTTTCCTGGTAGGTTGGTTTCATATCGCGGACTTTTGATTCACATTGAGTCCATTCGGATTGCCACAAGGTTGTTATTGTTCACTTGATACAGCTCTTCACATCCGCACTGACTCGTCATTTTTTTGTAGTTTCTGTAGTAGATTTGCTATTGGCTCTCAGCCATTTTATTACCCTAGATGGAAGCCGAAAAGGAATCATTTTTATGTCTTTTTGATGGCCAAAAAAGAGTTGTTTTCTTATGTCTTGAACTCTCTGGTGCATGTTATACGAGGTCTGTGAATTAAGTATTGAGACTTTTTTTTAATTTTCAATACAAAAATAATTCAATTCAATATTGTCACCTTCGAAATAATTTTCTTATGGGTGCTGGATACTGAAATAACCTTCAGCTGGTCGGTTACAGCCGTTTAAATTTTTTCGACTGTCCCAAAATGATTTCCCTCTAAGTAATTTTTCAATTTTGGGAAGAGAAAAAAGTCACAAGGACTCAAGTCGGGTAAATAAGGAGCTTGAGGAGCCACAGGAATGTTTTTAACTAATTTATTGAAATGGTTTTTTGGAACCATTTTTGCGCAGATTTTCTCATCACCAATTTATTGGTCAAAATTTGATGAACGGAAGTGTGAATCAAATTTAAGTCTTTCCCCATCATTTTGACTCTCATCTGACGATCTGCACGCACAAGATCCCGAATTATGTCGACATTAATCGGTTTAATCGGTTCTTGAACATGCAGGCCTTCTGCTTCGTGGACTTGTATTATGCTAGTCATATCTTGTTAAAGTTGTGACAGCTCTTAGAGATGGTTTTAGCAAAGGTTTTATGTCATAAGTAATGGGGGATATCTAACGTGATGTTATCCTTAGGAAGTTCCGGTACGATGCCAATATTGCTTAAAGAGGTTTAGTTGTTCTGGGACTATTGGAAAAGTAAGCTATTGGGCTTCTCTTGTCAGTATAAAGGCGGTCGGGTTGAAGTGGTTGTTTGAGACGGAGGAGGAGTAGGTCAGACTTAGTAACATTCTTCTGGAGGCTAAACTACCTTCACCTTATTCCCATTCTAAGCTGGTGATGGGTGTTGTTCTGTATATCTATAGTCATATTTGATTCCTAATAAGAAGAAGAGATTTAAGCTGTGAATTGTACGCAAAAAAAAACATGCGAAATTTGTAACAACGATGTCAAATGTGTTCGTTTCTTTTACAGCCTTCAAGGAAAAACCCAGCTGCTCGATGAGCGATCAGTCTGCTTGTACGGATATCTAATGTTCGCAGAGTGAATAATAGACATAGAAATCTAATTATCCATTATTCTTATTATTTATAGTATTCTTAATCATTTTGAATGCAAAACATTCCTTGTGCAGCTTAACCCTACTCTCTAGCCTCAGTCACCCTTAATCCTTGATCTTACCGGTAACATGATTAAACCTACGAAGGCCATCAACAAATCTACAATATTCCTGAAAGATTCAGGATAAAGAATTGTGAGCTCATGGAACGAAGAACAAACTAAAGTTGAGATATATACAGTCTATCCCCGTTGAAACCAAGATCTGAACTGGCCTTGATGATCTCCCTGTCGCTTTTTCTGCAATAAACAATATATTTGGTTTCAGCCGAGTTGATAAAAGGATTATGATGTTTACACATTTGCAGATTCATTTCAATATCCTGGCTGATTCTAGTTGAAGCCAAATTCAACACGCTCCTATTATACCGGTCCGGTTTTTTTGTACGACGCATAGTTTCCGAGACATGCACGCGGGCAACCCAGGTCCGTGGGGGGCCCGCGCCGGCTGATCGGAAGATCAACTGAATATCGTCATCATGTGCCTCAGAAATTCAGTATTGGAAGCAACAAAAAACATCCGCCATGAAAATAATAAACAATAATGGCCTCAGGAGGGTGCCTTGGAAAACGCCTGGCTGTGTTCGAATTTGTCTGCCTGCCGTCTACCATCACTTTTAAAATTCGGAATGTTTAAAAAAAATCTTATACATACTGATGATCTTAATGGAGACTGCCAGTCTTAACAAAAACGTGATGTGCGTTCTAGAAATGTCTAGAAAAGCGCCATCTACTTCTTGAAAACTGAACAAGCCTCGCTTTCTCTGTAGATTCACTAGACAACACGTTACTCCCAAATGCAAACTACTACCAGTGGTTACCGAATGCATAACATTCATCAAAGGACCACTGGTGAGTTGAGGGGGTTCGTTCGCTAAATTGTCCTATTTTGGATGGGAAAATATTGAAAGAAAATTAGTACTAATGCCATTATGCCGGCACGGCAAAATGAGTCAATAAAAAAGAACGACAATTCCGAAAAAACATCCTTCCAATGGTGCAAGCTAGCCACGATTGACGTATGATATCCCAAAGAATCAAGACCCCAAATGCAACTGTGGACCGGTTTCGAGATGACTGCCTCTCATCAGCACAATGTGGCAGTGATGATCGTGAAGGAGGCTGCCAGTCTTAAAAACGAACTTGATGAAATATCTAGACATGTCTAGAAAAGCGCATTCTAGATCTTGAGGGCTGAGCTAGCCTCGTTTTTTCGGTAGATTTATACGAAAATATGTGACTCCTAAATTCTAACTACCACCAGTGGTCATCGAAAGCATAATATTCATGAAAGAACTACTGGTGAGTTTGAGGGGTTTCGCTCGCTAAATTGTCCTATTCTAGACGGAGAAATATTGAAAGAAAAGATTATTTGTGTCACACCTCTGGCACAATAGGCAATCATCTCGAAACCGTTCCACAGTTGCACTTGGAGTCTTTAGTTTCTGAGATATCATACATCAATCGTGGCTATCATTGGAGCATAGGTTCTTCGGAATTGTCGTTCCTTTTCATCAACTTACTTTGCTGTGCCCGCATAACGGTAATAAAAATCATTTTTTTCAAATTATTTTAGCATGGCACTTTAAAGAAGTTGATCGTATCGGATACCTTCGAAAAATCCAGCAAATTTTGGACAACAGAATAACACCAATCTATATTATGGAATATTTGTTCCGTAACCCAAGCCGAAGCAGGAGAAGTAGTCTGACTCTCGCGAAGGCCAGACTGGTACCATTGGAATCACTGACCTATTGCGATTTCTAATTTGAAGAAACCTTCATTAACACCTTAGACATAAGTGGCAGTTTACTGATGATCCTCAAATACGAAAAAGAACAGTCTCCAGTATTTTCAGGAGCCGTAAACCCATACATTTCCACTGCATAAGGAACACAGCTTCAATCATGCAACAAATACTCAGGTTCGTATTCGAATATTACTTATATTCAGCAGAATGATAGCTAGGTGTCCTTCTAAGAGAAAGCGCTAAGAAAATTTTAAGTTTTATCATTTTGCTCCAATTTCTTTTCCATTAAAATATTTCTATTTCTTTTTTGTTGAACAGATAGACTGAAAGGTGTTGACACATTTATTGGTAATTTTTCAATTGATTAGTTATAGAGTCATCTGAGTATTCATTTAAGTATTCATATTTTTTTATGCAATCAAAATAATCAACGGAATTTTAGTGGAGTTATAGTTCGATTATTTAAAAATTCATAACTACGTAATTGTCCTCCTCAAGATGTCTCACTGGTCTTGCAAATCAAACCCATATATACTGAACGCCGAACAAAAAAAATGTGAAAGAGCCTAGACGTGAGGTAAGGAGCTTTTGAGCGCTTATTCAATGAACTTCTCCCTAGCACTCTGATTACGTGAACAATAGTCTTCAAACCCCGTACTATGGGACAATGTGATGCAAATATGAACGCCTAATGAATGAACAAACCTATATCTCAAATTAAAAATAACTACTCATAATTTTCCCCAAGTTTTGTTCGAAACTATAATTCCCTGTTCCTAAAAACTTATGTGAGTGCTTTTCTGAATTTTGACAACGTATATTATTTCAGCCACCGAGATTGAATTCTATCTCTATGATTTCCCGTTATAAAAAATTTTGATTAATATTACGCCAACTGACACTGATTAATGAGCCTGGCATTTGTCAATTGAATATCGATCTGTGATGGCCATCGCTCAAAGAAAATCATCGGGACGTTTGTCATTTCTCTTTTCTCTTGAGTAAATTAAAAAAATGATCATATCTTTAGATGGAAAAGAGCTACGACAATAAAATTTGAGGATAAGTAAGATATCGACCACCTCAATATATTTACGAATTTTTATTGAAATCCGAAAAATATTTTATGAGATAGTGCGGATTGAAAAATTTTTTTTTGGAATTTTTTAAAAATTTTCTAGCGTGACGATTTCTGCGAAATTTTGCGAGACGTTTTGTTGCAGCCTCCCTCGACAGTATTTCAAGTATCAATTTAATCGGATGGATATTCTAGTAGTTATTGAGGAAACAAAATTTCAGATGCTCATAACTACTGAACCATCCGACGGATTTGGCCCAATAACGAACTTGACCGAGATATTTGGACAATTAACCTATTTTGAAAATAATAAAACTCTAGCTTATTCCTTTTGGATGTTAGAGAGGCTATGGCCGGCCGGCCGAAGTAGGCAGGTAGTAGGTAGGTATAACTTTTCCATCGAAAATAAAATAAAAATTGATGCATCCTTCCAGGATGCATCTTTGGAAAACCTAATTCATTCAAGTTCAAATCCAATGATGAGTACAAGGATTTTCTCGAAGAAAATCTTGATTCATTTGACAATTAGATGAATTCTAAAAAGGTACCAATATCAATGATCTCAAGCGACCCTTGCAGTCAAAGCATCATTAATGATACATTAATGAAATTTTGTGATTCTCTGATGAATATGACTTGAAATATGAAGTAGTTTAATAATAGGTTCCGAAAATTCTCCAAAAATATTTCTCTAGACGATTTCTAGGACATTAAGCAACTCAAACTCATTCAAGCATCTTCCAAATGGATCGAATAGATATTTCAGGAGTTAAACCCAAAACGGTTGAACTAGTCGACCGATTTGACCGAATAACGAACGAACGGAATACTCTAATTTGACCACGTATTCTTCATCATGAAGTGGAGCCCAACCAATGAATACCATCTTCGGCTGAATATTCGAAAATAATAGACATTTCAGCAAAATAATAGCAAGCTGTTTCATCTCTTCCATAAACTGAAACAAGTGCGCAAAATGATTTTTTCTAACGAAAATCTTCGAAAACTACTTATTATCTCTTCAAACGGTTGGCAAGGTTTGTTTTCCGTGATTGGCCGACAAGATTCTACTTATTGGATTTTTCCTCCGCCTATTTCGATTTCGTTGTAAATGTTAGATCCATATCTAGGGTCAGGAATGAATTTTTTATGGCTGGTTGATTATCTGTAATGTTTGTGTATTTCTAGAACTGTCTAATGATGATTGCTGACTTGAACGGTAGGGAAACAGCCTGTCATATAATTCTCATAATAGTGCTCTCGTTGTTTCTGGCTGTCATATAGTGTTTGAAATTCATTCAGCGATAAGACAGGACGGCAAAACGTTGTTGGCATTTTCTTCGATTAAATTCCAATAGATATTGCTTGCAAAAGAACTTTTCATTCCTGTAGTCATTTATATTAATTCATAATTGATTCATCATTTATAATTATTTCATATTATATCCAAAATAAAAAAATCCATACATCCATCCGCTATTTCAAAAAGTACTGACTTCAGGTAAGGGGCGTTTGAGTGCTTTTCGTTTTACTACTGAGCTATTCAACGGATTTGGCCCAGTAACGACATCGACTGACATATTTTGACAATCAACCTATTCTGAAAATATGAAAACTATAGCTCATCTTCTTCGAAAAATTGAGAGGATACGGCTGGCCGGACTTACTCAAGCTCAACCACAGATTAATCATCAAGAATTCGAACCCAAACGATTGAGACCATTATCAAGTCGGTAATGGAAAATACGAGTAACAATATTTGGGCCATTTGATGGCATGCTGCGTTACTAGATTGAAACTGGAAAAAGCGTGTAAAAAAAACTCGTATATCTTCACGAACATTCACTCTACGAAGATCAAATTTCAAGATATGTAATATATCAATGAACTCTATCAATGCCAAATTTGTTGGAAACCGACAAATATTTTCGGATTGTTGACGATGAATTTTCGATGATAGAACTCATGTAGATTAATTATTTGCGCAATATCCACCATCTCTTATTGTTCTTAATCTCAACGTTTTGCTACACATCTATCTCTGAAAAATGTTAGTAGCAATAGCAATGAATGATGGTGGATATTGCTCAAAATAAATATAACAATTTGAATGGATTTTCTAGCCTAAGTATTCCTTCAAGAATTGATAGAGTATTTATTTTAATGTTATTTGAAATATTAGGAAAAATTTTGCAAACCTGATCCAAACATCTTTAAAGGTTCAAATCAATCATAAAATTCTTCTAGGAGTTATTGAATCATCTGAATTGTGATTACTGCTGAACTAGTTGACGCATTCGCCCAATAACCTGCCTGACCGAGACATTTCGACCATCCCATTTTTCTGAAAATATGGAATCTCTAGCTCATCTTTTTCGAAAGATTGAGAGCGTTTGTCCAGCCGGACAAAATGAAGTCAAGTTCTCTTCCTGAGGAGGTCGAGTCCAATACGTTGATACCATTTCGGCCCGTTATACGAAGATGACAAACATTTGGGCAAAACGATAGCTGTAGTGCTAGTTTGACTTGAACGAATAGACAAAAATGATAACATGATTTTCATTGTGATGATACATGAGTGAGTTGGTGCTTCCGATTCAGATATCTTATGGGGTTTTTATCATTTTTAGCTTCACAAATGCAGGCAGAATTTTTTGGATGAAATTAGAACACAACGAGTTACTACCCATATCAACAAAATGGGTGAATTGTGCAAATATCTCGTAAACGGTTTATGAGTTATGAAAATTCAAATTTTGGATTTGTTAATATCTCAAAAAATTCGAGGTGAATTGGCCTATAAAATTATTATGAGAAATATTCATGTAAATTTGTAGATCATTATTTGGTTATCTAAGCTATATATCTTGAATTATCTTAAATAACTCAATATTTCGATTGGGATAACCCTTATTATTTCAATTTCCAATAGAAACTAAATTGACTTATTTTGCTTTTCTTTATCTATCTTCAACGGCTCTCGACATTCTAATTAATATTAAAATATTGAATCAAATTGGATGCTCACAAAAATGGCAATTTTTTTCTCGTTATTAGAAAATTCAGTTCGGAATTTGACATTACCTCTGATAATAGTTTGATCTGCAGCACAATTTTTGAATCTGAGTTGTCCGTTGCTTTTTTGAAGTAGACGCCTAGTATGTTTTACTGTTTGCAGAATGGGAACAACCCACTCAACAATTTTATTATATACCAGCTGACCCGGCGAAATTCGTACCGCCGTTGCTTCGAAGCACTCTTTTTTTTGTATAGCTGACCTATCTTATGTATGGGTACCTACCTATGCAATTTGAACTGGAATCTATAATATGCTCTATATAAAAATTAATTCCCATTTCTTTGGTCTCGCCTTACCTGAGAAGGACTAATTTTATTAAATAAAAACAAAATGAATATTTTCATAATAGCGTTTATTTCATACGGTTCAATAATTTCACTTATATTTTTACAAATCGCTATTGAACAACTTGGCATTCTGAAGTAAACACTGAGCTCAACATCACGCGCGGTCTCGAAAGCAACTAATAGCCTCTATACCCTTCAATGCTTCTGTCGATTCTAATGCTTTTCGATAAACTATATTTTTAGATTTACGTTCTGGCGCGTAAATAAATAATGTTGATGGTTTTCCGACACGGGAACAGGCGACATATAATTGGCCATGTGAAAAACATGGATTTTCTAGGTTGATGCCACATACACTCAGCGACTTTCCTTGCGATTTATTTATTGACATTGCAAATGCAAGCCGCACTGGAAACAGTAAACGTTTAAAGCTGAATGGTATATCGTTCGGTATCATAGGGATGCGTGGGATTAAAACATCTTCGCCTTTGTACTTTCTCTTCAATATTGTTGCTTCGATGACGTTGTTCAATAATTTCTTCACCGCAAGCCGGGTGCCAATACACAGACGTGGCTGGTTTATGTTCCGTAACATAATAATTACAGATCCTATTTTTGATTGCAGGTTATGAGGTGATTAGCCGGGCAATTCCAGCGAATTATATATAACATATATAACGAAGATGGTAAATGGCATCTTCTTTAATTTCTACTTGATTCGGTGGACGATAAAAATTTCTTGGCCCATGAGGGGATCGAACCCGCGACCTTCGCGATATTAGCACGACGCTCTAACCAAATGAGCTAATGGGCCATTTGATCTACAGCTAATATCAAGTTAGTATCAGTGAAAGCAATAATGATTAAACAATTAAAATGTATATTTTTCAATTTTCCGAGAGATTTTCTTAATATTTTTTTCCTTAAGAACCATGTACAGCGTATAAGAAGGCCACAAAAAAAAACAGCCAAATCGGTCAAGCAGTTTTCATGTTATGCCGTGACAACGAAAAACGGGTTTCATTTTTATATATAAGGATTTCCCTATACTTATCTCGATTAAATTCTAAGTTTTCAATGCTTATTTACTTTCACATTATTTATACAGAAGTTCCTGAAAACACTTGGAATACTTAATGATAGTAGTGTAAATTTTGAAAATTATACCGACGCCTCAAAAACAGAACATGGTGTAGCTAGTGCAATACTACTGGATAAAAACTCATGCGTGGACTCATACCCTTGTTTGCAGTATTTTCACTGCAGAAATGTATGCTATCTGGCAGGCCCTGAAATGTTGTGACTTAATGGATGACCCTTCGTTTGTGATCTGCACTGACTCTTTGAGCTCCTTGGAGAAAATACGAGATCCATTTCATTCTCATGGGCTAGTGAATCATGTTCAGGCAACGATCACATGGCTGCGACATCGAGGAAAACTTGTTGAGTTCGTTTGGACACCCGCTCACATTGGAGTACCAGGAAATGAGGCTGTTGACAAAGCTGCCAAGTACGCTACCACGAAAACACCTGATGAAGGCATCCGTGTAGATTACAGTGACATTAAAAATATCCTCAGAAAACAACAAGAGAAAGAGTGGCAGATGGAATGGGATAGAAGTGGTGCTAAACTGAAGGAAATCAGGAGATCAATTTCCAAAAAGGTTCATAGATATCGAATTGAGACATAGATATGTCGATATATAGACCACATAGAGAGCACAGAATTTTGTCACTTGACGTATTCGTAATTTTTTTGGCCACTCTGTATACAACTAAAACGGTGAAACAAATCAAACTGTTATCTGAAATCATGTCAAATTTCGAACTGAAATCTCGAATATTGGGTGAAATACAGGGTGAGTCTTTGACCACTGCGTTAATTTTAACCATAGATTCTTGAGATCAAAAGAAACACTTTTTCCATTACGGTTTTTCTATATTCAGCTGCGTTGAAAAGTTATAAGCATTTTAAGTTTTCACATTGGGTAAATACCCCTCTGTAGTCCAGTTTAGTTTGAATGAAAAATACCTTCCACAGCATCCACTATTGAATATGAATTGTTTAAAAACATTATCTTCCCTCTAAGAAATGATTCACTCATTCATGTTTCATCCGATGAGGTCCATATCCAGAAAGAAGATACAAAATACTAATTTTCTGTTAAAAAAAAATTCAACACCATAAACATAGATTTTTGTTGTTCAACTATATTTTCTTTCTACTTCAAGATTATAAACCATGCGTTTCTAGTGAGAAATTCCAAAAAAACCTCAGAATTATTGGGTGTTATCATCATACATTTGGAATTTTCTTCTTAAAATTTAAACACTGATATTTCTGAAGTTTCTTCTCCTTGACAGAGACCAGTGAACAGGTCTATGAGATCTCTTGATATCATACTGTTAAAAATATGAAAATCTTTCTCGAAATCTTCAACAACAATGAATGATGTCAATACGAATAATCATTTTAAAGTGATGTTACTTTGCTTGATGATTATTTTCTGTACTGAATCCCAATAACAATTTACCTGGGTAGATTGCAAGTATTTCCAGATTTAGGTGTGCAATTATACTTTCTTGAAGAAATACCTAAATTTGATTTTGAAAAATCAACTAGATGTTCTTTAATAAAAAATTTTTGTAAAATCATTAATAGGAATCTAATCTGTAAAGACTATAATTACTGATTACTGATTTTTATGATCAGAGTGTCTGTTTTAATTTCGTAAATAAGAACATAAATATTGAATAATGGTTATTCATAGATTATTTCAAATTTTAATACCTTAGCATAGAATATTAATTTCTTACCGATCCCCAGGAGAGAAAAAATTAATATTTGCAATGTTTTTTTGAATGAAAGATAATATCTCTAACTATTATTGATCTTTAGTTATACCACATTAAAATGTTATAACGTTTCTGTGGTGGTTAGTTCCAAATAAAAAAGTGTTCTGTGGTTCCTTGTTGTTTTGATTCTGTTTGAAACTGTCAACAGTTATTTGTAGCTTTCTTTCAAAAAATGTGGAAAATATTGGAAGGATAATATCGATAGTTTTAAATTATTCAATTCAGTATGAAATGATTATGGTCAGAAAATGCATTCTATTCTAATCTTTCTTGTTTATGAGCTTATAGCTTCCAGTTTTGATATTGATTGAATTTTAATTAACCATGCAACATTCAGAAATATTAAAACTAAGTCAAATTCTATTATCTCCCAAGTTTGTGTACAAGGTTGAATCGGTGTATAAAATAAAAATAATAAAGGTATAAAACAAATCTAGGAGACTGGGATCGAAGTTTTTAAAACTCATATGAGCTCAATTTGCAGCATTCCTATGTTAGAATAGATATAATATGATGAACCCTGAAAGTCTGAAGCTATAAAGAACCAGCTCTTCCTGAAGACAAGTCTTCAATATAACAGGTCCTGACAGAAAATACTTTACCTATTTCAACGGTCAAAATATACCGAAGTACCGAAGAGTGATGGAAAACTTTTTCTCTATTTATTATGGAATATTATTCTGGATTAAATATTAAACAAGGTGCCAGACATCATTAACAATGAACACAGCAAATGGCAATTCAGATTTTGTGGTGAATGTAAGACAAAAATTGTTGAGTGGTTAATTTCATCTATAGTGTTTAGTGGTGGAACCATAGACTGGAGAGATTTCCCCAACCTTTTGTAGAAATATTTAATAAAGACATAAAATATGGCAACATTGAACAAATCTGATAATTGAATCATTTCAGCACAGAGTTGGATTTGGGAAAATCAGAAAATTTGGACAAAATTATATCGATTCTATTCTTTTCAACTTCAAATATCTCAATAATGGTGCAATTTAGGAGAAAAGATGAGGAATGATTTTATATGCAAAAAAGACTAATGATTCCAGGAAGTACGAGATACGGACCTTTAGTTCAAGCGATATTTGTTTTTCATGCAATTCAACTAATCTGTAGAGTAGTAGTGAGAAACCCACAAGAAGTGGAATAAATCTATTGATGCCAAAATATGCACGAGTGTTATCAAAAACCTTCTACAAGAGATCATTTCAATTGATATTGTCGTTTGAATATTACAGGTGAAAATGCAATTTTTTTATGAAATTTCAACACCCACAAATCTTTTGAACGGGGCCAAATTTGGAGAAATGTTATAGAAAGAAAATGTTTCTTTTGACGTCAAGAATCTATGGTTAAAATTAACGCAGTGGTCAAAGACCCACCCTGTACACTCATTTTTTTACTCTCAAATATTATTCAAAATTTTTTTCAATAATTTAAACTCAAAACAGTTGAAGATAGATATAGAAATGAGAAGTGAATTAATTGAAATATTTAATGGGGAATCATTTAAAAAAATACGAATGAGAGGTATCCTATTCATAATGAGAAAGCTGTTGCCTAATATACATACATCTGGCAACACTGGAAATTTGAAAGTTTTTTAGAAATTCTCCTCAAATAACCTTATATCGATCTAAACAATTTTATTTATTTCACATCAATAGTTTTCATAATAATTTTATAGGCCACCCTAGTGAAGCCCGATAAAGCGTAAGCAGTCATATAATAGTAAATATTGACATAATGAAAAATGAAAAGATTTTAATTCCTGCAAGAATATTTAAAATAATTGTCAGTTTCCGTTTTCATCATTTGGCTCATATGAAACCCAATAACTCAAGAACCGTTGAGTTTCTACACAAGGTTCGGTTTATTTCGGAAAATTTCATTTAATGAGATATCTACCAATGACATAATATAAGGTTTACTTCATAACCTATAGTTATGAGAATATTTAGGAAAAAACTCATGGGCTTAAATCTACATATGCAATTGAACATAAACATTGTGATCATTTTTCCGTCAGCAATCCATAAATCTTAGAGTATATCGCCCTGTATCTGAATTGCGCGATAAATTTATCGTTTCCAAGAACTCCCCATCATTTTACGACATTCTGTCTGCAGCCTGCATCTGTAGATAGAAATGTTTATATTTTACTCCGAGTAATGCAAGCGGATAAAAATGCAGTCCGCCCGAACAATAGGAATTCCACTTCGCCCCTGAAATGCAATACAATGTCGCGAACATCAGACTGATTGCCAGAATTCCTGTAGTGTAACGCTGGACGAATCGGAAATCGGTGCCAAAAATCCGGAGTATGCATCTACCATTTGCCTATGAAATTTTTCCGCTCTGCCATATATCAGCGGTGTCGCTGTTGCACAACCATCGACGTCAGACCATAACATGCCGGCCCGACACTGAATTCATCGCAGGGACATGACATGACAAACACAGCGCTCTAAACATTGACCTCCATAACGAACAGCTAGACACTGACGTGCATCTGTCACTTTTGCCGGTTGCGTAGGACGATTGTAAATGTGGGGGAGGATTCTCTATTGTTTATATCCACTCTGGTTTTTATTTGACAGACGCTTTGAATGAACCACCGATATATCTGCGGCTGCTGCTGGATATGATGAATACCTGTCTTTGCAGAGGAGATAAATCATCTGGTTTTTGAATACGGACTCATAATCCAATTATTGTCTGCTGAAGGGTGATTCAATTAGGTGTTTCATAACTATTTCATCAATTCCAGTTCTAGGTAAAATGTTTCCACAACGATACTAGTTTCTCAGGAATAAAACATGCTAGTCAGCAAAATTCTGCACGTAACAAAAACTTGAAAGGTTTCTTTATAGAGATAGCTTGTGGTACCAGTTTTTTAAAATAGTACCTAAATTGTAAATGTAAAATACTCGTCAATTCAAACACACGGCAACAGCACAATTAGTGGTGCCTTTGAATAGAAGAAACATCATCGTGGAACCAGTAAACGGAAATTCTGCCGAAGAAAATCTACAGTAGATCTATAAATCATCACAGAAATCTTAAGAGACTAGGCTTTCAATACAAAGAAACAATATAAGATCGTAAGTAATCCTCTGTCAAATTTTTATGTATATATGTATATGTTACGGAAAATATAAGCAATCGGTAATTATCTATAATCACCGGTGATTATAGATAATCAATGCACACGGTAAATGTAGTGAATTATCCATATTTACCGGTAATTATATAAAACTTCCGCGCGACCATGGTAAATATCGACATAAGCTTTGGAATTTTGTTTAGAATGGTGAGAGAATGGTGCGGGCGACGCGCGGGGAGGGTGATACTTGCAGCCGCGCACGCCGTGACCTGTTATTTGTTATTGTTATTGTTAGCGTATAGCGATTGAGAGCGGTTCGTTGAATTTTCGTTGCAGTAGTAAGGAAGTGGTGAGGCTAATATTTGTGTTGTTCTTTAGTTTCTTTTGTATTGATACAAAATGGGAGATATCGAGTCTACTAAAAAACGGTTTTATGAAGAAGTTGAAAAGTTAATTTCCAAAATAGCACCAAATAACCAACTGTTTTCCAAAGATACATATTATTCGCTTTTGGCTAATGTAAAGGCGTCCAAGCACAAGAAAACGAACAAGAAACCTGAAGATTATCGGAGATTATTGAGGTATGATACAGTAGAGATTGGAAATGTCCAAAAACTTGTAGTTCCAATAAAAAATAAAAGAGACCCAATAATTTACTATACGTACTTAGAGGAGGTATTTGATATAATCCACATAAGTCACCTATCCATAGGACATGGTGGCAGAAACCGAATGATGGCGGAACTTAAAAATAAGTACAAAAATATCACCATAGAGCTAATTAATACATATTTGAATCTTTTTGAATCGTGCCAGAAAAAAATGAGCATCCCCAAAAAGGGGCCAAAGCAGATGGCCGAAATATAATAGCCGTTGTAATTTCGATCGAAAATGAAAATCTTTACAAACTCGGTACGAAATAAAGGATTTTAAGCCAGTTCTACTAGAGAAACGAATTCGGTGTCTGCAAAGAACGATTTATTACAATTGAAGAAGTTCCAGAAACTAATATAACTCTGAGAGAATGCGCTCGTAAGGATTCAAATTTAGGTGGACAAGGTTTTCAGCAATGCAATTGTAATTCAGAATGCAATTCAAACCACTGCAAATGCAAGAAAACACAAGTACAAGTACAATTCCAAATGTCACAAATCTCGGACCTGCAGAAATAAATAAAAGATAAAGAATTTTAAGTCTTACTGATAGTTGCCTCTCAATTTGTTAATTTTGTTTGATTCTATACTTATAAGTTTATTTTTTTTAACCAAACAAAAGGTTCGGTTTCTTGATATTTGATTTGTTAATTTAATGAGAATATATTTTATGTTTTGCTTAACCAAAAAGAAGCTTTGATCTCTTGATATTTGAGAAGTATTATTATTGTTTGACTGATGTTGTTTGTAACCAAATTTTATCATATTTAAGACTAGAATTGTTTTTATTTCAATAAATATTTGATTCTAATGTTTGATTTACTACATTTACTAAAGGGGTATGGTAATTTTATATAATTGCCGGTAAATGTGATTAATTCGAAAGTTTTCACAACATTTACCACGAGCACTGGTTATTATGCATAGTTCCCGGTAATTATACATAATAACCGCACTATCCACATTTACCGTAACATATATACGAAATTTATAGATGTGAAGAAATTAAACACTAAAGGTTTCAATTCCGCATTCAGTGTTGGTGTAGGTACCTGAAAATATTCACAGTAGCTTAACAAATGGAGATGTCTGGCCAGAAGGTGCAGTTATAAGGGAATTTAATTTCAAGAATTTTTCAATCGGAAGATACAGGAGTCATCGGTATGATATACAACAAGTGCAGATCCTCTTCAAATTCTTATAAGAGGTATAAAGAAACAGTCACTTTGATACATCAAAATGTACAGTCTTTAGGCACATCATTCTCAGCTCTACAACAACTTGTGGAAGAGCAGGATCCTGACATCATTGCAATAACTGAGCATTGGAAAAGTCAACAACAACTGAAATCATACAAATTCCAAGGTTATAAACTAATTTCTAGTCATTGTAGAAACGCTAACGAACATGGAGGGTGTGCTATTTTTTGTAAAGATAATATTTCATGTAAAGTACGTCCAGATTTCGAAATCTTTATTGTAGATCGTATAATTGAGTTCACTTGTATCCAGGTTAATACTTTCAACTCTAAATTTCTTGTATTTTGTATATATAGACCTAACACACCACCACACGCTAGTGTTGAAATTTTTCTTGATGGTATTGAATCTATTTTAGGTAAATGCCTTGTTGAAAACGTACATTTCATACTGGCGGGTGACTTTAATGTTGATCTGTTGACGGATTCCAAACCAAAAGAAGATTTTATGAATTTGGTAGAGAGGTTTGGTGCAATTGCAACTATAATGGAGCCAACTAGAGTTACTGAACACTCTGCTTCCTGTCTAGATAACATAATAACCAATATTGAAGGGGGTGAGTCTCGAGTATTGAAATCTCATTTGTCTGACCACTTCTCACAGAAGTTTACTTTGCCTGTAACATTGCAATTACAGCAGCATGAAAAGGTTAGATGTAGAAAAGTCAATAATGAGACAATAGCAATTTTCAATGAATATCTGTCTCGGGAAATGTGGAATAAAATCACTTCTACTTCAAATTTGGATGCCAACAAAATGTGGAATGAATTTTCTAAAATTTTCAGATCCCATTTTGAGACCAGCTTCCCACTGGTAGAATTTCCTGCACAAAATAAAGACAAGTTTAATTTTCGTGAAAATACAGAAATAATGTCAATAAAATCATTGCTTGGTAGAGTTTATACTGTTTCTAGTGTAAAACCAGAGTTTTCGAATCTATACAAAAAAATCAAACGCCTTTATGATGAAGCAATCATTCGTCACAAACACAAATTCTATAACGAGAAAATAGTAAATTCCTCCAATAAATCAAAAACAATTTGGAAAATTGTAAATAATTTAACAGGAAAAAAAGAAAAGAAGAGCCCACTGATATAGCTAATGATTTCAATGCTCACTTTGTAGAGATTGCAAAAGACCTTACTAAGGATTTTCGAATATCAAGCGATCACATCAAGACACAAGGATTCCACAAGTCATTTTTTATTTTTGATATCGAGGAATCCGAAGTTATTGCAGTGGTTAGAAAGATGAAAAATGGTTTATCTTTTGGGCATGATCAAATACCAATATAAGTGATAAAGGGTTGTATAGATACTATAGTGAAACCATTATGTGTAATCTTAAATAAATCATTTACAACAGGAATATTTCCAGACGAATTTAAGATAGCGGTAGTTAAGCCTTTACATAAAAAAGATAATCCTGAGAACTTCAATAACTATAGGCCAATCAGTCTGCTTACATCCTTTTCCAAAATTTTCGAAAAGATACTTGCCCGTCGACTGTTGGACTATCTCAGATCTATCTATCTGATTATCTATATCTGATCTATGAGATCTATCTCATATATCAAATTTTGAACCCCAGTCAACACGCTTCTTACCAGGTCGAAATACGGAAACGGCAATCTACGAGCTTACACAGACAGTTCTGAATGCATTAGACCAGGGCGATATCCCCATTGGACTTTTCCTGGATCTGTCCAAGGCGTTGGACTGTGTAGTACATGAACTATTACTGATGAAGCTTGAAAAGCTTGGTATTAGAGGTTGTCAACTTGATCTTTTCAAAAGTTACCTTCAAGACAGGAAGCAGAGAGTTCTTATATAGATAAATGATATGTAATATATGTCCGATGAGAGAATAATCAAACTAGGTATAATACAAGGCAGCATTTTAGGCCCCCTTCTTTTCATTGCTGGAATTTTGGTGACTGACAATCATGGAATTGCATGGTATTGAGAAGTTGAAGGGTTCGGAGAACTGGAATATTTGAAATTTATGGTACGCAATTTATTGCGGGCAACTGACCAAGCGTATGAAGTGAGTGTCGGCGAGTTAGTAAAACCGGAACTGGTGGCCAATGCTACGGCGGCTCAAATTGCGGCTCACGAGGCGTCGATGAAAATTTGGGACAAGGCAGATCGCGCAGCTTGTCAAATTATCATCAAGACAATTGATTCAAGTGTCATGACCCTGATCGTCGCCTGCGAAACTGCTCATCAGATGTGGACAAAACTGCACGGTATTTATGAACAGCAAACAAGGCAGGCTGTGCATTCAGTGCAGACTGAGTTTTTCAGTTTTGACATGAATTTAGCAGACGATATGGTAAGCCATATAGCTAAATTTGAAGGTTTGATTCTTCGCATGCAGCAGTTGAAAGTTAAGCCCGACGAGTCAGCTTTGATGGTCAAGTTGCTGGAAACTTTGCCTGATAGTTTTGAAAGTTTCAGACAAGCCTGGTGGGCCAGGGCGGATGACCAACAGACCCTGAATAATCTTATCAACGTTTTGACATCTGATGAGCACAGGCGGAAACTTCGGCAAGAGAAGGAGAACAATTTGACAGCATTGATGGCAACTAAGTTGAAGATTCAGCCCAAGGGTGCAAGTGGAAGTCAACAGGGTGCAGGAGTCAAACCGGTCAAAGACGATGTCAAGTCCAACCAGAAAGGGAAGAAGGCCTACAAGTGCTACGGTTGTCAAAGAACTGGTCATTTCCGAAGAGACTGTCCAACAGAGAGGAAGAAGAAGAAGAAATCTGAGTCAAAGAGCGATGTGATGTCTGAAAACAAACAAGCTTTTGTTAGCGAAGTGTTCAGTGCGGAAACCAAGAATGATGTTTGGATTATCGATTCTGGTGCAACAGATCATATGACCTTCAAGAAAGAATGGTATTCGGTCTTTGAAGCTTTCTCGATTCCAGCAGAAATTCGTATCGGAAACAACTCAGTGATGAGTGCTTTGGGAAGAGGAACCATCAACTTCGAGGCGTTTGTGAATGGGCGCTTTATTCCTTGTATTATGGAGAACGTGCTGTATGTTCCTGATGCTCGAAGAAATCTATTCTCGGTTACACGTGCGCTGGATAGAGGTATGACTTTCAGCTCTTCCAAGGATAGATGTGAATTCTTGCTGGATGGTGCTGTCAAGGCTCAAGGTGTACGAACTGGTCAGCTGTTCAAGATGATGCTTAAAGTAAATGTACCGGACGGATGCTGTGTGAGTGAAGCTAACCTGGCGTCCAAGGACTCTCTGCAAGTTTGGCATGAACGTTTAGGCCATCAGAACAAACGTCATGTCGTGCATGTACTCAAGAAATACGGAATCGATATGAAACCTGATGATGAGTTCTGTGGATCGTGTGTAGAAGGCAAGCAGCATCGGGAACCATTCAAGTCTCGTCAACAGCGTTCTACAGAGCCAGGAGAAGTTATTCATGCTGATGTTTGTGGTCCCATGGAACAGGAGTCTATTGGTGGATCTAGTTACTTTGTCTGCTTCACGTGTGACTACTCCAGATTTCGCTTCGTCTACTTCTTGAAGGCGAAATCTGAGGTGGTTGACAAAATAAAAGAAATGATGCAGCTGGTGAAGAATCAACGCGGTCAGTCTGTCAAGTTGTTCCAGTGTGACGGAGGAAAAGAATTCGATAATGAGGCGGTGAAGAATCTTATGAAGTCTGAAGGAACGAAGATGGTGGTCACTAATCCTTACACGCCTCAACAAAATGGTTGTGCTGAACGATCGAACAGAACGATTGTTGAGCTAGCACGAACCATGCTTGTTAGCAAGGATCTTCCAAAGTTTCTCTGGGCGGAAGCTGTCAACGCTGCGGTGTATATTCTCAATCGAACTGGTCCAAGCTCTGTAGAAGGCAAGTCTCCGTGTGAGCTGTTTGTTGAGAAGAGTGTGCATCTGAACAGGTTCCATATTTTTGGAACCACTTGCTACCTGATGGTGCCCAAAGAACGTCGTAAGAAGTGGGATGCTAAAGGTGTCGAAGCAGTCTTTGTCGGATATTCGGACGATATCGATGGTTTTCGTGTGTGGATCAAGGGAACAAAGGAAGTTAAACGAAGTCGAGAAGTAGTGTTTGGTCCAGAGCATTCCTCTAAAGTTTTAGCATTGTTTCCTGAACAAGCCCCAGAAAGAGATCTTGTCGAAGGTGTCCATCCCGTTGCTGTCCGTCCTGTTGCTGTTGAAGAAATCGATGACTATGTTGAACCTCTGGATTCTCCTAGAGATCTGAACTCACCGGTAGCTCCGAACGTGCCTGAGGTCCCGAATCCTGTGCTGCCAATGAATCGTCGAGTTGTTGCTGCTGAACCGCGAATCGAAGAGTTTGAAGAAACCCCTAAGGTTGTGAAAGAGATCCTCAACTACGTCTTCGAGATAGAAGTACTCTTCAGAAACCTAAAAGATTAAGTGAGATGTTTCTTGCTGAGTTGGACGAACCTCGAGACTACAAAGAAGCCATGAAATCTGCTGATCACGTGCACTGGATGGCTGCGATGAAAGAAGAGATGTCTTCGCTGGTGGAAAATTCTACTTGGGTTTTATCAGAGTTGCCAGCAGGGAGGAAGACAGTCGCTAATCGCTGGGTCTATCGTATCAAACGAGATGCAGATGGAAAGATTGGTCGTTACAAAGCTCGTCTTGTTGCTAAGGGTTATAGTCAACGACAAGGTATTGATTATAACGAAACTTTCAGTCCTGTAGCTCGTTTTGATACAATCAGAGCAATTCTGAGTGTTGCTGCCAAGGAACGTCTGAAGTTGGCCCAGTTTGATGTCAAGACAGCATTTCTGAATGGTGTTCTGACCGAAGAAATCTATATGGATCAACCTGAGGGTTTTGAAGACAGTTCTGGTCGTGTGCAAACTGGTTAGGAGTCTCTATGGATTGAAGCAATCACCAAGGTGCTGGAACAATCGATTCAAGGAGATCCTGATGAAGTTTGGCCTTGTCGAGAGCGAAGCTGATCCGTGTCTGTTCTTTTGTATATCTGGTGAAGATAAACTGATCGTTGTTTTGTACGTGGACGATGGCTTGGTTGCTGCAACAAGAGAGAGTATGATTCAAGAGTTCCTGAGGAAGCTGGAGATGGAGTTCAAGATTACCCATGAACCACTTGGCTGTTTTTTGAATATGCTCATCGAACGAGAGGAAGATGGTTCAATTCGATTGAGTCAGAAGGTGTATGCGGAAAGTCTTCTTCAGAAGTTCAACATGGCAGAAGCCAATGCTGTCTCGACGCCCATCGACAAGTACGTGCAGCTGGAAGAGAAAACTGGTTTGAGAACATCGGCACCTTACCGTGAAGTTGTAGGATGTTTGATGTACTTAGCTGTGGCTACTCGTCCTGACATCTCGTTTGCTATTAGCTATGCGTCGCAGTTCTTGGAAAATCCGGAAGAAGTTCACTGGTTGATGGTCAAGAGAATCCTAAGGTACATTAGAGGGTCTAGTTCTGTAGGTATCAAGTACGAGGCTGGTTCTGGAGGAAGTGTCTTGAAGGCGTACAGCGATGCAGATTATGCTGGTCAATCTGATACACGTCGGTCGGTCAGTGGAATTGTTTTCATGCACAGTGGAGGGCCGATATCTTGGGCTAGTAGACGTCAAGAGTGTGTGTCTTTATCTACTACTGAAGCTGAGTATGTTGCTGCCAGTGAAGCTGCCAGGGAATCGGTTTGGTTGTCTCGACTGTTTGCAGAAGTTTCTCCCTAGATGACATTCCTATTCTCTATGTGGACAACCAAAGTGCAATCAAGTTGTCGAAAAACCATGAGTTCCACAAGAGGACTAAACACATCGAAGTGAGGTATCATTTCATTCGGAAGGAATTGCAAGATGGAAGGTTGAACATCCAACATGTTTCCGGTGATCAACAACTTGCTGATATCCTGACGAAGCCGCTGCCTCGGCTGAGATTTGCTGAATTACGTTCTTCTATCGGAATAATCTAAATTGTTTTTGAATCTACGTAAACGTCATTTATAAAAAAAAAAAAAAAATTATTAATAATCAAAATATCTAATGTTTTAGAGGAAGTATTGATGTAAAACTATGATATTTGATTATAAACTATGTTCCATTAACCTAATGACAAATACTGTCTTTAGTAATTTTTCTGATTTTCTGTCAATTAAAATTCAGTCAATAAATGTTGTGGTGATTTACATCAACGATCCAGTGCCTATAATGAATAATACAAGGGTAGTACCATTGGACTATGCTGATGATAAGAATTTAATTATCATTTCTGATCAAATGAGCAACCTGCAGTCTGGCTTGTGCATGCTTATAAAGAAGGTGAATGAATGGTGTATCGAAAACGGGTTGATATTGAATACTGACAAAACCAAAGTCCTGCTTTTCACCACAGGTTCATCCCTGCAATGTTCTGATTTTAGTTATGGTGATCAGATTAAGAAATTTTCTGGAACAGTAAAATTTCTGGGATTGTTTATAGATTGTTTCATGAAGTGGAAAGTGCATATTGACTATGTTATAGGAAAGTTTAGTTCTTTAATTTTTATGTTAAGGATGCTGAGGGATAATGTCGATCAGGAAATTGTCAAGTTGGTGTATTATTCTAATTTTCAATTCAATCACATGGTGAGTTATCTGGGAAGATTCTGTACAACGTGTCTTTATCATTCAAAAGTGGGCAATAAGAGTTATTTTCAAATTGGGATGGAGACAGTCCTGTAGAGGAGTGTTTAAACAGAATAATATTTTAACTGTTTATGGATTGTATTTATACAAAATCCTTTTATTTTTACATAAGCACAAGTCTTACTTCACCCAGCATCAAACTCGGAATAATACAAGGCAAACATTTCGTTACTTTTATCCAGTGCATAATTTGAGTTTATTTGAGTAAAATTATACATATATAGTCACCAAAAACCTTTTCCTACCGAATAAGTTCAGTGATATGCTGATGTGGAACTTGTTTACAAAAAAATCTCTGAAGAGTACACAATAATGGGACAGTTCAAAGAACTGCCATCCCTATATGGTTCTCTGATTGTCTATCAATGAATGCACGAAATTCTGTATAATTATCTAGATTGATTCCAAGATTTATTAAGGATGCTCCTAAGCATTAAGTACAAAGTCCAAGAGGAAGATGCTTTATATATAAGTTTGATTCACTAAAGTATGCAAAAGAAACATTTTCTTCAATCGATAACTTATATTTTGACTGACACGCTTATCCCTACAACCTCTTCGATATTTTTCGTCCAATAAACTCTATTTGTTTTGTCAGCAGTTTCATTCAGCCCTGGAGGTTCACATGATAATCGTTGAGCATCACTTTCGGAATTCATTTCTATCATCAAAATATTCCTAATAATTAGGTATAAATACAATTCGAACGCGACAAAATTATTCGAGTGACATTACTCATATCTAGTACCCTCAATATTAATAATGGAATTATACTTTTCGACTCGATGTTCTAGAAGAGCAGCATGCTATAGTTTCGACCAGTTGTCTATTATTTTCGAATATCGGGACGAAAATAGTCCCAATAGATGAGGTTCGAATTAAAGATGAAATATAACTTGTTATTGGGCCAAATCGGTTGATTTGTCCAATGGAGTTGTAAGCATCTGAAATTTGGTTTCCTCAGTAGCTCTTTGGATATTCTTTCGATCAGGTTGTGACTTAAAAGATGTTTTAATGAGGTTCAAGCAAATAGGCTTCCAAAATTTCGTAGATATTGACCAGCAAGAAAGTTTGAGAAAAATTAAACTAGCAAAGAGGAGTTGAACAAGAATTCGTGTATGTATGGAAATTATTCTGAAATTTCACTATTGTACATCGAATATAATCAAGCAAGTATTCGTGAGCATTTCCGCAGACAGTTATTTGTAATTGGAGAAAATAGGTTTGTTCCTTCATTTTGGCGATTGTTTTAGTATCATTCTGTTCTATAATTCAAAAAAACAAAAAAAAATTAGAACAAGCTCGAAAGCTCCTTACCTCATGTCAGTGATTCCCTGAAGTTTTTTCATTCAATTCATGAATAATTCCTAAAATCTTCACCCTATTATAAGCGTGAGTTATGGGTGTGATTTACTATGACATATGCTGTTCGTTTATAGATACTTATACTGGTAGAAATCATTTGATAATGAATATGAATGAAATTGATAAGAGATATTAGTTGCTTCAGTTCAAGAAGGTATGTTATGCCAATGGCCCCTCACCTAATGGACTAACAACCAACTAATTTAGGTTATGTCATTTGAAATACATTTTCGAGGGGTACCTATAAAGATATTTTTCGAGTTGAATAAGCCTTCGATTCAAACTAAAAATGAAATAATGAAGGTATTTATCGTCTTTTGTGATGATACAGAATCGCCTACATATCATTTGAAGCACGACATTCCTATTATTTCGCCTTGAAATATGGGACCAGCATGAAGTCATAAAAATTTCGAGATTTATAAAAAGTTTCCACAACGATCTGACGTCGACACTTTCGGACATCTGATATCAACAAACTTACAAAAACCGATCCGAAACCAATTCCCAGAATCGTAAATTCGTATGAGCCGCCTCAAACTTCGACATTGCAGATTTGTTACGTTGCAAGGACCTCGACCAGTCGATTTATGATCCACTATGTCCGTTTGGGGTTGTTTAAAAGTTTCCTGGTAACAGTTTATATTGTTATATCCCCAACAAGAGGGTTGTTTGAATTCCACGAACCACGGAATCGATACCGTTCGTTGGCTCAAAAAGAGATGCCGATAATTTGGTTCGTGAGGTGACATTTTATGCCAATGTGATTTGATACCGATATGAATTTGTCTTCAATACAGAATTATGTAACTAGAGTTATCCCCCAAGGTACCGATTGTTAAAATGCCATAGAAACAAATTTATGAAAGCACCGACCTGCGGTCAGCAACTTTAACGCGTTTATTCTAGAATTTTCTGGAACAGTGTGATAATAATAAAATTGCCACAATCAAAGTTCTCCTTCGGGAACTTCCTTCTGTTGAAAATGTTGGCATATCAACTCCATCGAAAAACATACCGAATATCTTTCGTCCGATGTATTATTGTGCTTTGAAATAAGATATCAAATATCTCTCTCTCTCTCTCTCTTGGCAAAACTATATCCGAGAAAAGTATCATCTTACCATCCCCTTTAAAATATCAAAAATTGCTAGGGATCACTTATGAAGTTCTCTCCATTTGTATTTTTTTCAAGTTATCTCGTGAATATCTGTACATTATATGTTCTCTAAGGAAAAATTAAGATGTTTTGAGTTGATTATATCAAATTTTTCCTCACTTCATCGGCTATTATTCACAAAATCGATTATTATCTGTAGGCTGTTACAGGTGGAGTGAAAAGCAATGTGGTATTTGTTATTAAATCTGTTTTTTTCTCTCGTTCAAACACATAAGGTGACAATAATTGAAGAAATGAGAACAATATCAGCTTATCAGTCATGTCGAGAAGACGGTTTGCTCCTGTGCAACTGGACCAAATTATACGGTGGATACAGGAAGGTTTGTCCCAGCAATAAGTGTCCCGGCGGTTGAATGTTTCGCAAAATGTCGTGAGTCGGGCTTGGAATAGGTTCATCCAAAACGACTCAGTAGCTTATGTTCATGGGGGAGGTCGGCAGCGCAGTACAACAGCTGCCCAAGATCGTCTTTTGATCCTCAATGCTAGGAGAAATCCCACACACCCGGCGTCGCGGCTCAATAGATCACTGAGAGTTGCAACAGGAGTTCTACATGTTCGTGGTTTGAGAGCACGTAGGAGGGTACAACATCCCCGTTTGAATAGGGAACACCGGGTTCATCGTCGGCAATAGGCTGAGGAGCACCGCAATTGGACAGTTGAAGATTAGAGCCGATGTTTATTTACAGATGAGTCTAGATTGTTTGGTCAACTCCGATGGATGTATTCTTGCTTGGAGGGAAAGAGGTCGAAGGTATGCAGAACAGTTTATCCTACCCACAACAACTTTTGGCGGAGGTTCTTTATGTGTAGGAGGAGGCATTTGTTTGAACCAACGCACAGAGTTGGTTGTTCTGCAGAACACCACAATGACCAGCCAGATATGATTATTGATCCCATAATTGTTCCGTTTGCGGCTGCCTTGGTCGAGAATTTCATTTTAATTGATGATAATGCCCGTCCACACCTTAGTCGTATGGGTAAGGAAGCGCTAGAAACTCAAGCTATTGAAAGGATGGACTGGCCAGCTCACTCTGCAGACATGAATTGCATCGAACATGTCTGGTCTGAGATGTCTAGACAATTTTCAACCTTAGAACAACCGATCAATAACCAGGAGGACCTTTCTAACGCTTTACGGGATATTTGGACAAAATTGTATAAATCGCTTGATTGAAAGTATGCCTCGTAGGGTAGAATGCTTGAGACGAGCTCGTGGGGGACCAACTAGGTACTAGCTTAACCGAAACTTCAGCTTGTGGTTTCATCATAGAATTTTTATGTTATTCAAACACAGAATTTTTAGTGTTCGTAATAAAGTCTTTTTTCTCTCCAACTTTCCATTTTTTCATTCTTTTTTCAAGTGAACCATATTATCAACTGAAAATACTCTGATATCTGACTAAATCCATAATCTGGGAGCGAATATTTCAGAAATAAATTTAGAAAAAGTAAGTGATCCCTATCAATTGTTGAGCAGTGTATTTGCAAGAAAACAGTAGGAAAACTAACCATATCGCACTGAAACTTCACAACAAGTTACCTAAATGAATTGAATTCAAAATGAGATAAAATAAAATATCAGTGTGAAAAATAACTTATTAGAGAAAATATATAGTTATATAGATTGGGATAATGGAGCAAACTTGCTAATTGTTTATTTTGACCTCAAGTTCATAATTTATTTCGTTTTGCTGAGCTGTGTGTCAATTTTGACGGCGAATATTTTATCATGTACAATCGAGCATTTACGTTTTAGTCAACATCAAAATAATACGTGTATAAATGAATGAATTAATAAATAGATAAATAAATAAATCACAATAACAAGCATTATAATGAAAATAAAAATTAATAATAATTTAAATAAAATAAACAATATCAAATGAGCACTTATTCTTAAATGGTTGAATAAGTGAATAAATGAATAAATAATGCGCCAGCTATGGTTATAGCTAAGATTTGCAGATGGGATAAAAAATCAGCGACGATGAAATGAAAATTGATTAAAAAAAATGAATAGCAACTCACACAATCTCGCAAAAATAGAGAAAAGCACTGAGTGAGGTCAGAAGCCAACACGAGTTTGTTTCAAAGTGCTTGCACATAATTGAGAATTGCGATACAGAAAAAAACGACATGGAAAATGTAAAAGTATTAACGAACACAGAACTAGGTGCAATATCAAAACTAACAGGGTTCATTTATATAACCTATTTTTCAATAGATAGAATATATTCGATTAAAATATACCTTGCCGAAGTCCCTTCAGAAATGCCAATTAAGTTTTTTTTTTTTTTGTAACTAGAATTAAAGTAAACGGTCTTTCAACAAGAAATTTGTTTTTTAATTGTGGCCACACCTACCACATGACAGTATTGACACTTAGCTTTTTGACATATTCGTAGTAGATGGTTTGGCAGTTGTTACAATGAATTCAATTTCGCTCGAAATTCGTATCAAAATAATTAAAACTCACTACGAAAATGATGGTTCTGTTAAAATTACATTACGTAAAATTCGTGATATTTTCGGACAACAGAATCGACCTTCTGAGACCGCTATTAAGAGTTTGGTCGCTAAATTTGAGTCGCAGGGTTCGGTACAAAATGTTCAACTGAAAACATCGCAGCCTTTGGCCATACTCTTGAAATATATCAAAATTTGTTAATTTCTCGACGTTCTCAACAACTGGAGTTATCCCATACCACTACATGACGAAGTTTTCATAGAGATTTGGCTTTGAAGTTTTACAAGATTCAATTAGTGCAGGAATTAAAGCCGATCGATCATTCATATCTTCATTGTGGAACAACCCACTGGTTTTTCTGAAAATATCATTTTTTTCAGACCAAGCACATTCAACTTGTCAGGGTACGTTAACAAGCAAAATTACCACATGCAGGACTGAAAATCTGCTCTGCGTGTCACTGTAATGTGCGCTATGTGTTCTGGATGCGTTATTACCGTTTTTTTTTAATGAGAGTGAAAATGCGGTAACAGTCAATGGATTACGCTATCGAGAGATGATAACAATTCAATTTTGACCTAGGTTTCATCAAGACACTTGTCACAAGACCAATAAAACGATCAATTTATTGCAAACAAAATTTGCTGATCGCATAATTTCACGAAATTCAGCTGTCTAACGGCTAGCCAGATCGTCTGATTTAACACCACTGGATTATTTTTTCTGGAGTTATCTTAAGAACAGAGTCTATACGGAGCCAATCGAATCGATTGCGGCCTTAAAACTCAAAATATGCGATCTCCGTTATTTGATTCTCGTTATTAGGTTGAATTATTGTTGGATATGTCCTGATGGAATCTTGTGTCTTGAAGGCGGTTGCTATGTCGTACCCATTTTCAATGCTTCCCACTTTTTGTGATGAACCTTTTACATAGGAATGACGACTTTTATGATTTGTTGGATATCATCTTGTGTTGTATTAGGTCCAAGCTGATTTTCTGTTATATTTTTGCTCTTTTTTGGAATAACCATTACTCTCGAGTGTTTTTATTCTTTTATTCATTTCCCCATTTTTGATTTTGTTAGGTATAGTATATATTTATTGCTCAATCATAAACATTTTGCCGTCTCCTAATTTAGTATTTAGTTTAAAGTTACAATTAACATGCCGATATTGACCTGCGATTGTTGGTTTTCTATACCCAATTGTTCTTGGAATTCTATTGTGTTTATGTACATCTAAGAAAGTGAGTTGTTTATCTTTCTAGATTTACATTGCGAATTCAATAGATTCTTCTTAATTTTTTAGATGTTGAAGGAACCTATCTAAAGTATTCATCATCAAATGATGTATATCTTTCCATAATTAGACACAGTACTAATCAGTCGAGAGCGTTTTGTTCTCCAAATGTAAATCACATAAAATAAAAGACTGTGGTGAATCCATGGCTATTCTAAATTCTTGCTGATATCTTTTATCGATAGCAAGCTGTTCTATTAGTTGACTGATGTAGAACAAGAGCGGAAAAAATAATTCAATTATACCTTCATGAAAATAACTGAGCACTCCGTATATCTACTTGCAATCAACATTTTTTTTAGTTGATAATTTAGTTTGGAAATCTGGAATACCGATTTGTTCGAAATGGGGGCAGCAGGATATGATTTAACATCCCTAACGAGACCCCTTGAATCTAACAGAAATTCGAAATAACTCCTCACTTCTCACTGGAAAGTTTTCACCCATAAAAGAAAAACAATTGGATTGAAGAGTCGAAATCCACGTATTCCTCATCCAAAAAATGGGAAAACTTTCACAAGGACGACAGTTTCCAAGTCCGGACGTGACTCAAGAACCGCTGCGGCTAATTCGGCCAAATCAGTCCAGGAAGTAACATTTGCAGTGGATTTTTATCCCTGAACGACAAAGCCCAAGTAACATATTTGGTAACCGAAAGATTTATAAATTTCAAATTGGTGTTATTAGTGATTCATAATAGGGGTACTAAATACCTGATTTGATTTAGTTCATATAGGAGTTATTGATTCTCAAAAGTTTCTATAAACTATAGATTTTCAACTGTTCATAAAAACTTCAGGTTATAGTACCAGGAGATTCATGATATGGGTTTATGAAGGTGACAGGAACCCGCCTATGAAACATCAGGAGCAAGTTGATAGAACAGTTATTATAGGGCGTTCTATAGAAGTGTTTGCAACTTCGTAATGTAACCGATAGTGTTTTCAAGTTTTTATCAAGTCTTTTATATACATAAAAATCATGTATGTCCAATAACTGAGTACCCTTATAAATCAAGATGAGAATAAGTAATAAGAAGGTGTTTTTAAAAATTAAAAGTGTTTTGTCATCACTGCATTTACATAGTTTGCAGAATAACCAAAAAAATTATTAAATTTGCTCCCAACGATCAGGAAAGAAATTTCTTTAGGTCCTTATTAAAATTATTTATTGTTGAGATGGAGAACAAGAGGAGCATTAATTAATTCGCATGCGTTAGAACTACTGGTCATTTCAAGGTGTTTTGAGTTACCATCAGGTATAATACAGGGATGGTGGTAGTGTAAATCACTTAAAGTTTATGAAGCTCCTACTTTTTTTAATTCAGTAATTTTTATCAATTAAATTGGTGATTATGAATATGTCAAAAATTATTATAGAACAAAAAGGCAGTGTATTTACATTAGGGATGTGAAATAATTTATATAAGTCCAAGTGTTGAGGATGAATAAATATTCGACACAGCCATATTGTTATTGAAAATGTCGTGTTTTTTCAGCTTTGTGAAAAATTAAGAACAAAGAAAAAAAGTTGAATTTGGATTGAAATTGAAGTTTTTGTTCATTTTAAGATACTATTATTCAAAACTTAGTGTTTGTATTGAAAAATTGTGACATTTAGAAAAAAATAATTGAAAATGATTTGTATACCTATATTTCAATAAAAAATTTAAAACTTTCGTATATCGAGGGCGCATGTGTAATTCGGAGGTAAAATTCGATTCCATACAGTGTAGAAAAAATTGCAAGTGGTTGCTCACTTACCTTCACAATACGTTCAATAAAACCAACTACGTATCTTCAACTTCATATTTAATATTACTTGGGTTGTTTCAATTCAACTAACCAATAAACCAACAGATAAATAAAGATAAATATTACTTGAGGTTTGAATTAGAATGAAACAAAGTTGCGCATGCGCGTTTTCATCCAGAAAGGTAATTGACACAACTACCAGATCTGTGGCCGCGCCACTGATGAATATTGAAACCATCCGCCTTTTTCAGTAAAGGAAAAAGTATCGTCTGCATATGGGAGTTTTATGACAGTCGTATAGATAGGATTATATAAGTGTTCAGATGGTATTCGGAAAAACCATAAGTCTTTGTCGACACTTAAGGCCAATAAAGGACATATAGGGGACAGGGAAAATTTATTGAATCTACATTATATAGCTTTGAATTTTATAAGGCGTGTCGAAGAGTGTACTCGCACTTTTATAAAACAAAAAATGCTACTTGAGAGGTACTCTTGAGTTTCCTCCCAGGGCAGCTCGTTTAATTTTTGAATATAGGATTTGATTATAGGTGTTGATCTTGAAAACATAATATTTCTGAATTTACTAACTTTAACTAGTTGCGCAATTCCGCAACTGGTAATGAAAAGTAAGTTTAGCCATTGATTGTGAAAAATACAGAATCATTGTAAGACTAAACTACTTGAACTAACTACTTCTCTACCTATAAGTCATTAAAATTGATATTCTACATATTATGAAGATCAATAAAGATTTTTATTGACGTGATACCAACAAGTGAATAGAAAAATTATTTATAAAAAAAAATTGAGCAATCAGTGATTTTGATCCCAATGGACAACAGAGTTTTTTGTTTGGGTATTGTCCATGTAATTTTCTTCAAGAATGTTTGTCGAATATTAATTATTGAATTGTCCACGTAACGTTCAGCTACCGAGACTTGCATCCCCCATGATGTTTGATTCTCAGCAAATCTTTTCCAGAATCCGGAAGCAGAGCAGTTGATGGCCGACGAAAACTGTGACCAGTATACAAAGAAGGATTTGGCAAATTTAAAAACTAGGTGATAATTTTTGGCAAATTTCAAAATACGTTAAAAACCTTTAGGTTGAACTTCACATCTACGATTAAAATACTCGTCAGAAACTCTGTTATGTTTATCATTTGATGGCCTAAAATTAACGAAAGTATTTTTTAACATTTCAATGAAATTTATACCGTCAAAATCTCCAGTGATAGCAAATTCACGATATACTTTGTATTGAGAATAGTTATTTAAACATATTTTCCGTAAAAGCAACACTTACTACGCAAGGAGAGTTAATTCGCCTTTTCGGCAAGCTCCTGCAACTCCAACTATCAATAATACCTTATTCATGTTGGCAATCAAAAGTTTCTTCCAGAAATCGACAATGTTTTCTTTACTATACAGGGTGAGTCTATGACCACTGCGTTAATTTTAACCATAGATTCTTGACGTCAAAAAAAACATTTTCTTCCTTTAAGAAGTGTTTAAATTTCATATAAAAATTGCATTTTCACCTGTAATATTCAAACGATGATTGAAATGATCTCTTGTAGAAGGTTTTTGATAACAGTCATGCATATTTTGGCATCTTTAGATTTATTCTATTTCTTGTGGGTTTCTCACTACTACTCTACAGATTGGTTGAATTGCACGAAAAACAAATATCACTTGAACTAAAGGTCCTTATCTTGTACTTCCTGAAATCATAAGTCTTTTTTGCAGATAAAATCATTCTTCGTCCTTTCTCCTAAATTGAACCATTCTTGAGATATTTGAAGTTGAAAAAAATTAAATCGATATAATTTTGTCCACATTTTCTGATTTTCCCAAATCCAACTCTGTGCTGAAATGATTCAATAATCAGATTAGTTCAATGTTGCCATATTTTATGTCGTTATGAAATATTTCTACAAAAGGTTGGGGAGATCTCTCCAGTATATGGATCCACTAATAAACACTATAGATGAAATTAACCACTGAACAATTTTTGTCTTACATTCACCAAAGAATCTAAATTGCCATTTACTGTATTCATTATTAATGATGTCAAGCACCTTGTTTAATATTTAATACAAAGTAATATTCCATAATAAATAAAGAAAAAGATTTCCATCTCACACATAGGTACTTCGGTATATTTTCATGATGACCGTTGAAATTGGTAATGTTTTTTCTGTCAGGACCTGTTGAATTGAAGACTTGTCTTTATGAAGAGCTGGTTTTCTATAGCTTCAGACTTTCAGGGTCCATCAAATTATATCTATTCTAACATAGGAATGCTTCAAATTAGGCTCATATGAGTTTTAAAAACTTCGAACCCAGTCTCCTAGATTTGTTTTGTAGCTTTAAAGAATTTTTTTCGCATTTTTATTTCATACATCGATTCAACCTGGTTCACAAACTTAGGAGATAATAGAATTTGACTTAGTTTTAATATTTCTGAATGTTTGTTATGATGCATGGTTAATTTAAATTCTATCAATATTGAAACTGGAAGCTATAGGCTCATAAACAAGAAAGATTAGAATAGAATGCATATTCTGATCATAATCATTTCGAAATTATCCCTACAAAATTTTCCACATTTTTTTAAAGAAATTTAAAGAAAGCTACAAATAACTGTTGACAGTTTCAAACAGAATCAAAACAACAAGGAACCACAGAACACTATTTTATTTGGAACTGCCCACCACAGAGACGTTATAATATTTTAATGTGATAATAATACACTCTAGTTATTCTGAAAAAAGTTATAACTAAAGATCAATATTCACTTCCATTTAAAAAAACTTTGCAATTATTAATTTTTTTCTTTCCTGGGGTTCGGTGAGGAATTGATATGTGATGGTAATGTATTAAAATTTGACATAATCTTTGAATTATTCAATATATTTATGTTTTTTTTTACATGATCAAAACAGATATTCTGATTATAAAAACAAAAAATTGACGCATGTTCAAGCAAGTATAATTGTACACCTAAATCTGGGAATACTTGTAATCTATCCAAGTAAATTGTTATTGGGATTCAGTACAGAAAATAATCATGAAGCAAAGTAACATCACTTTGAAATAATTATTCGTAGAGACATCATTTATTGTTGTTGAAGATTTCGAAAAAATTTTTCATATTTTTAACAGTATGATATCAAGAGACCTCATAGACCTGTTCACTGGTCTCTGTCAAGGAGAAGAAACTTCAGAAGTATCGGTGTTTGGAAAATCATAGATGATTTTTTCTGGTTTTAAGTGAAAAAAACAAAGTGACAACCTCTTGCCTTGGAAGTTTTCATAGAAATGATGGTGTCAAGATTTGGAAATTTTAAGAAGAACATTACAAATGTATGATGATAACATCCAATAATTCTGAGGCTTTTTTGGAATTTCTCACTAGAAAGGGATGGTTTATAATCTTGAAGTAGAAAGAAATTATAGTAGAACAACAAAAATCTATGTTTATGGAGTTAAATTTTTTTTCACCAGAAAATTAGTATTTTGTATCTTCCTTCTGGATATAGACCTCATCGGATGAAACATGAGTGAGTGAATGATTTCTTATAGGGAGAATAATGTTTTTAAACAATTCAGATTCGATAGTGGATGCTGTGGAAGGTGATTTTTATTCAAACTAAACTGGACTACAGAGGGGTATTTGCCCAATGTGAAAACTTAAAATGCTTTTAACTTTTTAATGCAGCTGAATATGGAAAAACCGTAATGGAAAAATTGTTTCCTTTGATCTCAAGAACCTATGGTTAAAATTAATGCAGTGGTCAAAGACTCACCCTGTATACATGTGTGTACTTTTGAGTTTTAGGACTGGTAACCTTTAGAATGACGTTTTGAAAAGTCAGTATATTCTCTTCGAGCACAAATCTGTTTTCGATATCGATTAAAGGCTCCACAAGGTCAAAGGTTGACCTGCTTCCTTAATTTTCTGCGAAAAAAAACTTATAATTTTTCATTTTTCAATCAACCAAAATAACGAAATATAACATTATCAATACTTCCATAGCAACGAAGAGACAAATAAATATCTCCGAATTCAATTGACTCTTGTAGGGGTGTTTTGATACTCCAATTTTAATTCAAGTAGTCATATTCTATTCAAAATTGGAAGAATATTGAGTGGATCACGTTGGAGAAGCTTTTTTGTTGTGACTCGCAATCTTTCGCTTGTTACAAAAAAGTAATGCTAGTAAAAACTTTGAGTATTTTCAATTTTGTAGTGCAGTATATAAATACTGCTCATTATTATAGATCAATTCGAACATGTTAGCGAAAGGGAAGAATGTAGATCAGCACTTACGAGAGATTTTGAGATTTTGAGTGCTCCTTCTCGACCTATACTCTGAATCAGAGGTATACTAAAATAACCACCGAAGTGAATTACATGGTCATGAAAACCAACCCATTTAAAGGTTTTCTCTTTCGAAAGTCATTCGAACATGGATATATTCCTTCCTGTAAGCTCTTATCCTATGGAATACCTCACTTATTATAGTACAAGTTAGGAAAAAATCGTCTGCGATCTTATTAAGTAGGACCAAGGTGTGAAAATGAATATATTTGAATATTTTGACAATACGTATCAAGAAATACCTGAATGTACAATGGATGACCTCAATGTCTATTTTAGTTAAGGCTTCTCCATTGAGTCAAAACTGTAGATCATTAAACGTCGTCATATATGATAGATACCTATCTTCTTGAAAAAAATGGTAAGATGCTGCAATTCAAAATATTGCTACACTTTTATAAATAATTTATGAGATATCTGGTATAAAAAAATTTTTTGTTGCTATATTATATACATGAAGTTCAATTCTTTCAAAACTAACTTGCCTGTATGGATATTCTAGTAGCCATGAAGAAAGCAAAATTTCAGTTGTTTCTAAAGGCTGAAATGATCGACGGATTCGACCCGATAACAAACTTGAACATATGAAAACTCTAGCTAACCCCCTTCGCAAAAAATGAGTACATGAACGGCTGGTCGAATATACTCAAGATCAACCACGGATTTAATGGAAAATTTCAGTAATAAAATTAGAGTCAACTATTATAATTCCCTTCAAAATTTCGATGCTCGATGGTTTCATAGAATCGATTGACTTTGAAAGGACTTTTAATATAGAGTACGATGGGGGAAATTGATTGAAATCGTTCATTACGCTGAAATAGTGTACATTGTTGAAATTTGAAAAAGCACTGACGTGCAGTTTCAGTAGAAATAAACCGGAGCTTCGAGAAAACTTGAGGAAAACTTTGAGTAATACTTGATTGAAAGGAGACAGCTTCAATTTCCAAAAACGATTATTTTTACGACAGCTGTATCCCCTAAATATGGCATCTTCAGGTTGTTGCATTTCATCTGACTGATTTTTGACAATGATATAATCTCGTTTAACTACCTCTTTGAGAATTGGGTAAACAAATTTGATGTCATTTTCTTTTGTTTGTTGCATACCATTTTCCTATCAGAATTCTTATTTATGGCGATTTGTTTGAATCTTTTTAATTTAATTATAAGTTTTCTAGTACTTTCGAAAATCTATGTATAAAACTATTCTACGCTAATATTTTTTGACTTATCCGATGAAAAAAAAATGTCACCATTATTGGTGACCACCCTGTAGGTAAATATTATATCTATGAATTTCATATGAGACTGATTGAATCACAATTGAGTCACCTGATTTCCACTTGTTATAGATATATTCAAATCGATCTCGGCAATCACAACTGCAATAAATGATAAAGACCAATATATTGGACCGAATGAATAAATTCAAATAGCCAGTGAAATGCAAAACAGAATTAAAACCGATGAAAGAATTTCGAATTTAATTCAAGTCAAACTGTATTGATTACTTTTTCACGTTGAAAAAGGTATTGTATTTAAAAAAAACATTCATTTAAATTCATTGAAAGGATGAGCGAACAAATATAAATTATTTTTCTGATAATATAGTCGTCAATTATCTGGATATGCCCCTCGTTTGGAACTCAATTAAAAAGCACTGGCGTTAGGTCAGGAGCAATTGCGCGCTTGTTCTAGAGTCTTTTCCGGAATTCAGGAACTGTGTGATCCTAATACAACTGGCACGATGAATTAACAAACTCATATCTCAGGATGAAAATGACGATTCACAATTTTTCTTTAGATTATTTCGAAGCTTAAATTCCCTTCCCCTGAAAATCACCTGAAAGAAGTTATATCAACTCTATCTCTGATACGAAAAAAAATTTAGGGTTGAATGTCCTGATACGTGAGCGATCCATAATATGAAGATGAAAACATTATTTCAGATGTAAATACTATGCGAAATTATTGAGTTTTCAACATGTTTCGAGCTAATTCAGCTCATCTTCAGGAATATACATCACAAAAGTGAAGGTAAAATCTTCCAAAACAATTCATGGAAAATAACTCAAAGTCATGCTAATGACCAAAATCGTTCCTTCAAAATATCTTAAGACGACCCCAAACAAAAATAAACCTATTATCAACAAAAAAGGGGGAATGCTGCAGATTGACAACAGAGATAGAAGAGACTCTTACACATATATTATTCCACCGTAAATGAACCATTTCGATTAATTTTCCACCAACTTGAACCTAACTAATAATACTTTTCTGTAAAATCATCGAGAATTGCAATTTCTGACGGACTTTTTGACATTTCTCTCTTCTGATTTCACGAAAGATTTCTATTTCAAAATTAATTAATAGGGGCTTTACATGTGAGTTTGACGCAAATGACGAGTGCCAGGAGGTTGGAAATTTCCTGGATTTTCGTTTGTGAGCCAGACGAAACAAACTCAATTAATTAACATTAACTTTAACTTCTGTGAGTGCTTATCCTCTAGTGAATGAAAAAAAAATGTCTCTTTATGGAAGTTACGACAATGAAATTTGATGAAATGTAAGATATCAATAGCGTCCATTCATGCATAAATTTTTGTTTGGACACTTTGAAAGTCCTAAGAGGTAAATAAGGCGTTAAAAAAATTTTGGTGTTTTGCTTATGCTTCCATCGTGGCGATGCTCGGTTTAGCCGAGGGATTCATCAAGTCAAGTAGCTTGATTTTTTTAAGAAGAACATGACTTGAAAGTCAAGCTTGTAACGAATACATACTTGACTCTTGACTTGACTTGATTTGAGATATTTATTACTTGACTTGATATCAAGCTACTTGGTATTACTTGATCTTGGTACGTACGAGTCGTGCTGCGTATATTTCTGCAAGTTCATGCGTGTTTAGACAAATTTAGGGGGTTTCCCGAGCTCCGTGCTGAATGAAGGTGAATAGAGAGGTATTTTTGTCCAAGTGAGTGAGTCGTTATGTCAAATAATTAAGTGTTTCAACCTGTGCAAAAAATGAGTATTTCATCGGAAATAATGAACTTAGAAACCAGCTGGTCAGAATATGTGTTTGAGGAAAATACTCAATTCAGATATCGTGATCTTATGCAAGAGGCAGCACACAAAAAATCTAAGGGTAATGGAAAGGAAAAATCACAGATTATTTCACAGTTGAACAAGATCCGAAGAGTTCGAAGACCGATAAGCAAGGGACATGCACGCTTTGCACAATGAAACCCACTGTACTAAAAATGAAAAATTGTGGAACATCTGCATTAAAAAGGCATTTGCAATCCAAGCATACTAAAATCTATGAACAAGTATTTGGGAAAGTAAATCATTCGACTTCTCATGCAAATTCCTCTGAAAGCACTTATGCTAATAAGGAGAGTAAAATTTTAAGCTGGCTTAGTAGTAGTGGCAGTAGTAGTAAGTAACTGTTAAATGAAAAATTTTTGTAAATAGAATGACTTGTATATTTTGAGATCTGAGATTCTGAAACAAAATTTAATATAATGTACTACTTCCCTATACCTAGAATTAAAAAAATTTAGAAAGCACTGACGTGAGGTCAGATTGCTTTGGCGCTCTTGTTGAGCTACTTGCGAGTAAATATTCAAACCTTAACAAATCTATAAGCTCTCTGATCGGGTGAACAATGGTCTTTTTTCGTACTATGGGACAATGTGATGTAAATATGAAAGCCTAATGAATAAACAAACCTTTATCTCAATTTGAAAATAACTACTCATAATTTTCACCAAATTTTGTTCTATGCTTCTCCTAAAAACTTACGTCATTGCTTTTCTGAGTTTTGACAACGTCATCAAATTCTTTCTCTATGATAAAAAATTTTTGATTAATATTACGTCTGTGCTTTTCTGAATTTTGACAACGTCATCGACATCGAATTCTACCTCTATGAATTCTATGAAAATTTTGATTGATATTACGCCAACTGACACTAATATCTCAAATCTTTCAATGACAAAGCTCGGACTTCATGACATTTCTATTTTTCTCTTGAGTAAATGAAAAAAATGATCATATCTTCAGAAGGGGGAAAGCTACGACAATGAAATTTGAGGATGAGTAAGATATCGGTAACCTCAATATGTATACGGATTTTTATTTAAATCTAAATGAAGTCTTAGGAGATCGAAAATTTTTTTTTGGGGAATATTTTAAAAACTTTTCTAGCGTGACGATTTCTGCGAAATTTTGCAAGCCGTTTCGTTTCAGCCTCCCTCAATAACATTTCAAGTATCAACTTGATCGGATGGATATTCTAGTAGTTATTGAGGAAACAAAATTTCAGATGCTCATAACTACTGAACCATCCGACGGATTTGGCCCAGTAACGAACTTGACCGAGATATTTGGACAATTAACCTATTCTGAAAATTTGAAAACTCTAGCTGATTCCTTTTGGATGCTAGAGAGGATACGGACGGCCGGCCGGACAGACTCAACTTTCGCCACGAATTCTTCATCAGGGAGTCGAACCCGATCGATTGAGACCATTTTCGGCTCGATATTCCAAAATTACAGACATTCGGGCAAATGATATTATGATATTAGCATTATGTTAGCAGATGTTAATTGAAATTGTTCTACATTTTCAGAATTTCCAACAAGAAAAGTTTCAGAAGATAATTGTGGAATATATGGTGAAAAAGTACCTACCGTTCAATTTTTTCGAGGACGAAAGTTTACAAGTTTATAGATACTTAAAGGCTTAAGTAATGTTGGTAGAAATAAAATGAATTTTTGGGCAATGAAAATGTTTGGGTCAGCACAGGATTCCCTCAAAGGTTTACTAAAAGAAAACAAAACGAAAATCTCATTTACCATGAACTTTAGTATGAAAGGGTACTATGGAATCACTGCTCATTTTATTGATGATAATTGGAGACTTCATACCATTCCCTTTGGATTTTGTTTCGGCGCAGGGACAACATACGGGCAGATGGATAGCAAAGCTATTTGCTGATACATTGGAATTCTACGATTTAACCAATTCTGTGAAAGGAATTACGAGCGAAAATACAAACAGCAATTTTACGTTCATGAATGACCAAACAGATTTCATTTCCGACATTTACTCTGAAAAAAGTCATTTCGTATGTTTCGCTCACATTTTAAATTTGGGGGCAAGAGATTTTATGAAAATACTTGATTTGAATTCTGAGTTTCAAGCGACAGATGATACCCTCTCGGATGTAGACAGTGGTGAAATATCTGAAGATGTAAATTCTCTGTCGCCAATAAAGAAAATTTATTGCCTCGGCAAGAAATTGAAAAATTCTGAAAATCTCAGTAAAGATTTCGAAAAATTTTGCATTAATATGAATTTAACAATGGCTTTGCCAAAATTAGATGTCATAACGAGATGGAATTCAACTTTGGATATGTTGCGGTGTGGCCTCAATATGAAAAAGTCTTTAAACCTTCTCTGTGATAACACAGGAAATATGAAAACTTTCAAGCCTACAGACACGGAGTGGTCGATCATAGATCGAGTTAGTAAAAATCTGAACAGTTTCCAAAACATTAGAAGGTGAAGCATATTGTACACTTCCCATGGAGATAATTGGTACAAATATGGTCCTGGATAAGCTAGAACAATGGGTTATTGAACTCGACAATAATCCTAGTAGAGATGAGACTGACGAACAATTCATTTATATTATTCAAGTGGCTAAAGATAAAATTATAAAACATTACCAAAGAACCAACTGGATCTACTGTGTTGTTTTAGTCTTAGATCCCCGGCATAAAGTGGGGAAAAGACTTGGAAGGAAGCAGTTAGACACTTTGAAACAGAATATTTTCAGCCAGGTCTACAAAGCACAACAGCATCATCTGTACCTTCATCTTCAAATGATTAGTTCGACATCTATCTCCTAAGCTTATTCAAGAAATCTCCAATGAATCGAGCAAATGAATTGGCTTGGCGTTACGAAATAGACCTTTTTAGTTCCTTTCGGAACCATGTGCTGACAGTTCAGAAGATATTTTAGAATGGTCGAAGAGGCACGAAAACGTTTTTCCAAACTTGGACATAATGACCATGATTTGTTATCACCGCCAGCATCTTCAGCTCCTGTTGAAAAGCAGTTTTCCAGAGCAGCACTAACAATAACAAAAACTCGGAATAGATTAGGGGACAATTCTATAAGAACCCTCATGTGTCTTAGATCCTGATTGGAAAATGAGGTGGTCAAACAGTGCTTAGAGAATTCTCATAATTGAGAAATTATTATTTTTATTTTTTTATGTATTATAGCGATAAAATTTGTGTTTCCATTTTAAAATAGATGATATTTTAGATTCTCATATTCAAGTTTGATAAATAAAAGTATCTTTTGCAAAGTTCATTTTCATTCCATAATTCATTGATGTGTAGACTGAAATGAAAATTTCAAATTAAAGATCAAGTAGCTTGGTAGAAGTAATTGGTTTTTAAAGTACTTGATAAATTAATACTTGACTTGACTTGACATTGAAAAACTACTACTTGACTCGAACTTGACTTGATTTCTAGTTAAGTAAAGTCAAGGAGCTTGAATATCCAATCAAACCGGAGGTATCTAGGGTTGAAGCCACAAATTGGATGCTCGCTCCTGTTGTGGTCACCTGTTGTCGTTTATATATATTTTTTTTATTATTCATTTCCATCTATATCCAGGTTTCTTGGTTGCCTTGCCCTGAAGAAGCCAATAAGCAGAATCACGTGTCGGCAAGTACCTTCCATCCATTTCCCATATTTTCTGCATTCCTGCTGTTTAAACCATTATCATTTTTCAATATTCATGTAGCATTCAAGAGTCTATGCTAGAAATTTACACATATTAATTTTACGGTGAATTAGTCACTCTGAATATGAAATACTGACAATTTAATGATCTGAAAAAAAAACCATTAAAGCAAATGATACCTAAGCTCTTTTATCACTGAACATTCTCCTGAAGCCTAATTTAAACGATATGTCGATTCTACCCGCCCTTTGAAACACCGTGAAGGGTCTAGTAACTTCCTGTGAACGTAAGAGTATTAAAAGTTCAAGTAGTGTTTGAGTGAGGTTCAGCGTTCAACTAAATGAGTTCGGTTCAAGACTCTTGACAGGCATTCCAGTCATTGTTCCAACATGCCTTCTCACCTTAAAATATGGCCAACTAGGCGTTTCGGATTGTTCTCAAGAGCGGAGCAGGAGAATTTACTCGACGAGGCAACTGTTTTCGTATACATCTCTCAAGGAATAGTCATTCTTCAACTTTATTTGATTATTATCCAAGGTAATTTATTTATTACTGTTTTTGAATCAATTCAACTTTGACGGGTTACACGGATTAACATAAAGAATATAAGAATATAATTGCGTATGTCAGCAATTTGTGTATATTTAGAGGAATCGAGTGAGTTCGTCCTGATGCAGAATCCTTGATCAAAATTGAAAATGCCCGAAGAACAGACGGGCTGGCCGTATACTCTCTATTTTCCGAAAGAGATTAGCTAAAGCTTTCATATTTTCAGAATAGACAGATATTTCGGTCAGGTTCGTTATTGGTCCAAAATCGTCAAATACTTCATCAGTTATGAGTAACTGGTTTTGGTTTCCTCAATAACTTCTAGAAAATCCATCGGATCAAGTAGTAACATGGATTATGTTCGAATGAGATTGATGCAGATAGGTTCGCATCATCTAGTAGAAATCGACATGCTAAAAAATTAAAAAAGAATATTTGTCAATACTCAAAAGCTCATAAGTTAACAGTCGGGTTTCAAAAAAAAACTTGTGCATAAATGGATGTTATTGATATATCACATATTCGCAAATTTCATTGTCGTTGCTTTCATTTACGAGAATATATAAAATGTATTTCATTCACTTGGGGTCCTTCATCGGGAATAACGAAAGTCATTTATCATTAGAATCAAGATTAAGAATCAGAAATAATAAATAACTAACATTTAACAGAAGTCTAGAAGCTATTGCAAACTGGCATGAAGAGAAAATCCACTGGATCGTGAATCCAAAATTTATAATTTGCGAGAATAAATAAACTTTCACCTATTTAGCTCAAGTCACATATCCTCGAATTATACAGGGTGAGTCTTTAACCACTGCGTCAATTTTAACCATAGGTTCTCGAGATCAAAAGAAACACTTTTTTTCTATACGGTTTTTCCATATTCAGCTGCGTCAAAAAGTTATAAGCATTTTAAGTTTTCACATCAGGGAAATACCCCTCTGTAGTCCAGTTTAGTTTGAATGAAAATAACCTTCCACAGCATCCACTATCGAATCTGAATTGTTTAAAAACATTATTTTCCCTCTAAGAAATGATTCACTCCCTCATATTTCATCAGATGATTATACCGAATTTATTTCTTTCAACTTCAAACAACTCAAAAATGGTACAATTTAGGATAAAAGATGATGAATGATTTTATCTGCAAAAAAGACTTATGATTCTAAGAAGTACAAGATACGGACCTTCAGTTCTAGTGATATTTGTTTTTCATGCAATTTAACCAATCTGTACAGTAGTAGTGAGATACCAACAAGAAATGGAATAAATCTGTTGATGCCATAATATGCATGACTCTTATCAAAAACCTTCTACAGGAGATCATTTCAATTGATATTGTCGTTTGAATAATATTACAGGTGAAAATGCAATTTTTTTATGAAATTTCAACACCCTATATCTTTTGAGCGGGGCTAAATTTGGAAAAATGTTATAGGAAGGAAATATTTGTTTTGACATCAAGAACCTATGGTTAAAATTAACGCAGTGGTAAAAGACTCACCCTGTATAGATGCCATACAGAATACAGAGAAAAAAACGGGTTGAAAATACTACGATGTTAAAGATCCTCACACAATAGCTTCTGTAAATATTTCTCAAAGTATCTATTTCGGTTATTGGTTAAAAATTTTTTTTTACCGAAAGAACTCTGGTGTCTTCTGAATTATATTTGAGATTTGATGACGATGCGTGGTTGTCGAGAGCGCATCTCCCCGAATAAAACTTGCCATAACTTCTATGGTTTACTAGTCTTCTGTTCGAATATTGGTAGGTCTGACCGACATATCGTTTTGTGTCAAGATGTCAGGCAGTAGAGTTCATGCTGGTGAACGCTCGGATAATTCAATCGATTCAAGTGATAAAAAGTTAATTTATTGTGTTCGGTGTAAGAAACATGTTTCAGAAGCAGTGTTGTGAATAAAATGTAGGGAAGTTTTACATCGTTCATGCTTATAGCGGCCGCTAAAAGAAGAAATGCCAACTGCATTCGTGAGACCACCGAATCAACAAAACTAGAAGTCGAGGAAGAAGATAATCCTCATTATAAAATAAAACTTTTAAGGACTAAGGTTAGATATCTGGAAGATATATGGGATGATCCCATTTGAAGTATTACTATTTGTCATCAGACAATTGACATGGAAATAAATTATTTTAATGTTATAACTAGTGGAAAAGCCCGTGTCTTCACGGGCGCAAGTAAGGAAGGGCGCGGTCGTTATTAGCAAATGCCCCCCTATAAGCAGCCGTTCATGTTATTTGTGTCGTTTCACGTCATCGAGTGAAGACGTGTTTAAAAAAATGCCCAAAAAAGTTTCCAACGCCCACCTGTCTGGGTAGCGTTTCGAGAACCCACTGGTCTACCTCGTCGTCGTGTCTCCATTGTAAATTAAAATTTCAAAATTTTACACTGGACCTAACTCAAAACCTAACCCAAAATTGAGAAATCGGACGTGACCCGTTTTCAATTTTTACCCAAAAATGGAGAATAACCATCCATTTGGGGTTTCAATATCTTCTTCAATTATAATTTTCTAAATTAACTTACTCGGTAGGTTTGGAAATTAAAATAAGCTTAAAATCAAACTTAAAATCAAGCTCGTCAAAACGCGTCTTTCCTCTTTGAAAGTCAAAGCTGAAATTGCAGAAGCATGGGCGGAAGTCAATTTTGATTTGTTGAGCGGTGCCGCCATCTATAGCGAAAACATGCCAAACACCCTTAATTTTTAAGTATTTTGTGTTTTTTGGAGAAATTATAGATGTTTATTATAATTATTAAACGTTATTACTTTTAAAATGAAACTTTTTCAAAATCGCAGTTTCTATCTTATATTTTCAAGCACGTTAAATAAAATATAAATTGTTATAAAATTATTCAAATGCTCACTTTCTGACCAAGTCAGGTAGTACTCTTGAACCTTTTTTAACTCGCCCTAACAGTTCAACTTTTACTTAGGGTAATTTTATTCAAATAACAAAATTTGAAATTTTTAACTATTGCAAATTCACAAACTATTTTATTCACAAAAATTCACTACACCCTTTTAAATTGAAGGCCTACATAAAATAACTGAAATATATTGTTTTTCCTCTTCTAGCAATGTTACCATATGATTTATGAGTCACATGTTATAATTTAAATACAAATAATGTTAATCAAATTTACACCTCTTAGTTTTCATGTTGTATCTGAGGCGGAAAAACATAAATAATATCATCATCTGTATGCTTGATTGAGCAGACCATAGTTACCAATCTATTGTCATCAATTTGAAATTCGAAATGAAAACTTAGACTATTGTGAATTACCCCCACAAATTAATTATTCTCCAAATGAATTCAAATCTACCTCTGCCACCTTGGAATGAGAGAGTCTAAAAGGAAAATGAAAACGTTTTCACAGAGAGTCTTTCTGTGTAAAGAAAATTAAGTGAAAAACGAGGTCGGATGGTGCGTCCCCGCTGCAGCTCTTGAGGTAAAATGGCCTTGATGTATACAAAACAGTTATGCACAGGGAAAACTTTTTAACGTTGTGAAGCAATAGGATATAAGAAGGTAGGACGAGAAAAAAGAAGATATTCCGCAGAGTGAGCTTTGTTATATTATACGGGCAATATTCATGGTGATTTTCTGAATGTGGGAATTGCTGGCGACCAATCTTGTAGTGTGTGCAGGAAATAATATATTTCAGGAGTTTTTACGAATGCATGAAAAGAAATTATGGTTAGCGGTTTGGGAAATATAGAAGCGGAAGTTTTCTTGAATTTTATTCTTGTTTTGGCAACAGATAAATATTCGAGATGAAGAGAATCAGAACGAATATTTAGATAACATCCACAAAAACAAGCTACTGATTTTTTTTTCACTGATCGAATTCAATATATATCATATCTATCAATAGATATGGACAGATACGGGACAGCATACCAGGATACCATCTCCTTCTTCAATTCTTGTGAATCCAAATGTATAGAAAGATTAATGAACTGTATTTTTCGATTAAAAAAAATTAGGAAAAACGATGTTATCAAAAACCTATACCTTAAGTGACACTTTTCCAAATTAAGGCAGCTTCTTGGCTGAATTCTGCACTGTGGTATAAGCAATTTCAACTGTAAAAGTTTTAAGTGTCTCTAGTGGCAATGTTATATATTCGATTTGTGAAGTTTAATTCATAACGCTATTAACTAGTGGGTTCTCTCATTAGCGTAACTAATTCATTGGACATGAACATTGGACAAGATGACAATCCTAAATGCGATGCTGGGATTTGAACTGACTATTAAGTAAAAATCAAATAAAGCGGCCCTTGCCTCGAAAGATAAATTTGAAGAAACGAAAACTGTTGATAGACTAGAGATACCAGAGGACCTATCGTTTACCTTAGTCACTTATCGGAATCATTCGTCAACCGTGCGCGTCCGAACCAGTCAGCAATAAATTCTCTTACTGGGTAGGGATGGGACATCGATAGATTTTCGTCGATGTTTAACATCGATGATAACATCGAACTGTACCATCGATGTTAACTGAACATCGCTAATTGAACATCGATGTTTGTGAACATCGGTGTTTTTACACTTTAATTATACTTAGGTATATCAATCATTCATAATGATTTAACGATAAATTTCAATATATCTAAAAAAAAATTTCAAGGTCTACTGAGAATTCTTATATTAGAAAAAGATACAGGTAACTATAACATAAATTTGGAAAAGCATAAAATAAAAATTGATTCAATAAATGGATAGAACTCTGGACACTGAAATAAATTAAAGGTCCCAAATACTCCTATCTATTGACTGGAGAAACAAAATTTGTGAAAGTCGCTTTCCTTTCAGTCTGTTTCTCTGTTGGGAGAGCGTCTGTCCAGCTTTAGAAAATAAACGCTCAGATGGAACTGAAAGTCATATTTGGGTTTTACCAAAAATTATACTATTTCTACCTAGAGTTTTACCCCAATTTTGAGTTATAAGAAAACATCGAATATTTTGGAATTTCCTATTTCCGGATGGCCGTTATATTCGAATTGATGTCATGTACGGATTAGGAAGTGTCCAACCTGAAAATAATGGTTTCAGGAATCATGAGTTTAAGATGATTCGAAATAATGGTGGCTGCTAAATGAAATAGTATACTTTAAAACAAATTGCATAATAGGTATTCAATTTTACATACAATGGTGCTCTAGTATTTGCCGCTTGAAGCAGCCGTTTTGGATGAAACATTTTTTCAAGTTGAACCATTTCGAGTTTTTCAAAAATAAAAAAAAAAAAAATATTTTTTGTGTCATGTCCATGTTGAATTATTACATATCCCTATCACCAAATTAGTGTAAACTGGAAAGCACAAAATCAAGTAAAATTAATTTTTGGACGCCCTCTATCTCAGAAATCAAGTCGTTCATATGAACTTACCATTACCATAACACAAAATTGGGGTAAAACCCGAATATAACTTTCTCCTGACGTCGACCAGAACTGTGACGACTAATTTCACCCATCTGTCAATACAGGGTGACAACAAAATATGGAATCATGATGGACTATTTTTTGAATATTTGATGGCAAAATCGGTATATTTTCTCATACTTTCATTGTACACTTCATTCTGAGTACGACGCTGTTTTCTTCTACAATTTTTGACAAGTCATATCCATGATTTTGAATAATATATAAATCAACCGTATAAAAACAAACCTAGTTGACTGAAAAATGATTCAATAGCTGAATTTCCATAAATATATATAAAACATCGAGAAACCGATGTTTAATATTCTATCCGCAACATCGATGTCAGCATCGATGTTGAAAATCAGTTAACATCGATGGTAAAAACATCGACATCGATACTCAAACATCGATGTTTGAAAAACATCCCATCCCTATTACTGGGTAGTTACGTCACAGGATTTCTTGTGGTGTTGTTTGTGAAACAGCAAAATTCAAGGTGAGTTTTACTAGTTAGTTATTACTTGAAGCAAAAGATAGATAGAGGACATTTGACATTTCCATTTATCCGCTACACGCTAATTTAGCCTAAGTTTCACGAGAATTTCAATTAATTAAAAGCATGTGATCGATCAAGAAATCAAAATGGCAAAAAGTACGCATTGGCTCAATGAATTGTCCACAGTCCACAGTGTAAGTAAGTTTTTTTTTGAACTTTTGGCTGACAATATTGAATATTGTCAGCCAAAAGTTCAAAAGAATATTTATATACCGGGTAAGTGTATCCAAAATAAAGAAAATACACATTTTTAATCTAGAATGCCAGTACGACCATCAACTAGAAGAAAAATTGGAAACGGCCCCAATGAAAGTGTGGAAAATGGGATATTGTTGATACGCAATAGAAAGACTATCCGAGAAGCTTCGAAAGAATGTTGAGTTCCGTTGTATTCACTTAGAAGCAATTATCACAACTCAAAGCATGATAAATCACCAAAAAAAGATTAATTGGAGCAGGCAAAATATTTCAAATAAAAAGGGCATTCATTCAACACAGAAAGTTACTCGAAAAATATTCGAAGAAAGTAGTGATGAGAAAGAATATGACAACATAACCCTGGAATCTGACAACCTTAGTGATATGACTAATGGAGAAGAAAAGCTGGAAAAAAGCAATATAGTTTTTGGCGCTCTTGTTCACCCGAACAGAGTGCCTATCATTTAGCCCGAATGTCTGTAATTTTGGAATATCGAGCCGAAAATGGTCTCAATTATTGGGTTCGACTCCTGATGAAGAATTCGTGGCGAAAGTTGAGTCTGTCCGACCGGCCGTATACTCTCATTTAAAAGAGATAAGCTAGATTTTTCATTTTTTCAGAATAGGTTAATTGTCCAAATATCTCGGTCAAGTTCGTTATTGGGCCAAATCCGTCGGATGGTTCAGTAGTTATGTGCATCTGAAATTTTGTTTCCTCAAGAACTACTAGAATATCCATCCGATCAAGTTGATACTTGAAATATTGTTAAGGAGACTGGAGCAAAACGGCTCGCAAAATTTCGCAGAAGTCGTCACAATAAAAATTTTTTTAAAAATTCCCAAAAGAGAATTTTTTAATACTCCATATCTCATAAGACATTTTTCGGATTCCAATAAAAATTCGTGAATATATTGAGGTGATCGATATCTTACTTATCCTCAAATTTCATCGTTTTAGCTCCTCTCCATCTAAAGATATGATCATTTTTTCATTTACTCAAGAGAAAAGAGAAATGACATAAAGTCTCGGTGATCTTCTCTCAACGATGGCCATCACAGATCGATATTCGATTGACAAATGCCGGGCTCATTAATCTGTGTCAGTTGGCGTAATATTAATCAAAATTTTTCATAACTGGAAATCATAGAGATAGAATTCAATCTCGATGGCTGAAACAAAATACGTTGTCAAAATTTGGAAAAGCACTGACGTAAGTTTTCAGAAAAGAATTCAGCTTCGAACAAAACTTGGGAAAATTATAAGTAGTTATTTTTAATTTGAGATATAGGTTTGTTCATTCATTAGGCATTCATATTCGCATCACGTTGTCGCATAGTACAGGAAAAGACTATTGTTCACCTGATCAGAGTGCTTATAGCTTTGTTATGGTTTGAATATTTACTCGTAAGTAGCTCAACAAGAGCGCCAAAGCAATCTGACCTCAAGTCAGTGCTTTCAAAATTTTTTTATTCGTGATTTTTCAACAAAACCACTGGTTCGCCAATCAAGAGTAGGCGAATATGAAATTGTGTAATTAGCAACGGAAAAATATAATTATATTTTCAGCGGCAAGGTCATGGAAGAATGAAATAGTTCTTCAGAATATTTTCTTTCCTTCCTAGCACGCAAAACGACACTGAAAACTTATACATGCCAAAGAGTCCTGATATTGCGCTTGTGCACGATGGAGATTAGTTTCAATAGACTGATCTCAATTATAGTTTTTTTTTTTATATTGTTATTTTTGATATTTCTTATTTCTCACCATAACGGAAAAAATATTGTATCCCTTTCAAATTTTATGAAAATTTTCTGTTGTTGTTTTATATTTTTATTGAATATATAATATATATACTTGAATAGAATATATAATTCAATTTGTCGTTTTTATTTCAGGGATGAATTTGATTTGGGTACTTGGCAATGTCGGTAATGATCAATAATCAAAATTGTAAAACATCTATATTTCGAACTTTTTGCAGTTCTTCTTCAGGATGCTATAGAGAAATCATGAATATAAGAAATTGAGCACAATATTATTATTCGAATAATCCTTTGTATGTAAGTAAGTTATTTTGTAATATTGAGCTCAATTTCTTATATTCATTATTTCCTCTATAGCATCCTGAAGAAGTGCAAAAAAATTCGAAATATAGATGTTTTCCAATTTTGATTATTGATCAGTCGCGACATTGCCAAGTACCCAAGTAAAATTCATCATTATAATCAAATATACCTATATAAATACAGATTTTTTTTTCTGTAGACATGCAAGACCCAATGTGTACCATTTCAGCCAGTGTGCAATTGCAAGTGATTAACTGTAGACTACGCCTAGTACACATTGGCTCAAAACAATATTTTTTAAAACACCTTAATTTTTCTCATTCTTACATACACTAGTCTCTACCTCGGATTTTTAGACATTATATAAAAAGAATGAACTGACCACTCCAGGATTACTCGTTTGGCACGTAAAAGGTGTTCTTTACGTAGATTATACTTGCTATAGAGTGTCTTGACTGACTCAGAATCTCTAATTTATTGAATGCAAGCATTAGGCCAGGCGACTTCCACACTTGAACGATAACCTATAACTTGAGGATTTGCCTGTTCGAAATAAATAGAGAAAATGAATACCGTAATTCAATTTTACATGCAGCTTTTTGCTAAATTTAATGAGTACAAATAAATCACATGGAATATCACTATTTTACAACCCCAATACTTTGAAGCGCTGTTTTCACCAACAAATGTAACTTCAATCTTCAAAGAGAAATTATAGCCAATATTATTATCTGCTCTCAGGTACAGGTGAAATGAATAAATAACATACATATCGAAGGTTCCCGAAGAATTTGAAGATTCTTCAGACAGTTTTGGAAAAATAATTCTTGAATAAAAACATGTAGAAAGCACTGACGTGTGGTCAGATTGCTTTGGCAGTCTTGTTGAGCTACTTGCGAGTAAATATTCAAACCATAACAAATCTATTAGCACTCTGATCACGTGAGTAATAGTCTTTTCCCGTACTATGGGACAATGTGATGCAAATATGAACGCCTAATGAATGAACAAACCTATATCTCAAATTGAAAATAACTACTCATAATTTTCCCCAAGTTTTGCTCGAAGCTATAATTCCTTTTTCCTAAAAGCTTATGTCAGTGCTTTTCTGAATGTTGACAACGTATATTATTTCAGCCACCGAGATTGAATTCTATCTCTATGATTTCCCGTTATGAAAAATTTTGATTAATATTACGCCAACTGACACTGATCTATGAGTCCGGCATTTGTCAATCGAATATCGATCTGTGATGGCCATCGTTCAAAGAAAATCATCGGGACGTATGTCATTTCTGTTTTCCTTGAGTAAATTAAAAAATGATCATCATTTTATTGAACTGACTCTTTTCACAGTAGACTTCATGGTGTCTATACTGTGATCTTATGTTCAGAATCTATTTATACTTGAAAGCATGAGAAACTTCTAGAATATCATAATATTTGTATTCTATGAATTATTAAAACACATTTACAGGTTCAAAATCGATAGAGATATCACAGAGAAATATTTGATGGTTTGAAAAAAGAATTAATAAATTGAAAAGACTGATTGGGGAAGTAACTATTAGATATTATTATTTTCTCATGAAGAGTTTTGAACATTTAAATTTCTTCACAATTCTTCTCTGCAGGAGAATCACTACTAACCATGGAATTCAGTATTATATTCAGCGGGAATAATGATTTGGATGGGATGTTATGTGAAATTCTCCAAAGATATGTGTTTTAATCATAAATATAACACTTTGGAGCCTTAAACAGGATCAGGTTGCATAAACAAGTATGTGTCGACAACTTCATGAAACTTCGTTAGGTGAAAGCTGAATTTTTTGTGTCATTTCCAAAGGAATCCAGTGGTGGCTTAACCGAACTTGAAACCCAAATCGCTCATTACTTTGAAACGGGGCAGAATTGGAAAAAGGGGTATAGGAATAAAGTGTTCCTTTTCTCTTCACGATTCAGTTTATATTAACTCAGTGGTCAAAGACTCACCATGTATAAGATTTTTGATTCTTTCACATGCATTCATGTGGTTTTATTCAGTACAACACACTTCAATAGTCCAAGGACAGACTTAAGAACAAGCTCCTTACCTCACTTCAGTGCTTTCATACATTTTTATGAATCGGTTTGATAGTCCATTTTTTAAGATGATCAGGTATAAACTTAAGGAAGTAGTAAAAAGAGGTCGAACATACGTTTTATCAAACTTGGTCAAATTCTTGTTTGTACATAGTTTATTTATATCATATTCAGCCACTCAATTCAGGTTTTATTTCCTTCATTGACCAAGGCATCAGTTAAAAGAATAATGCATTTATTTCCCTCCGAAACCCTCTCTCCGAAATATCAACGTCAGGAAAAAATGCTTTCCATCCAAATTGAATCAGGAATTTTCCTATAATCCATTTTTCGCGAAACCCCTCAAATCCGCTACCAGGGCATCATCTATTTTTCAGCTTGATCAAAATTGAACGAAGAATAAAAATAAAACGTCGAGTGGAGCAAACATTTATCAAGTTTCGCCGAGAATCAATAAGTATTTGGAGGTTGTTTGTCGGGAATGATCTCACAACGGGGTTCTTAGAGAAATATTTAATTTGCCGAGTTAAGTTTGCCGTTTTCCTCGATCCTCTTTCATGACTCTTTGATAAATTTCTCGATGACAAAAATCTGGTTATACTGATAGAAGTGAAATGAGTGGTTTGTATTTGTTAATTACTTCAAAGGAGCAGAGTCACTTTAAATGGCGTTCTTGAGTTTACCCGCCGAACCCAGTGAATGGTTTTCAAACGTTTTGAGAATCATAAATATATGAATATACAATTGGATTGATTCACGTTAACGCACATTAATATATCTGTTAGGCCCGAAGACCGAAAACGCTCAGTGGCCGGAAAAAACGGCCACATCGCGTTCTGGCTGTCTTCGAACGCACAGAACGCGTTTTGGTTGTTTTTAAACGCTCGCAACGCGTTCTGGTAATTGTTAAACAGCCGGAACGCGTTTGTCTAACGGCAATTGGTTCAAATGTAAGACCCTGTAGTTTTTTAGAATAATAAAAATAAGTTGTGTCCGAACATGTTTGGTACTTGTGGTTTAGCATTTCTTTATGAGCACTGAGCACATACAAAACTATTGTATATTTGTCGACCCTGTAGCTATTGGAATCAACATGTGATACATTTTTGGAATCAGCTCAGCTAGAGTAATCTGGAAATGGAGACGAAATAGTTCAATTTAAAAAAAATGACGGTGATGTCATTACTCGAAAATAATTCACGCTGTATATTAGATTATTATTTTAAAATAAGGTAAATTAAAATATTAATCGATGTGTTTCGGGATTGTTTCTTAAAATGGTCTGATTAGCTAAAAATGAATTTGTTCCATACTTTACGGATACAATTTAAATGTACTATGTAATTCGAAATGTCATTCAAACAGTTCTTGTAAAAATAAGTAACGTACCTATGTAAAGTACACAAAAGTTCGGAAAAACCCGTCGTTTGTATTTAATTGCAGTTTTCAATAATTAAATTGTTTCTAATAAAGTAATTAAAAGAGTTATAAATTCAAGTTTGTTTTGTTCTCCACAATAAGTTGGATTTGTAGAAAATAAATTAAAATTCATTTGTTCAATAAAGAACTTTTCGCTTTTTAATTCATGCATTTATATATTATATGCTCGACAATATAAGTTTATTAGTGTAACTTTCTTCCTAGAACTGAAAAACAATTTTAAGAAATTTAATATTGTTAAAATGATTCGGCAAGAAAAACCGAACCCATCTTTGGTATCCAATTGTAGTTGTCAATAATTGAATTGTATTTCAATTTTCAACTTTGTTTTATGAGGGACAATATAAATTTTATCCTACGCAGGTAGAAATCGGCAAATAATACAAGTCGAACATTAAGAACGCGTTGTGAGCGTTGAACAATTGACAAAACGCGTTCCGGCTGTTTAACAATTACCAGAACGCGTTGCGAGCCTTTAAAAACAACCAAAACGCGTTCTGTGCGTTCGAAGACAGCCAGAACGCGATGTGGCCGTTTTTTCCGGCCACTGAGCGTTTTCGGTCTTCGGGCCTAACATATCCATTTACGATCGTTATAACTGAGTGAACCATGAAGTCAACTGAGCGTTTAGTTTTTCTAAAAAAGAGATTGAAAGTTATCTTTCGATTCATCCGTAAATTTAGTTGCAGGATTTAAGGTAACTTCAACTTGAATCTTGTATTTTGATCGCCGATTTAATGCATACAAATATTGGAAAAACTTCCAAAAAATTTTTTTCGATATCTACTTTATACCTCATAAGGAATCCGCTGCATTTAATGAAAAAATTGGGCATGTATGAATGTTATATACAGGGTCTTTCACGAGCAACCTCACCCATATTCATACGAGAAACTACTGAACGTATTTTCATGAAATTCAGCACTTATAAGTATTTCACGATGTTGATGGAATCTAAAATATTTTCAAGGCATTAGCACCTCCGGTTTTTCCGGAAATGACGTCAACTTCCCGTTTTCAAATTAGAACACCATTTTTTATTGCAGAAATAGATTCCTTAGAAAATTTCGAGTTATTTTGATGTAACATTTTTCAGTTTTGGTTGGAAAATTCTCTCTGAGCGGGAAAATTCGAAAAAATCGAAAATAGAGCTCCGCTGAAACAAGAATAACTTCGAGGTTTTTGGATGGAAAATTTTCATTTTTGGGATTTTTCATGGATCATGATTGGACTATGAAATGGATTGTTTGAATAATTTTGATTAATGATTATTCATACGATTTAATCACCAAAGATCCAAAAATATTAAAGAGCATTGACTAGTTGACAAGAACATTCGTTCGATAATTTGCACAATAAATCGAATATTTGTGTTTCTTATCGGGTGTCACAAGGTGGATGGCCTATTGAATTATTATGGAAACGATTTGAGCAGGAAGTTTCAAATTCTGTAGATCCATATAAAATAATGTGAGGTATATTTCTGAAATACCTCATAATTTACTGGGTTGCCAGACGTATGCGAGTTAAGCAACAACTTTGTTATTTCGTTATTTCAAATAGGACATATCTTGACTCTCCCAGGAATTTAGTTTTACTTGTCTATATTCATCTCTATTGGTTTGTAATTTATGTTTAGAAATATTTGGTTAACTGGGACAGTTACGAAATTTTGCTGAATTTTGAAATTGCGCTATAAAATTTGAAATGACCTTAGATGCTGATTTCACCTTTGCCACATTCTTCGTATCTTAGTCATACAGAATAGTGAAAAAAATATCACTATTTGTCAATTCAAGAAGTTGTGGAAATATCTGTTTTTTTTTTTCAGACATTCACTATATTTTTACACATACTCAAATTTGATCAAGGATCATTTATCTGGAAGTCGTACTTAATGGATTGACGGCATTTCCGGCACTTCATCTGAAAATTACAGAGATTTGGTCGAAATTATCAAAAATAACTACAATCAATAATTGGATGTAGAAATTACCAACTAAAGCTTGAAGACTGCATTTGTGAAACTAAGCATTTTACTAATATCCGATGTGAAAATGATCCATTATTATTTATTGCAGCAATTTATTTTTGTTCTTTCAACATCAAACTTCACGAGATCATCTGAATAATACACTCTGGAATAAACCTCTTGTATCATTTTCCTTCTATTATATAATTCAAGTAAGCGCCCTTCATTCAAAAGTGGCCATTCACGCGATCTGTGTGGAATCAATTACAAGCTTATTCCATCCCATTTGTCAAGTTTCAGCGCTCGGTTTTTGGGCGCGCAAACATATCACCACTCACTCTCTTGATTCATTAGCCGTGAACAATAATTGATGTCATCCTGTGCAAATACGGAAATCTGGGACTATTATCCGGTCATCCAGCCTATAACTCCATTCTATGGTGCGAAAAAATCGAACATTTTTCAGCAGTTTCCATAGCGCGTTCGGGATGTATTCAGGGGAATGGAAAAAGGCTACGGTAATGGTGATGGTTTTGTCGATATCAGTAAACGTGGGACTTTTTTCTGCCATTATCGTTCGGAAAGCACAATTCCGGAAGGGCGCCCAGAGAGATATTCTTATCGAAACATTTTTCAGGAGTTATATTGTTTGGAGCGGCCGGAGGATGTTGTGAAACTTGTATTTTATTCATCCTATTTTCATGTTTTTCAAGCCCTAAAAAAATATTTCGGAATTCATAAAAGATGCTCAATGGACCTCAGCGAAAATCTTATTGTTAGTACTAGTCTGCAATACTCTCAGCCCACCTTACCTCAAATTAATAATAATAAGAATAATAATAATTCCCGGCACTTTGCTGGTGAATATTGAATTCTGTTTTAAAATAATAACAATAATAAAAATAATAATAATAACCCGTGTGGGGTGCTAGATACTCCATCGGGCGCGGCCCTCTGCGAAACAGGAATACTCACTCCTCAGTAAACTGTTACTATGGAGGGGGTAGTAGAGAAATAAAATACTTCTCGTGTAACAAAATTGGAACTCTAAAAAAAGATGATATTTGATTATATGGCAATTGATTTGATGATCTTAAGAATTGGAATTAATCATAGAGTTCAGAGTATTCTAAAGGGTGATGTTGAATATGAGTAATTGCTCACGAAATGTTCAATAGAGTTGTTTTTGGAATTGAAAGACTTCAACGTGTTCAACGATACTCTGCTGGAAAAACATTACAAGGAATTCAGTGTGATTTTAAGTTCAAATAATATTTTCGGCAAAAAATCATGTACCAATCTGTGAAGAGCAATACATATGTGTTTTTATCATACAACAAATTTTAAATCAATTTATCAGAGAGGAACTCTCTTGGCTCATAGTAACCCTTAGAACGCAAAAGTGACTCAATTTCCTTTTTGAATTGCCTATCGGTTCCTGTTTTACATCTGTCAGGTAAGTGATTGTAGAAGGAAATTCCGGCAAACCTAGGTGAGGACTTGTACTTAGTCGTTGGGTGCTTCGGTATACATAATGTATTATGATGCCTAGTTCCATAACTATGAAAGTCTGAACATTTGAACAAATTTGGCAGGTTAGATCGAACGTAAAGAAGACAACTCAAGATGTACATACTGGATAACGTTAGGATACCGGAACTCCTAAAAACCTCCCTACATGAATCAGTAGGTTTCAAACCGAACATAATGTGAATAATTTTTTCTACGTTATGAAAACTCTTTTACTCTCCGATGCCGCCCCCCACAGTAGTATGTTGAAGTTCAGATGGCTGTGAATGAGGGAGTAATAGACATTTAGGAGGGTCTCAGTTGGAAGAGACTGCTTCAACCGGTGTAAGGCATAGTAACCCCTGTTGAGAGTTTTACATAGAAAGTCGATGTGAGAGCTCCATCTCAAAAATCTATCAGAGTAGAGTCCAAGAAACCTCACGCAGGTCACTGTCTTGATGACACTACCGGCGACATTCAACACCAGTGGTGGGGACTGACCTATCTCACAATTTTGAAATCTGATGATTTGGATCTTATCGGGGTTCATGATGAGTGAGTTCTGGCGACACCACGATTTGAACCTCTGAATAAACTCTTCACAGAGACATACCAGTTGGTCAATACTTTCAGCTCAGACAGCTATGGACGTATCGTCTGCAAATAGAATCAGTAGAGATGTTCTGGCAGATCATTTATGAATAGCAGAAATAACAGAGGCCCCAGGACTGCGCCCTGAGGAACCCCCAAGTCATTCCGATACCCCTCGGATAAACAATCATTACAGCTCACGAACATAGTGCGATCAGAAAGATAACTTTGAATCCAGTTGAGAAAGATTCCCCTAAATCCGATTTGGTAGAGCTCATCAAGTATGAATTCATGTCGTAAACAATCAAAGGCGCGCGACAGATCTAAAAAAAAACCCATAACATGATCCCCATCATCAAGGCACATATGTATAAAATTCACGAACTCAGAGCAGGCAGTCTGGGTAGATCTACCCTCTCTGAATCCAGAGCTGTGCTAAGCACTGAAAAAAAGTGCTTCGAGCACTAAGCCCTAAGCACTCGAAAAAAAGGCTTCGAGTCTCGAGTTCTAAGCACCGCTTTCGACAGAAGGCTCCGGATTACCGAGCACTTTTGCAAAAGTAATTGAATATTTCGAGCACTAAGCACTAAGCACTTTAGTGGGAACTATTTTATGTAATGTTGTTTGATTGAAATGAGAACTCTTTAGCTTCATCGACATATCTAAAATTATGATTTCGAGACTAGGAAAAACTCAAAAGCCATTTTATTTGTTTTGTGAAACGCATGCATTCAATTTACATTCTGGTACTAGTTAATCTTATTCGTCGATCTGAATCTGAATGGCTGTTCCTAATCAATGCATAAAGTTGAATTAATAATCGAGGACCAATTATTTTATAAGCGAGAACACATTACTGAAAAAATGTGGAAAGCACTGACGTGAGATCAGGAGCTTTTACGCGCTTGTTCTAAAGTCTTTTCTCAGACTTAAAAAGAGTGCGATTCAAAATCAGCCAGCACAATGAGTGTGAAAGAATCAATAAACATATATCTTAAATGGAAGTTGAGTGAACTTACAGTTCAGCAAATTCTTCGATCTGGCATTTTTTCCACATTTCTATACCATATATAAGTTGTTGTAGTTGAGTGTCATCAATTATAACCGAATTTCAGATTCATAATTGCTGAGCTATCGGACAGGTCTGGCCCAATAACTAACTTGACTTATATTTGGATAATAAACTAATTCTATTAATATGGAATCTCTATCTCATCTCTTTCGGAAGATGAATTTTACCTTTCTAGAAGTGCTTTTAGTGCCCAAGAAATATGAAGTTTTCAGTTTTTCTGGAGCACCAAAATTATGCATTATTCCTTATTAGTAAAAAAATCTTGACACGCCAAGGCTTTTTAATGCTTTAGATATTCTGATTGGGATTAGAGTGACAATACGTTAGTGCTTCTCTCATTCCAATGTAGTTGAAAAATGTCACTTCGAATTGTTTATTGAAGTAGATTCATTTTTGATATTTTCATTACTACCTAATATTAATGTTTTTTCACCCTCCCGGGTTTGAATCTCACACTAGAACTGATTTGTTTTATTCAAAAACTCAGCTACGACGGTAAAATTCTGGAGCATACAAATTATCGGTAATCTCGATTTATGTACGAATTCTTGTTGATTTCGAAGGAATATCTGATAGGATGTTGAGTATTGAAAAAAATGTTTTTGGGAATGTTTTAAGAATTTTCTACCGTGTCGATTCCTTCGAAATTTGGCCAACCCTTTTATTTCAAAATCGTCCAAGGTACGAATTGATCGGATGAATATTTTAGGAATTATTGCGAAAATCAACTTTCAAATGCTAAACTATTCGATGGATTTGGCCCAATAACGAACTTGACCGAAATATTTGGACAATCAACCTATTTTGAAATTATGAAAACTCTAGGACTCTAGGTCATCTACTTCGGAAGATAGAGAGTAAACAGCCGGACGGCCCGCGTCCGGACATACTCAAATGTTCTTCATCAGGAAGTCGAACCCAATCGATTGAGACATTTGGGTAAAACGATAGCTCGCTGTTCCCCTAGAAACAAGCGCGCAAAAATGAGGGCTGTGTTTCAAGGATTGCCATAACTTTCGAATTTTACAACTACCGGTTACCCACCGAGTGCCACTGATAAGGTAGTTATTGAACCCTGGTTTTGTGTATTTAAATATCTCCGTGAGCTTAGGGCCCAATTGAACGTTTCACAAACTTTCCAAATAATCAACAAATCTGCCGACGGAAATTCCGAAGAGTGCTAAAATTGATGGGTCATAAAAAATATGCACAAGAACATCTGGCTTAAAAATTCCCAATTGGGAACGGCAGTTTGGTCTAACGTTTTTGTGAAAATATTCGTTTGTTTACAATATTTTAAATGAGCTTATCAATCTTCTTTTATTATGGTGTAATATCCATTTTAATCAGTGATATGATGTTGTGAAAAAGAGTACAGAAAATTTTGAGCAATAAATCATTCTAGTCTAGTTCGAATTTTCGTTTTATTTCACATCTATTCGAATTCCCACCATTTGAACCAGTAATGAATGAAGTTTATTTAAGAATATGGTTTTCCTCGTTTTCCATTTTTCAGTTGGAATCTACAGATTTGCTCAAAGTATTTCTACCGTTTTCGCTCTCTGACGTTCGAGACTACTGATGTGATGCATTGTTCGCTTTAGTGTGGATGGAGCATATAAGTGAAAAATCTGAAAATGCTGCAACGCGTTTGTTCTATAAGTGATACGATATAAACATGCATTTATACGAACACAATTTAGCCCTTAAACAACTTCAGACTCATGAAGTGTCATCAATGAAAACATAAATTATTGAAAAATAAGAATTTTACCTACAATGCACAAAACACATTTTGATGAATACTATATAATTTCATCCAGAAATCGTTATGAAATCAAATGTAGCTGATAATCAGATTGTTTATAGAAATTTTCCTATTTTGGATCCCTTTTTTGTGATGAGACACGAAGGCTTATAGTAACAAGGAATGAGAATTCAAAATTTCCAATCTATTCGCTTTCGGTTCCATAAAATTATAATATATTTTCAGGATTGATGAAATTTAATTATATTCAGGAAATCAATAACGTCCATAGAAACATCATAGATATCTGACGAATATCTTATAAAGAATCGGTTCTAATAAAAGATTTTTTTGGGAATTTTTAATAAATTTTCTAGAGTGGCGATTATCTCGAAATTTGGAAAACCATCTAATTTAACATCATTAAAACACCTTCTAAATTATAAATTGATCAGATGAATATTCTAGGCGAAAATCAAATTTTGAATGCTAATAACTAACGATGGATTTGGCCCAATAACGAACTTGACCGAGATATTTGAACGATCAACCTATTCTGAAAAATGAAAACTCTAGGTCATCTCCTTCGGAAGATAGAGAGTATACGATTGGAGGGCCGGCCAGCCTGACCTAATTAAATTTGACCAAGGTTTCTCCATCAAGAATGCGAACCCAATGGATTGAAACCATTTTCGGCTCGATATTCGGAAATTACAGACATTTGGACAGAATGATAGACCGCCTGTTCCACTAGTTACAAGCGCGCAAAAACAAAAAAATTTCTGGCCTTCATAACCATAAAGTCAAATCAATGGTGACTGAAGAAATACTGAATATTAATTCAAAACGATCATATTATCTTTGCGCACATAAAAAAATCAAATACCGTACCTGCTTATATTGACCCTACTTCAAGAATTCGGAAAGGCTTAGTGCTTAGCGGATTACTAAGCACTAAGATTTTCGCGAGAGTGCTCCGAAAAACAAGCACTAAGCACTAGCCTTTGAAAAGTGCTCGCGAGCACAGTGCTCGGAAGCACTAAAGTGCTTAGAGTGCTTTCACGAGCACTAAGCACAATGCTTTGGCACAGCTCTGTCTGAATCCATGTTGTTGGCTTGACAAAACGGAAAACCTCTTCTGATACTCAAACATCCTCTGATAAACTATTTTCTCAAATATTTTGGATAGGTAGCTCAAAATTGAAATCGGCTGGTAGTTGACTATATCGTCCTCATAAAATATAGAAAATTAGCTGTAACTTTCAATGATTCTCCTATCGAACATAATTTCTATCCAAATTACTTAGGAGTTAAATTAGATTCATCTCTCAATTACAAGGCTCATTTAAATGATCTGAGCCTAAAACTGAAAACTAGGAATAATATTGTTCAGAAATTAGCTGGATCGTCTTGGGGTGCTGATGCTTCCACTCTTCGCACAGCATCTCTAGCCCTAGTCTTTTCTGCAGCTGAGTGTTGTTGCTCTGTTTGGTTTAATAGTGCACATACACAGAAAATTGATGCACAATTGAATACATCCATGAGATTAATTACTGGCACCATAAGATCAACACCGGTTCATTGGTTACCAGTATTGTCTAATATTGTCCCTCCCCATATTCGCAGACAGACTGCAGCTCTGAATTGAATATCATTCTTTTCCCAATTTATTCCCAATTATTTCATATTTGCCACAAAATAGAATTTCCTGATTAAAGTCACGTAAACCATTATGGCATAATACGTTCTTCAATATGAACATAAGTGATAAAGAATTATGGAAGACTGAGTGGAACTCTTACGCAATGTTCAATAAGTATCTCGTTTCTGATCCTTCTGAAAAAGTTCCTGGTTTTGATCTTCCAAAAAAATTTGGACAGTTCTTAATCGTTTGAGAACAGGTCATGGTCGTACCAATGGCATGCTATTTGAATGGAACTCAGTTCCTAGCGCAAGTTGTGAATGTGGAGAAGCAGAAGAAACAATACTTCATCTCATCAATAGTTGTCCCATATATAAATTTCAAGATGGTTTTAGGGCTATTCATGATGTTCCCAACTCTTTCTTGGAATGGGTTATAAATTTCAAACGAACATGATACGTATTTTTGTTATTCAGTTCTTTTTTCTGCTTTTGTCCTTTTATTTCCAGATTCAATGTGAGCACCTTGAAGAAGTCTCTGTCTCCATCAATAGAAGATCACTCTTGAAGAAAGAAGTCCCTGAAATATATTTCAGCTTATTTTTGTATTTTCACTCTTAGACGGGGAGCCAGGGTTTTTTTTACAGGGGTTTTTTCCCTAGGCTTTTATGTCATACGCCGAATTGTATGACACCCCGTCACTAACCCCTGATCTATATGCTTTATTGTTTGCTAACTAAATATTGTCAGCCAAAAGTTCAAAAGAATATATATATATATATCGTCCTCACGCCCTTTTTTATGTACTGGAATAACTTTGGCAAGTTTGAAAACAGATGGAAAACACCCAGATTTAATTGAGAGGTTAAACAGGAAAGTAAAATGCTCAGCGATTAGCGGAGCCAATTTCAATATTTTTGTCGAAATGCCGTCGTGTCCTGAACTATTTCCATTTTTTAAGTTTTTAATTACAGACAAAACCTGAATGTGACGACTGGAAAGAAAAAGAAATTATTATTCATCAGTTTATGTCTCGTACAATTGACCGATAGGGCAGACCCGTAGAACTCACGTAAAGATCGCTCACTGGTCATCGAAAAGTACTCGCCAAAAATTTCACAGATCCTCTCAATGCAGGACAATACTTTACCATCGACCTTCAGGTCGATTCAGGTCGAAATGAGATCACATCCCTTCAGGGACTTGCGGTTTAATTCGTCATTTACACATTTCCAAACGTTTTTATTTACATAAGCAGATTTGGCAAAGAGATTTCGGTGATATTCGAGTTTTGCAAATTTTAGCTGCAGATTATATTGATATTTCGCCCTTTTGTATTTCTCATTGGTCGTTACTGTATTACAGTTGTGCACAATCTAATGCAGATTACGTAATACTTCCCTAGATCTTATAATATGCGAATTTATCCATCTGGGATGTTGCCCATGAGAACTTTTGTAGATTCTAATGAGACAGGCAGTTTCAACAGACGCCCTAAGAATATCCACAAAACAACGAAACCCATCCTCAACCGACAGGCCATAGCAGGCACTCTCAAAGTCAACCTCTCGGACGAGGGAAAAAAGATAGTCTAAGTTGCCCGGAGAAACCGATCGAGACAACTAAATCCCGGACGAGCACTGTAGACACGTAGTACTTAGAGAACAATCAAGAATGACCGCCTTGTGGTCACTGATGAACGGTTCCTCAACAGAAACTAGAAATCTGTCAGAGGTTAAATTGGTAGCAATATAGTCCACCTTACTATTTGAAGTGATTCCACGCTTGTTAGTGAACGTTCTAGTAGGTTGACACTAGCCAAGATTTAGATTAAAACTTAGTGTTAATTCTTTTAATAATTTTTTTTTATTATCATTAGAGAGAAGGTTGACGTTTAGATCACCACATAAAAATAATATATTCGAAATTTTAGCACAATAGTGCAATACATATTCAAGAGTACGTATAAGAATCATCAAGTCGCCAGATGGACGTCGATAAACACTAATTATGCAACATATTATATCACCAATCTTCACTTTCAGTCCACACAATTCACAGTGCATTTCAACCGAGAACTTATCAATGTTCAAAGAATGAGTTACATGCCCAGATCGAGCATATAAAGCACATCCTCCACATTCCCGTTCCAAGCGGCAATACTGAGCAGCCAATCGATAACCAGTCTCATAAATGGTACCCTATCCGGGCTGCACCAGTGCTCAGCAACGCTGATGAAATCAGGGCCAGCCAGCGTGAAGAAGACATCAATTCGATTTATTTTTTTTATTAAACTTTGGACATTTAGCTGCAAAATTCTCAACTTGGTTTCGGAAGCGACAGAATTTACCATGGTCCTGTTATCACTTTCCATGGTTCTTGGTGCCCCAATCTCGGGATCGTAAAAAAAACTTATTTACCATCATTCCTTCTGGCCAAAAGGACGGCTCCATGACAAGGGACTCATACTCACTTGGAAAAGATAGCCGGAACGAGGAATATATATTCGGTTTCTTAGAATTCAACCTCTCAATCAGCAAATCAGGAATACTATCGCCAATAAAACCTTTAAGATCACCCAACATATGTGTATGAACAACTTCCATAAAGCAAAAGCTGAAGAAGTTCAATGGTGGCTCAGCCCAATTCGAAGCCTAAAATCGCTTACAACCATTGAACGGAGCAGAATTGTAGGAAATGATAGAGGTAAATTTTTTTTTTTGCCATATAAAATTTGTATATAAAATTAACGAATTTTCAAACGACTCATGTATATATATTCATTAGGAATAAATAAATATTTCAGACTGATGGTTCTATGTTACTGAAAATCTTTACTTTTTATCGAACTTTGAAAATGGCTGACCTGATAGAGGGAAAGGCCTATAATTCTTCTAGAGACATTGTAATTGAGGTTTGCTGTATACGGAACTGGGTTCGGATGCCGTTTACTAATTAGTCGGATACCGCCTGCTAGCCACCGAACCGAATAAACAAACCTTTTCAGGATATAGACGGCTTTTTTCAGGACATGCCGCGTGCGATACGATGTGGTCCATAATTTACATCGGAATAAATTTAGCCCAAGTGCAATCAATAACGGAATAGCAAGACCTCAGCAAATTTCATCATCTACGAGAGCGCGGGCCTATAAATCAATTTCTTTGCGATACAGCGCAGCCAGTGGCGGGTCGCGAGAGGGAGATAACGAGGTCGACACCGGGGAAATTGAGTTTTCGGTTCCTGCATGAAGTCGAGCAAGATTTAATTCCTTATAAGCTGTGGGTGTTTATAAGTTTTTGATTTTTCCCCCTTAATTATAGGCTTATCGGATTATACGGCTCGGCTTATCGTTCACGGATGGCAAGAGGGGGTTTCGGTGACATTTTCGACTCTACTTGAACTGGGCTAATAACAAACTTGCTTTCTATCGGATTGTTCATTTCAGTGTCATTAGACATTTCCGATTCACAAAAGTACCTATTTATGTCTAGTCAACACCAAACAAATAATCAACCTCTAATTATAATACTTGAGTTCGAAACAATAAGTGAAATATTTGATCTATGAGTTTATATTGAACTTATCACCGTAACTACTTTGAACCTCAGGGAAAGAAAAGAATTATTGACTCTTATGCGATGATACTGCAATATCTAGGAGTGGAAGGAATAAATTGAAGATAAAGATAGTAGGAGCACTAGAGCGTTTGCGAACATGATCTCTATGTACTGCTGTCCTAACCATAATATCTAAGTATATTATATTTTTACACTTATGAACTGACATCATTGAAATTATCAAATGTTGAAAAATATAATTAAGACGTACAAATAGACCGAACTGAATCAAATATCATTTCAATCACAAAACATATTCAGGAATGCTGTTTTTTACAGCGAGTATTTCCGGACGGGTTGAGAAAATCCATTAGCCAAATAATATAGTAAGAATTATTTGCAAAGCTTGTGTTTTGATACGACGTATGCATTTTAAAGAATGCCCACATTTCCTTGAAAAAACGTCAACAAGCATAATTGATGGTTTGGTCCTATAAAAATCCTCACCTCTTCAGGAAGAAACATATTAAACACCTACAAAAACTCAACATCTGAATGAGTATTTTAGGAGATCACTTTATTGTTATTGTGTTGATTTCTGGAAATCTCTTTGGCAACGAGTATCTGTATTTCTTCGAGAACGTGATCAAGCCTTCAATAGCCGATCTAACACCGCTTGGTTTTTCATTGAAGCCACTTGAAATTACAAATTTATTATTACAAAGTTGCAAATTTAGACGACTTTAGAGCACCAGGTATGGCAGAATATAGTAACATTGTTCTTGAAATGCTACAGCATGCACGGAAACAACTTGAAAAAGGATTGTATCACTGCATGCAATCTTTAACTATTAGACCTTTTTTTACCAGAAGCGCCTGAGCCATCTGATATCCGGTCAGTGCTTCCTGATCTATTGCAAATTGGTTATGTTTTATATAGTACGACGAAATCTTTCATTTTTGGTTGAGAAGCTGAGCAATCATTCGAGAGATAATTTGCCGTGAGATGCCTATATTCCTCCTCTCAGCATATTGTAACATGTAGGTATTACAATACCATCCTGTTGATGCATCATTAGCAAGTTATTCAGTTTTCATTCGTCAAAAGAGGAAAATACATTTGATATTTAATCTGAAACGACAAAGTTCCATTTTTATTTCGTCTCACATTGAACTGCGCGATATAAAACTATCTCACTTGTTCCCTTAGAGATTAATATTTTTGTGCTTTAAGGATTGACACCTAAATGTAAAAACATGGATGAAAATTGGACCAAATTGCTTATGGAAATACCAATTTCACTACCTGGCCGTTCTGTGTTGACCAACCTTTTGTTGTGTGTGGATGAGTGGTCGCGTATGCTGGACAGGCGTATTCCTGTTGACGTGGTCTACCTCGATTTTTCTCGTGCTTTCGATCGTGTTCCACATAGGCGCCTACTTCTGAAGCTCGAGAATTTGGGTATTCGGGGTTCCCTTCTTCGGTGGATCAGTTCATTTCTCTCGGATCGTAGCTTTCGCGTGCGTGTAGGTGATTCTCTATCGACCAGCAGACCGGTTCTTGGTGGGGTCCCCCAGGGTTCGGTGCTGGGTCCAATTCTTTTTCTTTTATACACTTCGGATATACCGAGAACTATTCGATCTCATTGTTCACTTTTCGCCGATGATTCGAAAATATTTGGCAGTCCCCTCACCGATCCTGGTGTTATCCAGCAGGACCTTGATGCCCTTTATGACTGGTCTACAAACTGGTGTCTACCTCTGAACCTCCAGAAGTGCGCTGTTGTTCACATGGGAAGAAATAATCCAGCAGTCGAGTACACTCTTGGTGGCTGCGTGATTTCCACGGAGGGCTCCCACTGCGACCTTGGAGTAGTGGTTTCCGACGACCTCTCTTGGTCTAATCACATCCTACATGCTGTCAACAAGGCGAAGAGGATTCTTTATCTACTGGGTAGATCATTTTCCCGTTGCGATCCGACCACCTGCAGAATCCTATACACCACATATGTGCGTCCTATACTGGAATATGCTGGACCAGTCTGGTCTCCGTCTCTGGTTCGTGATGCACAATTACTCGAGAGCATCCAGCGTCGCGCGACCAGGATACCTTATGGTGTGCTCCGACCCAATTATCCTGAACGGCTCTCCATTATGAATCTTCCCCTATTCTCTGAGAGAAGGATTCGAGGGGACCTTATAATAACTTACAGAGCTCTGAATGGACTTTTCAGCTCAGACTTGGGAAGAGTGTTCACCTTAAATAATAGCGAGCGATTGCGTGGCCATGTTGGCGTGGTTCAAGCTGAGGAGGGAAAATTTCCGAACAACGCAGAGGGAGTACTTTCTATCCAATAGAGTGTTTTCGTCCTGGAATCGTTTACCGTCTACCATTGTGGAGGCCTCCAACGTCAATGCATTCAAGAACCAATATGACAGGTGGATTCAGGGGTGAATGTCACAATTGTTAATTTGCTTTTTGTTTCTTTTATTGAATTTGTTAACTTATTTTATTGTGAGCAAATTATGTTTTCTTTTTAGCCATGTGCATTAGCTTTTATTTTGTTATTCTGTGAGTTTATAGATTTCTTAACTCTTACCAAATAAATAATAATAATAATAATAATAATAATTCGAGTATTGTGAATCCAAAAAACTGAAAGGGCCTAATGATCTATATGCACAAATTTAAGCAGAAGAGAAATGAAAATATAACTACCCCGAATCTCTGTTTTTCTTCTTCATATATTTTTTATATATTTATGTTCTCGAATTATCCAAGACATGGCATGAAATTTATGGCTATTGATAGATATTTCCCATAAAAACAAAAATTTCAGTCAACAGGGTAAGTCTTTGACCACTGCGTTAATTTCAACCATAGGTTCTTGAGATTAAAAAAATTAGAGAGCACTGACGTGAGGTCAGTTGGCTTAGGCGCTCTTGTAAACCACTTACAATTATTTAAATTTTGAAAAATCATATCTCCAGAACTATTAGCTTGTCGAAGTCGACAGTGGTATTTTTGTATACGTCTGATAAAACTGCACCATAAAAAAATTTTTATTTGAACAGTGCCATTTGAAAAAAAATTTTTTTTTTTTTTTTTTTTTGTTACTCCGAACCTATTCGGCCGATTTGACCGAATAACGAACTTAGCCGAGATATTTATACCTCAAACCTATTCTGAAAGTTTCAACTCTCTAACTTCATCCGTTCGAGAGTTATCGTGTTCACGGAACGGACGGACAGAATCGATTTTGACCACGGATTATTCATCAGTAGGTCCAAACAAAACGATTGATACCACTTTTGCCCAAAAATTCGAAAGTCACAGACATTTGGGCAAATTGATAAGCACTCTGTTCAGGTGAACAAGAGCGCCAAAGAGGCCCTGTATCTTGAATACATTTGTTAGTGAGCATTTCCCAATTATTTTTCAGTTTACAATTCATCCTAGAGAGGGGGGTCACCTTTTTTGAAATACCTTGTATAATAGATTTTGAGCTCCTCTAATGAACAATCGAGCGTGACGTGAAAAATCCAATGAACTTTAAATGAAAAATCTATTTGCTTTTAATGCTAAGGCAATGTTCAACCTCTCCTTGAGTTGCCCAATTATGATATTATGAGATATAACAGGGAAAATATCAGATAGATCAGATAGTTTGCTCAGGAGAAAATTGTAGATTAAAAATGGGGGTTTAGCATATTAATTGCTTTTCCAACGAAGCTGCCATAATCATTCTAGAGAGTCTCGAGGTCCAAACCATTCTGTAGAAATTAATTTTATATATTCCTTGGAATCTTTTAGGAACAATATTTCAAGTGCAGGGCATTGTTTTGTTAGTTTGTTAGTTGTCTAGAAATAATGATAAATTTATGCCTACTAATATTCTTTCACATCGAAGCAAACACGGCTTTTCTATTCACAGTTTATTTACACGAAGTTATAAATGAAGTTCAATAATGGAAACTGCCGATTCTGAATTTTCGTGAAGTTCCGAAACTACCGCCTTAGTTCCCACTCTGGTAACTACGTCTTTTTCGTCTAACCGTCAACACCTTCGTCTTGATCTCTACTGGTCCTCTCGATCGTGTGTCGATTCCGCCTTTTTTGGCGCTCTTGTTCACCTGAACAGAGTGCTTATCAATTTGCCCAAATGTCTGTGACTTCCGAATTTTTGGGCAAAAGTGGTATCAATCGTTTTGTTTGGACCTACTGATGAATAATCCGTGGTCAAAATCGATTCTGTCCGTTCCGTGAACACGATAACTCTCGAACGGATGAAGTTAGAGAGTTGAAACTTTCAGAATAGGTTTGAGGTATAAATATCTCGGCTAAGTTCGTTATTCGGTCAAATCGGCCGAATAGGTTCGGAGTAACAAAAAAAAACCCATAACATGATCCCCATCATCAAGGCACTTATGTATAAAATTCAAGAACTCAGAGCAGGCAGTCTGGGTAGATCTACCCTTCCTGAATCCATGTTGTTAGCTTGACAAAACGGAAAACCTCTTCAGATACTCATACATCCTCTGATAAACTATTTTCTCAAATATTTTGGATAGGGAGCTCAAAATTGAAATCGGCCGGTAGTTGACTATATCGTCCTTACGCCCTTTTTTATGTACTGGAATAACTTTGACAAGTTTGAAAACAGATAGGAAACACCCAGATTCAATTGAGAGGTTGAACAGGAACGTTAAATGCTCGGCGATTAGCGGAGTCAATGATTTCAATATTTTTGCCGAAATGTCGTCGTGACCTGAACTGTTTCCATTTTTTAAGTTTTTGATTACAGACAAAACCTCTTCTGTGACGACTGGAAAAAAAAGAAATTATTATTCATCAGTTTATGTCTCGTACAATTGTAGTACGGTGTAATTAGACCTAAACCTCAACATCCAAAGTAAAAGTTTTCCTCCAACTCCAAATTGCTCTACATAGTCCCCTTATTCTATGGTAAAAAGTTACACAATTTTGAACGCCGGGTTTGGGAGGGGGGGAGGTCGGTGGTAATCTGAAAATCACTAGTTTTTTTAGGTTTTCGTAAATATTTCAAAAACTAAGCGGTTTATCCTAAACATTGTTATATACAAAAATGTTCTATTCAACACTATACTACATCGTCCAATGAAGTCGCTCAATTTTTGAAAATGGACCAATAGAAACAAACTGTATCTGAAGACACTCAACCTCACTGTGTTTTCACTTTTAGAAATTTGTTTTTATCAAATGCCTAATTTGTATAGGAATATTAATACGTCCGGAGGGCTTTGGCCGTTGGTGGAAGTAGCGGTCGTCATGGTTACGATAAACAAGCTGTTGTTAGCGATAACTTCAACAGCACATTTGGCAGTTCTGTCAGTTTATTTTCGTATTTTACCATAAAGTAGATAAAAGTGAAACGTTTTGGGAATTGTAATATTACTTCAATTGAGGAAAGTGTGAAGAAAAGTGTGCCGCTTAATACAGTGAAGTCAAGATCCTACATTTGGAAACAATTTGAAGAATTCTGTGCTGCCCGGGAATACCTTGTAAATGAAAAAACAAGTTTGTCAGAGCTCAATAATATTATGCTAGACTGGGATTTCAATATGAAGAAAAGAGATGGATTAGACTACAAGGAAAGTGTCGTAAAAACCTTGTGGAATAATACTGCCAAACAGATGCAGGGAAAAATTCTATTCCGAATGGGGCGTTAGATTCGATCCATTCACACTTGTGGCTTTTAAAACGGCGCGGGATGCAATGAAATGCCAAGAGGCGTATTTTGCAAGTGGACCCTGAGAAAAAAAGTTAGTGCCAAGGCGCTGTCTTTGGAGCAACACAAAAAGATGGTCAACTTATGTAAAGAAGATAATCCAGACGGTTTGAACAGAAAATTTTATTTTATTGCTGCATTGGAGCTTGCTTGGAGCGGAGGAGAGGGTTCATCATGCCTAATTTCGCATTTCCAATTCGAAATTGAAAACGATGGTAATCCCACGGGCCGAATTGATATCTGATCTTTTCTTTAAACAAGACAAGGTGGTGCCCAAAAATGTTCGGAAACGAAATGGCTGACTCCCAATATTGAAGAAGATATTTACCCGGTGAAGTTATATAAGCTACTTGTATCCAAAAGAACTGCAAACATATCCACTGAAAGACTATTCCTTACTCCACATAAGAATTGGAAATATGGTTCATGGTTCAAAAACTCCCCAGTTGATCCCAATACGATAGCTAAATGGACAAAAGAATTGGCATCAACACAACTAAGTCGAAGATAACCAACCAATCGCATCGAGCTACTGCTGTCAGCCAATTAGCCAAACCAGGGATTGGCGAGAAACAGCTGATAAAGATAACAGGCCATTCTTCTGCAGCGTCAGTGAAACCGTATCCCAACTGGACCAACAACATCACAAAAAAATAATCACAGCCATAAGAAATGAAAAAAATGTCCTTCAAGAAACAACAGCAGTATCTACTTCATCATTCGAAAATAATGCTCGTAATGTGTATAATAATTGTACTATCAATAATTATTATTTTGAGAATAAAGATGAATAATTTGTTGTAATGCTTCAATCTGGTTATTTTTTAATAAAAACCTTTTTTTTATTTCGTTTGATTTATATTGTTGAATGATCTTTCCAAATGCCACTTTTTTTTTTGAAAATAATACAAATTTCTCTCAACAAAGTGATTCCGAAATACCTATTTTAGGGATAACTTCGTTTCCTGAAATTTAAACGCATAATTCCCAAAAAACAAGAGTATTCTCAAAAAATTCTCACCTCTAGTGGTATTACCCTTGAAAATTAGCTTCCACATCATCAATTATTGAATCTGAATTGCTCAAAAACATTATTTGCCCTCTAAGAAATGATTCACTCACTCTTGTTTCATCAGATGATTATATCGATATAATTCTTTTCAACTCAAATATTTCAAAAATTGTGCAATTCAGGAAAAAATATGATGAATGAGATATCTGCAAAAAAAAATAATAATTCAAGGAAGTACAAGATACGGACATATAGTTCGAATGATATTTGTTTTTCATGCAATTCAATCAATCTGTACACTGGTACTGAGAAACCCACAAGAAATGGAATAAATCTATTGATGCCAAAATATGCATGACTGTTATCAAAAACCTTCTTCAATGCACCATTTCAATCGATATTGTAGTTTAAATATAATAGCTGAAAATGCAATCTTTTTATGAAATTTCAACAGCCACTATATCTTTTGGACTGGACCAAATTTGGAAAAATGTTATAGGAAGAAAATTTTTATTTTGACCTCAAGAATCTATTATTGAAATCAACGCAGTGGTCAAAGATTCACCCTATATATTAAAAAGATTTCTTTGAGGACCTCATAGTTCCGCGAATCTACTACAAGCTATAACCACCGATAGCAGGTTGGCACGGAACTGTTAGACCATATGGAATTTTCAATAAATCAAATCAATAATTTCTTCCATCTCCCATACACACTTAAGGTGTAAGGAGTTTAATAAATTTATCTCATTAAATATTGTTCGGCAATAAATTGCACAGTATTCTTTGTTGAAAAATCTTGTATTGAAGTACAAATATCATAACATAGTGAAGACTTCTATCATCACTTAGTTTTTTTATGAAATGTGGTATTATACGCTGAATTATATGGTACCTTATTATAATGTCAACCTTATTATAGAGCTTCAATTTGCAATGTTGTTTAACAATATTGAAATTGTGAATTTCATGATTGAAGAAATCATGAAAAAAAAACGCTGTAAGATTATTCTTAACTAGCTGACCCGACAGACTTCGTCCTGTCAAAAAGATTTGTAATGTGGCAGTTTTTGTGTCTACATATTTTAAAAAATTCTCCTGAACAGAACCGTCACTCTGGTGATAGGGCGTTGTATAATTAAATAAAACATATATAAGGATTTAGAAGTAGGTAATCGCTTTATTGTTAATCATGTGAATCATAATTATTATTATTATTATCATTGTAGTGCTTTGTGGTATACGATGTTTTTGTTTGATTACATGGCGCATAGATAAACAAATCTCATGGTTTTCCAACACGGGAACAGGCAACATACAATTGACCATGTGAGAAACATGGGTTTTCTAGATTAATACCACAAACACTTAATTGCACCTGGGACTTGTTTATAGTCATAGCAAAAGCAAGCCGCACTGGAAACTGAAGTCGTTTAAACTCAAATGGCACATCAGTCGGAATCATTGGGATGCGCGGTATGAGAACATCTTCTCCTTTATACTTTCCTTTGAGTATAATTGCTTCTATCACATTGTTTAGTAAATTTTTTATCGCTAACCGTGTACCGTTGCAAAGATGCGGTTGGTTGATATTTCGCAACATTATAACTACCGATCCAACCTTTAATTGAAGATTGTGAGGTGGCAATCCTGGCAAATCCAGCGAGTTTAAAAATTCCGGTGGATAGTTGACTACATCATCTTGATTAGTAGCCGAATCAACTGATTTATATATCCTCAATTCACCTGTAATTTGTTCTTAAATTTTGAAATTTAATTCATTTACATATATGTTTTTTGCAGCCAGTATAGCTCGTTCGCTCAACCAATCATGGTGTCTGTAATTTTGAGAAACATCTGGAAACACCTTCTGAATAAGTTCATCTTTTGATCGAGTTAACTGACAAAAACTTTGAGGAAAGTTAATGCAGCCAGTTAACATGTCTATAGGAAATTTGCCATTACCAATGTCAATGAGTAGTTTAGAGAATATGTTTCTAGATTGGTCATTTCGCAACTCGACACGCATATTCTTGCTTAAATGAAGTACTTTGACATGTTTCCACAAATTAGATGAATTTAGACATGCATTGAGTTCATCAGCTGGCGTTGATCGTGGAATCAATGGAAATGTTTGACGAAAATTTCCTGCTAATAAAATCATTGCACCACCAAATCGGTTATTATTGCTCCGTAGATCTTTTAAGGTTCTGTCTAAAGCCTCCAAAAATTTTTTATGTGCCATCGTGCATTCATCCCAAACAATCAATTTACATTGCTGCAAAACCTTTGCCATTGCAGAGTTCTTCGAAACGTGGCAGGTTGGAGTTTCATTGCTTTGCATATTTAATGGCAATTTTAGTGCTGAATGGGCTGTTCGACCACCTTCAAGCAAAGTTGCTGCGATTCCCGACGAAGCGAGTGCAAGTGCATTTTTATTTTGTGAGCGAATTGTTGCTAATATTAATGAAATCAAAAAAGTTTTTCTGTGCATCTAAGAAGTAAATCCCTCCAGTTTCTTCATTTGTTACTTTCATAAGAGTTTCAAATACATACTTCTGTTGTTCACTTAACAGTGGAAGATTTGTTTGAATTAATTCTTTCAAAGCGTTTAGATCATACAGTTTTTCTCGATACAACTCTTGGTTAAAAGCGTCATGCATTGGACGATTGGGCGCGGTCAGGCCTAATTGAATTAATAGTTTGTTTGACATTATCAAGCACATGTCCTCAATTGAAATCAATGCTTCATTGTAAATTTCTTCACTGATTTGTATATTTGGATTTCCCATTCTATTCCGTATTTGATACAAAATATCATCACACATATAATCTTTGTACTTGATCCACAAATCAATTGGGTTTGATGGGAAGCATGTAGATATGATTATAGAAAACAATGTTCGTATTTGATGAGCGTGTGATGATATTACAGCATCATTGAGAGTTTGATCCCAATGAGCGTCATTTTCAAGCAATTGCAAACATAGATATGATCTTTGACGTTAGGAACACACCTACATTGCTTAGACAACAGTGAGTGCTTGTAATTTAATATGAACTTTATACCATAGCAATAAAGCTCGAATTGACTACGTTTTAGTTACAAATCATTTGTATGGAAAAAAGAAAAGGGATAATTTTAGGGTTTTTCCAGCAATAATTCTAATTTTTCTCGCCGTAAAAACCATCCTTGAAATTCAACGAACATTTTAAAAGAAGATTTGGCCAAATTGGTCCAGGCGTTGTTGAGTTATGCGCTTTTGCGATTCATTTTTATATTATAGATGAAATTTCATCTCAATAAAGTTTCAGATTCCTCACGAGCTCTTACTCTGATCGTAAGAAATTAAAATTTTTTGGAATAAAATAAACTACTGCATAGATTTTCTAATTAAAAATTAATTGATTCGACCATATCAGATGAGCAGCATAATGCCTCCAAAGGTTAACAAGCTAACACCTGTATCGGGATTCAATCAATCGAATCACCATGAATAAACAAGGTGAACATATAGAATGCCTCATTATACAAGTTCATGATGTTATCCCTCTTGTAAACTCCAAATTCAATAGCTTCTCAGGTTCACATCGGAAGCAGTTCAACTGCATCGAATTTCTCCAATAGATACAAACCCAAAGATCACCTACAGAGTTCGAGGAATTATCGCACATTCAGTTTTAGACCGTGAATCGATAGTCTTGTAGCTTTGCGATTCCCAGAAACGCTTTCAATGAAATCTTCGAGCTCAGGGGAATATTATCGCTGCTATTACCTTGCCCTATTTGAGATGTGAATTGCACTGCCGATTGCTGGAATTGTATACAATTTATGCTATCACGAGTAGGAATTAGAAATTATATGGTTGAGAATTCAGCGGGTTCGTTTTGATTGCGGAATCTGCCATTTCGGGAGTTGGACGTGAATCGAATACAGGAAGCACAGGAAACAATGAAATGGATAGGTGGAAGACAATATTGACCATTCGATTCTATAAATTCCGACGGCAGGCATTCAAGGTTCAACAACTCCCACGGTATAAAAAAAGTTTTTTTTTATTTATTCTTCCCACAGAATGTTTTCGGATACATCCATGAGAATAGTTACTGGCATCATAAGATCTACCCCAGTTCATTGGTTACCAGTTTTGTCTAACATTGTCCCTTCCCATATTCGCTGACAGACTGCAGTTCTGAATTTTTGGAGCAAATATTATTCATTTCCTAATTTAATATTGTCTAATATTTTTGTGTTTTCGAAGTTGAAAGTATGTTCATTGTCTATTTTGTGTTCATATAGAGCAGTTTGGGTCTTTGAATATTTACGAACCTTTATTATGTCATCAAGTCTTTGTTTAGTCGGTCCTATGTACACTCCTTCGCAATCATTGCTTGAAATTTCGTAGATAACGTGTCATTATTGAGATATTGGTTTTCACAATTTCAACTTTGAGAAGAGCTGTTTGACTTGTGTATAGGGTTTGTGCGCTATTTTTATGCTAGTGTAAGGTTTAATATTTGTCGTTTGGAAATTAAATCACTATGATCTTTCGATCAGAAATGAAAAATTTCAATAAGTGAACCCCTAAACATCAAATAAATATATAATTGTATTCGTTAACTTATCCACAAAATCAGTTCATGAAAAATATTTTTTAGTCAGATTCAGAAATACGCATCTGGTTGAAACTACCCTTCTATTTAGCAAGGGGTTAACGTTAAATGTTCGCATATATCAGGTTGTTCAGGCATGTCAGCGTTTCCGAGGATACCATAATATTTATGTAGTTGCTAAGCTAGATACTCGGCTATTTGCCCAGAGATATACCGCAGACAAATACATTTCCTCCGAACTTACTAATTACTTAATTTATTTTCGTGAAGAATTAAGGGTAAAGTGGTTAACTACCTTGTGGTTCTGTGCTGCAGAAGATTTTCAGCGGATATTCCGTCGTCGGGTGTATGAATAATTCAATGGATGATCTGACATCAGAATGTTGAGTGGAGTTTTGTTTGGAGAAGTACGTCAGTTCGACTATAATGCATAACACTTTTGCATCAATTAATTTAATATTCCATTTAACAAATGTTTTTGCAAGCTTATTCCTAATTTTACACCGAGTTATCGCTGGCGGAAATGTCGACTCCGTGGTAAATAATCCTCGTTGAGAGTCAGTAGCCCTACCGAATATTCCGCCGTCTAAACAATAACATTCGAGAAATAGAAAACCGCCTTTTTACCATAGGTTGCATTGCAAATCGGTCGATAAGTACCTACATAAAAGTGATATAGTCGGCTGAGGCATCAGTCAACAACTCAGTTCCATGTGAATAGCATGCTGCTAGTACCACCATGATCTGTTCTCAAACGACTAAAAAATGTCCTAATTTTTCTTGGAAGATCCGAAATTTCTGCAGAAGGATCAGAAATGAGTTTTTTATTGAACATTTAATAGGAGTTCCACTCAATCTTCGTTAATTCTTTATCGCTAATGTTCATATTGTAGAACGTATTATAACAGAATGGTTTTCGTGACTTCGATCACAATGTTGGGCAAAACTGGTAACCAATGAACCAGTGTAGATCTTATAATGCCAGTAATCATTCTCATAGATGTATTCATTTGCACATTCACTTTTTGTGTAAGTGCAATATTAAACCAAACAGAGCAACAATATTCAGCTGTAGAAAAGACTATGGCTGAAGATGGTATGATAATAGTGGAAGCATGAGCACCCCAAGATGATCCAGTTAATTTCTGAAAAACAATATTCCTAGTTTTCAATTTTAGGCTCAGATCATCTATATGACCCTTGTGATTGAGAGATGAATCCGATTTAACTCCTAAGTATTAGGGATAGAAATTATGTTCGAAGGAGTATCATGGAAAGCTACAGCTAATTTCCTTTATTTTTCATGAAAACAAGCTACGTCTGTTTTGTTGGGTTTGGGACAATAATTCTTCATTATATCCAAATCAGTTGACAGTATGATGTCCAGAGTATGGAAATCCTTGAGGTGGTAAGCAATAGCTATGTCATCAGCATAAAAAATTTCAGAGATGATGTCGTAGGTAAATCACTGAGATATAAATTGAAAAGTAAAGTAGTTAGAACTGATCCTTGTGGAAGACCGTTTTTTCATCAACTAGTTAAGCTCCAGATATGATAGCAGAAGAATAAGAAATGTAATAATAATAAATAATATCAGGGATAATTTCTTTACGGTTAGAACTATTTTGACTAATTTGAATTCCGAAGAAACTTGTTCTAGAACAACGTCAATAGCACCGAATGTCAAAATTTCCAAAATTCTCAGACCATTCGTCGGATATGGCACAATGACGAACTTGACCGACAAATTTTGTCAATTAATCTATTTTGAAAGTACGAACTCCCGCTCCTCTCTTACGAAAGATCGGTAAAGAGTATACGGCCCGATATCCGGACATACCCAAGTTTGATTCAGGATTCTTTATCGGGAAGTCAGACCCCATCGGAAGATACTATTTTCGGCATGGGTATTCGAAAATAAATATTTGAACGAAACGACAGAACACTGTTTCAACTACATACAGGGTGAGTCTTTGACCACTGCGTTAATTTTAACTGTTGAAATTTCATAACAGAATTTCATTTTCACCTGTAATATTCAAACGACAACATCAATTGAAATGATCTCTTGTAGAAGGTTTTTGATAACACTCGTGCATATTTTGGCATCAATAGATTCCACTTCTTGTGAGTTTCTCACTACTACTATACAGATTGGTTAAATTGCATGAAAAACAAATATCGCTTGAACTAATGGTCCTTATCTCGTACTTCCTGGAATAATTAGTCTTTTTTGTATATAAAATCATTCTTCATCTTTTCTACTAAATTGCACCATTCTTGAGATATTTGAAGTTGAAAGGAATTGAATCGATATAATTTTGTCCAAATTTTCTGATTTTCCTAAATCCAACTCTGTGCTGAAATGATTCAATGATCAGATTTGTTCAATGTTGCCACATTTTATGTCTTTATTAAATATTTCTTCAAACGGTTGGGGAAATCTCTCCAGTCTATGGTTCCACCACTAAACACTAAATTGCCATTTGCTGTATTCATTGTTAATGATGTCTAGCACCTTGTTTAATATTTAATCCAGAATAATATTCCATAATAAATAGAGAAAAACTTTTCCATCACTCTTCAGTATATTATGACCGTTGAAATATGTAAAGTATTTTCTGTCAGGACCTGTTAAATTGAAGACTTGTCTTTATGAAGAGCTGGTTTTTTATAGCTTCAGACTTTCAGGGTTCATCAAATTATATATATTCTAACATAGGAATGCTGCAAATTGAGCCCATATGAGTTTTAAAAACTTCGAACCCAGTCTCCTAGATTTGTTTTATACCTTTATTATTTTTATTTCATACACCGATTCAACCTTGTTCACAAACTAGGAGATAAAAGAATTTGATTTAGTTTTAATATTTCTGAATGTTTGTTATGATGCATGCTTAATTAAAATTCAATCAATATTGAAACTGGAAGCTATAAGCTCATAAACAAGAAAGATTAGAAAATAATGCATTTTCTGACCATAATCATTTCATACTGAATTGAATAATTTAAAACTATCGATATTATCCTTCCAATATTTTCCACATTTTTCTGAAAAAAAGCTACAAATATCTGTTGACAGTTTCAAACAGAATCAAAACAACAAGGAACCACAGAACACTTTTTTATTTGGAACTACCCACCACAGAGACGTTATTATATTTTAATGTGATAATAATTCACTCTAAATATTCTGAGGAAAATTATAGCTAAAGATAAAAAAAAAATACAGATATTATCTTTCATTTAAAAAAATATTGCAAATATTAATTTTTTCGCTCCTGGGGTTCGGTAATAAATTAATATTCTATGGTAAGGTATTAAAATTTGACATAATCTATGAATAACCATTATTCAATATTTATGTTCTTGTTTACGTAATTAAAACAGACACTCTGATTATAAAAATCAGTAATCAGTAATTATAGTCTAAACAGAATAGATTCATATTAATGATTTAACAAAAAATTTTTTATTAAAGAACACCTAGTTGATTTTTCAAAATCAAATTTAGGTATTTCTTCAAGAAAGTTCAATTGCACACCTAAATCTGGAAATACTTGTAATCTATCCAGGTAAATTGTTATTGGGATTCAGTACAGAAAATAATCATCAAGCAAAGTAACATCACTTTAAAATGATTATTCGTAGTGACATCATTCATTGTTGTTGAAGATTTCGAAAAAGAATTTCCTATTTTTAACAGTATATCAAGAGACCTCATAGACCTGTTCACTGGTCTCTGTCAAGGAGAAGGAACTTCAGAAATATCAGTGTTTGGAAAATCATAGATGATTTTTTCTGGCTTTGAGTGAAAAAAGAGCACAGTGACAACCTCTTGCCTTGGAAGTTTTCATATAAATGATGGTTTTCATGATTTGGAAATTTTAAGAAGAAAATTACAAATGTATGATGATATGACCCAATAATTCTGAGGTTTTTTTGGAATTTCTCACTAAAAAGGCATGGTTTATAATCTTGAAGTAGAAAGAAAATATAGTAGAACAACAAAAATCTATGTTTATGGTGTTGAATTTTTTTTACCAGAAAATTAGTATTTTGTATCTTCCTTCTGGATATGGACCTCATCGGATGAAACATGAGTGAGTGAATCATTTCTTAGAAGGAAAATAATGTTTTTAAACAATTCAGATTCAATAGTGGATGCTGTGGAAAGAATTATTCATTCAAACTATACTGGACTACAGAGGGGTATTTGCCCAATATGAAAACTTAAAATGCTTATAACTTTTCAACGCAGCTGAATATAGAAAAACCGTAATGGAAAAAGTGTTTCTTTTGATCTCAAGAACCATGGTTAAAATTAACGCAGTGGTCAAAGACTCACCCTGTATAAACAAAATAAGTGCGCAAAAAAAAGCTGTTTGTTGCCCAACCCAAGTATATTTATGACTTGCATAATCCTTGAATACTCTACAAACATCTAATATTGTGATTTTAACGACATCACATCCTTCTATTCGGAGTTTTTCTCTAGAGCTGATTAATAATATTTAAATCGTTGACCCAAAAATCCTGTAAAAATTCTCATGGATCCGTTTCCGTAGGTCTTACCATCATTTATCGTAATTGAATATTTCATTGACGAATTGAGTATAATAAAGAACGAAGAAATCCACATAATATGATACGTCACCAATTTGAAGCCTTCCATATGAGCCAAATTTCTGTCTCAGCTCACCTGAAAAAGAAAGAATAATAATGAATATTTGAAGGATTTGAACAAACGATGAATCTAATAATTGACTCTTCTGACTGACAAATAATTCAAATGCATATTTCACGAAATTATCCAAATTTCAAATGCGCACGTCTGCCGAAATATACTGAAGATGACCGATTGACAAACATATTCGATATATTTGGGCGATTATTTTTTCGAAAATATGAGAACGCTAAATTATCTTCAAATGTTATTACATAGTCAGTGATTCGGACTCACAGATTCAACTCTTACCACGAATTCTTCATCATGGTGCCAAACCCAACATTGATGACGAGATATTGTTGATGATGGAGCTCGTGTTGAATGATTGTTTGGGCTATTACCATCATCTATTGTGGATGTAATGTTTTCCGACGTTTCGATAGACATCTTCTATCTTTATCAAGGAGGAAAAGTAAAAAAACTTTTGAAAATTATCAATTTTCAAAAAGTCAATATTGACAGAAGTCATGAAAGAAAATGAACGATGTTATATACTCATCTGTGATATGATGATCTTTTTTTCCAAACTTCTGGCAGATCTATAGATGGAGCACTTATGGAATCAGGTGTTATTTTCATAAATGCTGTTTCTTTGATTTTTCTTCTTGCAAGTTTTTCTTCTTTGGATATTATTGATGCTTCATCCCACTTTAAACGATGATTCTCATCTACAGCATGTTGGACCAACCTGGATTTGTCGCTGTCTAGTACTCGTAGAAGCTTCTGATGTTCTTTTATTCGTACATTCAGAGGGCGTTTAGTTTCTCCGATGTAAGATCTTCCGCACTCACAAGGTAATTCATATATGCAGTTCTTTGTCCTTTGTGTCACATTATTAGGCTCAACTTTTGTAAGTTTAGCTCTGCATTCAAAACTCAAGACACTATCAGAGCTAAACTTACGAAAGTTAAGCCTAATAATGAGAAACAAAGGACAAAGAACTGCATATATTAATTACCTTGCGAGTGCGGAAGATCTTACATCGGAGAAACTAAACGCCCTGTACGAATAAAAGAACATCAGAAGCTTCTACGAGTACATCCAGGTTGGTCCAACATGCTGTAGATGAGAATCATCGTATAAAGTGGGATGAAGCATCAATAATATCCAAAGAAGAAAAACTTGCAAGAAGAAAAATCAAAGAAACAGCATTTATGAAAATAACACCTGATTCCATAAGTGCTCCATCTATAGATCTGCCAGAAGTTTGGAAACCGATAGTTCGATCCAACTTAAAAAGATCATCATATCACAGATGAGTATATAACATCGTTCATTTTCTTTCATGACTTCTGTCACTATTGACTTTTTGAAAATTGATAATTTTCAGAAGGTTTCTTACTTTTCCTCCTTGATAAAGATAGAAGATGTCTATCGAAACGTTTGAAAACATTACATCCACAATAGATGATGGCCCAAACAATCATTCAACATGATAGACGAATATCTGGAATTGCAACGGGCATCCCAGCCAGCTCTTCTTCAAAAAATTTGGTGATGACAGAACTCATCCATGTGTGTAAAAAAATTCAGTATCCTGTTTCTCAAACTGTATGTGGATGACATGTTTCTAATAGTTCCGCCCAGCAAATGAGAAGAATTTTTCAAATTATTATTCACACTGCAGCTTTTCATATAAAGTAGCAGCTATAAGAATACCCTCCAGCTACAAGAAAAAACTTGTTAACTTGTGACGAACATCTTATGGAATTTCGAACATGTCATCTAAAAACATTTTCTATCTTCCAAATTTCTACGAACTTTCGCATATTCTTTATTACAACCTTATCAAAAGTTTCTTTAGTTGCAAATTTATATGTTGTTGATTCAATTCATAACCAAACTATTGCCAAAGTATCAGTCGGATTTTACCCAAAAAAGAACTCAAAAGCTATAAACGAACAATTCATTCACTCGGTAAGCATGAAGATATAGTTCAACTCTTCTAGAAGTATGAGCCTATACATATAGCCGGCCTGACGGACGGCAGGTCATAGTCAGCCTTGATAATGGGTTCTTCATAACGAATTTTAAATCAATCATTCGAGGCTATTTTCTCGATATCGAAAACTGACAGATATTTGATCGAAACGATAACTAGCTCTTGCACTAGGACTGAGCGTGCAAAAAATAATTTTGGTGTGTAAATACCTGCCAACCTTTTCATAATTCTGTTTAGATTTTTATATCTCATATCCCAGAAGTGTTGTTCTTGAATCAATTCTTTCATTCTATGCAGCCATGATCTATGATAATATCCTAGGCATTCTTTCCCTCATCTACCTAGTTCTACTAGTGACTGCCATATGAATACGAAATAAATGAATGCAGCATGGCCGCTATAGGAATATCAGCCTTTGTCAATCAACTTATACCTACTTAAGAACATGCTTGATCCAAGATTTAATGAAGGAATTACCTAGCGATGCGACATTCGTTCATTTAAGCCCCAACAACGAATCGATTGAAAAGGAATTAGAAGTCGACAGTAATAAATAATTGAACAAGGCTAACAACGGCTTTACGGATAGAGAGGAATTATTAATCAGAAAGTCCACATCAATTGCGGCAGTAGCTGCCACTAAATAGCATGTTCCTTCAACATGTTTGAATCTTATTTGGGATTTCAGTTTGATGAATATTTACCTCATTTCTTATCGGCCATTAGCCACAGTAAAAGAATAGCTTTTTGTCAGATTCAGGTGTGAACACTGAACGAGAAATAGTGAATGGATAAATTTTGTGACTTACCTAAAAGGCAGCTAAATGAACCTCAACCTACCCTGTTTTGGTGAAGTTCTGAACCATAATGTTGGTTTTCAAGGGACATGAGACAAGGTTGAATATTTCTTGGATAGCTCTTTTCGGGTACTCAACTGAAGTGCCAGAAAGTATAATTCGAATTCTTATTATTCTGTAATCACGATTCTTGCCTCTGGCAAGATTGAGATTGAGACACAACAGAATAGTGTTCAACAGAAATTATTATTTATAGAATATCGGATAGTCACGTTTTCACTTTTATCTACTTTTCACGAGCTGGTATCACTGCGATATATGAAGGATTCATGAATTCCTTGCGTCAATAAAATGCACCACTGCTAGAAGCAGAAAACTTGGAATTACTCCTTTGATCGTTGAACATATATTGTGTGTATATATATATATAATATAAAAAAGTAAAAACCAAAATTTTCACAATATATTAATGCAGGGGGAAGAAAGCATTATGGATCATCAACATGGGACAGAACAGCTCACACAAGGAAACATTCAAAAACTAGTAGACAAGCTAGCTAGGGCAAATACAAGGAGAATATTTTTACTCAAGTGCAAGCAACAAAAACTATGCCCAAATTTTTTGAAACTCAAAACAGATCACATCACATATAATTGTAAATATCTTGCTGATAAATATGACAAATTACAGAAAAAATTCATATTTCGTACCATCAATTTGCTGATCACTGATACTACCAAGAACATAAACACACTGGAAGGTAGCATTCGAACGATTCTGGACAATAAAGAAAAAGACGAAGGGGAACATTCAAGGCAAAATTTGGAGTATTATATAAATGAAAGATTAAACCTCATCACAACCAGAAGTGAATCCATTCACAAAAAGAAAATCCAAAAGTTAATACAAATTCAGGGAAAAATTGAAAACGTAAACAACAATCAAACAAGAGTAGAAAATTTATCAACAACAGTGCTACCTGACTTCGTGATGAAAACACTAAACTTGGGCCCCAAATATTCCATTGAGATAGAAAGAGAAAATGAAATCCCAACATTTAACATCATTACACAAATAGAAAATACCATTGAAGAATTATCGAAAGAAGACCAGGACAACATTCGAGCTAATGTCACACAAGCTCTAAATACCCATCAGAGACAACTAAGGGGTAAGAAACAGAGACAAAACATGATGAAATCTAACTTCGAAAAAACTAAAACATTTTTGAAAGCATACGATGATTTGCAAGTCATAAGAGCGGACAAGGGAAATAAAATAGTGATAATAACAAAAACCCAATACAACGAAAAAATGCACGAAATTTTAGACGATGATACAACTTATAAACAGGTTAAACGAGACATGACAGTCACATTGGAGAAAGAAAACAATAGAATCATCAAAGAATGGGAACAAAATAAATACATAACTAAACAAGATGAGAAAACGATATTGACCCATAACAGTAAGATACCAAAAATATATGGATTACCAAAAGTCCATAAACAAAATATACCACTAAGACCGATAGTTTCGTGCATTCAATCTCCTCTGTATAAATTATCAAAATATATGGCGAGTATTCTAACCAACGCAATAAATAATAATGAATATTATATAAAAAACTCATTCAATTTGAAAGAATCACTGAGAAATGTTATTATTCAAGCAAACCATCGATTATATTCATTAGATGTAAAATCTCTGTATACCAACATTCCTACAGAATTAACAAAGGAGGCAATCGAAAATAATTGGGAAATAATCAAACAACATACATTAATACCAAAAGAAGATTTCATCCAAACGATACAATATATCACGAACAATAGCTTCTTCCAATATGAGAAAAATTTCTATAAACAAATTAAGGGTGTAGCCATGGGAAACCCGATATCAAGCACGATAGCACAGTTAGTAATGGAGTTGATAGAAAAGAAAATCATGGAAAAACACAAAACTACGTTCTTCAAACGATATGTAGACGACATTTTAGTTATAACAACACCAACCAAAATACAGTCGATTTTGAACGAATTCAACAACACACACGAATTTCTACAATTCACACTTGAGGAAGAAGAAAACAACTGCCTGAACTTCTTGGACATGACACTAATGAGAAAAAAAGGAAATTTATTGACAAAATGGCACAGAAAGGAGCAGAACACAACACATATATTAGATTATAACTCCCAACACTACCACTCACATAAAAAAAGTACGACCATAGGATACATAGACAGGGCGTTAAAATTAACATCCCCAATACTCCGAGAAAAAACTTTAAAACAGGTGAAAGAACTTTTGACGAAGAATCACTACCCTGAAACCCTTATCATAAAACTAACAAAACAAAGGACTATACAACACACAACAGACGAAAATACCAACAAGTACCACAAAACGAATACAATTACCATACATACAAGGACTGTCACAGAAAATAAGTAATATATTGAAACCCTACAACCGAGAGATAGTACACAGACCATACAATCAGGTGGGAAACATCTTCAGTAAATTGAAAGCACAAACACCCAAGACAAAAAAATCACAGGTCATATATAGTATACCCTGCAAGGACTGTGACAAACAATACATAGGACAGACTTCACAAAGACTAAAAGACAGACTAAACGCACATAAATATGCAAAAAACGCAACTACAGCACTTAATAAACATAAAAAAAATCAAAAACATGATTTTAATTACGATGACACAAAAATAGGAATAGAACCCCAACAACGACGAAGGGAAATATTGGAAATGATTCACATACAGGTAAACAATGAAAATGTAGTGAATAACAAACAAGACACGAAAAATCTCAGCCAAATATACATGCCAATACTGAGAAGACCACCGATAGAAAGAAGAAGACAAAACAACCAACATTCCATTGACCCCTGACATTGACATATATGACATTGACACGAATAACACGACAATACCGACCAGAAAAGAGCAAAACTGAACAGTGAGATATTTTAGTGATTTTATTATTCTACTTTTATATTATATATGTTACTTTTTAGATGTCGATTTATGATTTATGTATACTGAAGAAGGCGGATGCGCTGAAACGTTTATACAAAATAAAATTGTTTAGAACTTTTTTAAAGACCTAGATGCCCAATCAATTCGAACTCAACATATTATATGCTAGGTAAAAACCAAAATTTTCAACAATATATATATATATATATTCTTTTGAACTTTTGGCTGACAATATTCAGTTAGCAAACAATGAGCATATTGATCAGGGGTTAGTGACGGGGTGTCATACAATTCGGCGTATGACATAAAAGCCTAGGGAAAAACCCCAGTAAAAAAAACCCTGGCTCACCGTCTAAGTGTGAAAATACAAAAATAAGCTGAAATATATTGTAGGGAGTTCTTTCTTCAAGAGTGGTCTTCTATTGATGGAGACTGAGACTTCTTCAAGGTCCTCACATTGAATCTGGAAATAAAAATACAAAAGCAGAAAAAAGAACTGAATAACAAAAATACGTATCATATTCGTTTGAAATTTATAACCCATTCCAAGAAAGAATTGGAAACATCATGAATAGCCCTAAAACCATCTTGAAATTTATATATGGGACAACTATTGATGCTTCTCCACATTCACAACTTGCGCTAGGAACTGAGTTCCATCTAAATAGCATGCCATTGGTTCGACGATGACCTGTTCTCAAACGATTGAGAACTGTCCAAATTTTTCTTGGAAGATCAAAACCAGAAACTCTTTCAGAAGGATCAGAAATGAGATACTTTTTGAACATTTCGTAAGAGTTCCACTCAGTTAGTGTCAGATCCCTTCAGTATAGATGAATTGAGGGCTGCAATCAAATCTACCAAATCTCAAAAGGCAGCAGGTTTTGACGGAATTTATCCAGAATTCATCAAACATTTAGGAAAAAAAGCCTTGTCTTGGTTATTGTCTTTGTATAACAATATTCTGAATTCGGGAAACTTTCCTTCCGAATTTCGTAAGGCTAAAGTAAAAGGTATTTTGAAACGAGGAAAAATCCTTGTGATCCTAGTAGTTATCGACCCATCAGTTTATTGAGTGTTCCTTTCAAGATATTAGAAAGACTAATTTCTTTTAGAATTGAATCTTTTATAGAAAATGCTCTACAAAATTTCCAGGGAGGCTTTAGGAAAAATAGGAATTGTTCAGATCAGGTTCTCAGCCTAACAACTTTCATAGAATCAGGCTTCAATGATAGGTTGAAAACAGGAGCTGCTTTCATCGATTTATCTTCGGCATATGACACTGTGTGGAAAGAAGGATTAATTTTCAAACTCTATATCCATCTGAAGTGTGGGAAAATGGTACGATTATTAGAAAATATGTTATCTGATAGAAGGTTTCGTGTTTTTATTGACAATAAGAGTAGCAACTTCAAAACATTGAAAAAACGGTCTTCCTCAAGGATCAGTTTTAGCTCATTTACTTTTCAATTTATATCTAAGTGATTTGCCCACTACATCATCTCAAAAATTTGTTTATGCTGACGACATTGCTATTGCTTACCAACATTCGGATTTCCATACTCTGGAAAACATACTGTCATCTGATTTGGAAATATTGTGTGTAATGACCTCTAGATGAAAGAATACTGAATGAATTTCACAAACTGACGGTTGTTAAATATATGGCGAATTTTTATATTTGAAAATTCAAGCCTCAGAGAAACTGATTTATTACAGTATAAAACTTCCTGGAGTCTCTCACTATTCTTCGTTGTGATTCGACAGGACTAAAATATGAGTAAAGATCAGAAAACCAGATTATAGAGATTTGGCTTATGATGTATGAAGACTATTAAGTATAAAGGTGCGAGGTCTATGCAAACTACTAATAAATCTTTCATGAATGGAAATAACTTCTAACTCATTGTATAATAGCCAAATTTCCTATCCAGGAAAATTCCAAAATATCAACCTGTCAAACTTTCCAATTCATCTTCTAAGGAACTCATGAAGTCAATCCATCTGTCTAGTTCATTCACCAGGGGCATGGAAAACATGGTAAACCAATCAAAAAACTAACAAAATTGTATTTTCTGTACCAGATTTTTTGATTGGAATTCCATGGTAAGGAAACCAACCAAGCCGAGATGAAAACAACTAGATCGATTCATTAGGGGATGAAGGAAGGCACTCACGTGAAGTCAGAAACAATTTTTCGCTTGTTCTGAAGTTTTCCCTGTACTCTGGAACAGTGTGATACAAATACAAAAACCACAATGAATGCCTAAGCCTATTTCCCAAATTGAAAATAATCACTCACAGTTTTCAATCAGTTTTGACCGAACCTCAGTTACCTTTCTCATGAAATCCAACCGAATGTAGGAATATGAACTCAATCGAAAACCATTTGAAATATTTTCCTTTCAGTTAACTATTGTCCTATGAAATACCTTATATTTGTCTTACTGGGTGTGAGTTAACATTACGCCTTACAGCTGTGGGTACAGCGAAGATTTGCAACTGGCATAAAAGGTCAGCGACGATGTACACTTTACTCAGGAGCTGAAAGTACCATTTATTGAGCTGAAAGATGTTTTAAGGAACTAACGAATTTTTTTGACATTAGTCTGGATAATTATCGAAACAAAGTGCCTGAACCGAACTAGAAACGAAGAGCCATAAAGTAAGGATTACTCCTTGTCCTACAAGTTTACGAAACTAAAAAGAGCGCGCTAAGAAAATCGAATCTTTTCGTCGGTTGATCATACGAAAATTAAATTTCAGACTATGTTCTACATCAATAACCTCCTCCATAAATGCATGATTCTGTTTGAAGTTCGTTAAAGATCTGGAGTAATAAAAAACTGAATTCGGAATGTTCTAAAAATTATAAAGCATGTGGATTCTCCCAAAATTTTTTAGACTTGTTTCCTTCAACGTTTAAAATCGATCGAATGGATACTGTAGGACCCCAAAATTCAGCGATTCGTAATTCCTGTACCATTAGACGGATTTGGCCTAATAGTTTTTATTGAAAAAATAGATAAAGGCAACATTGAACAAATCTTATTTTTGAATCATTTTAGCAGAGTTGGATATGGAAAAATCATTTAGACAAAATTATATCGATTTGATTTCCTTCAACTGCAAATATCTCAAAAATGGTGCAATTTAGGAAAAAAAGATAAACATTGATTTCATCTGCAAAAAAGACTAATGATTCTAGGAAGTACAAGATACGGACCTCTAGATCAAGTGATATTTGTTTTTCATGTAATTCAATCAATCTGTACAGTAGTAGTTAGATACCCACAGGAAATGGAATAAATCTATTCATGCCAAAATATGCATGTCTGTTATCAATAACCTTCTACAAGAGATCTTTTCAATTGATATTGTCGTTCGAATATTACAGGTGATAATGCAATTTTTTCATGAAATTTCAACACCCTATATCTTTTGAACGGGGCCAAATTTGAAAAAATGTTATAGGAAGAAAATGTTTTTTTGACGTCAAAAATCTATGGTTGAAATTAAAGCAGTAGTCAAAGACTCAGCCTGTATAATGATAAATCAATAACATATGTGTAAAGAAAAAATATTTCTTCAATTTTGAATTTTGTGGCGCTTACTACATTACCAATCATATTGACAACTGACAAACGCTAGTCAGGCAACCAACAATACTCAGGAATGTTTTTCTGGTTGCCTACCCAGACAATTTCACGGTGCGCTCCTGATATCTATTAATAAAAAGATTCAGCATATGAGAATCCGTAATTCCGAGTTAAGAATAATATTTTGGGAGATAAGTCTGAAATATGCATGAAAAGAAAAAGTATTTCTTCAATTTTGAATTTTGTCGCGCTTACTACATTTCCAATTATATTGACAACTGACAAGCGCTAGTCTGTGGCATCCTTGGGCTGACGTCTATGGTCAGTTGAGAAGTTATGAAAAAAAATAGCATTGTAACAGAGATTTATGTGATAGATTTGTTGATTAAAATAGAAAAATAAGAATAATTGGTGGAAGAATAGACTTTAATTGTCGTTTCTTCGTTTTCAGAAGCAACGCATGTGTTTATTTTTAACCTAAATTTTAAGGATAGATGTTATATATGTATAAAAATAACTGTTAATCAAAGATTCTATGTTGTATCTGTTACTGCAACTTATTAGTTTAATTAAATTTTGTTAGTTTCATTCATTTCTATTCCGAGTTGCTTGCTCGATTCAATAGTGATACACTCTGTATATGTTCATTTTATTTTCCGATTAACGCGTAACATATGTTGGAGCATATGACCTATGTCGAACAACGAGTACTGAAATGGCGTTCATCCGATGAAGTACAGAAACAGTTTTCTTGGAAATAAATAACTTTCTCGACAAATATACAAATTCGAACTCTAGTGAAAAATAGACTATTCTCGCCCGTGAGTGCCTGGACAAGTTCATTCAGCCGTACTGTGAAACCAGGTAGGCAGAAGTCGATACCCCAGCATTCGCATTTTCTTTCGAGTCATTTTTTCATATTTTTTCAGAATTTCATTAATAATTTTCTTTCGTTTTCTTTCACTTTTCAAAGGCCCTTGTCGTGCCAGTATCCACCTGCTTATATCTGTATATATTCTGTATAGAATAAAATATATATATTTGAATATATATATATATATATATTTTTTTTTCTTTCCAATATAGAAACCACATACATACAATTAATTTACTTCGACAGTTCCAAACTTAATGTTGAAGTGAATACATTTGAATCTAATATTTAATCTAATAGAGCATGCGAACAAACTGCTGGAGGACTACCAGAAAAATAGGAAACAGCAGGTTTGAACTGGAAGCCGAGTTAGTGCGGAAATTAATGTTACAGGTAGAGTACATCGGGATACAGTCCATGTGCCAATTTTGTTCCTAATTTATTTGAATGACCTGTTCGAACTGGAAGCAATAGGAAAACTCATATGTTCCACTGACGACACTGACAGTACAAAATTTACTATACGTGAGAAAAAGTTATATCTACTAATTCCTTTGAACCATCACGGCAAAGCAATGTAATAAAGAAGGAATTGATTCCCTGGTGTCATCATGCGTCAATCGTGACTAGCTCCCACCACTGGAGCGATAAGTCTTCGTAATTATCGTTCTTTCTTATTATAAATTTCCTATCAGACCGAAGACTGGTGCAGTCTGAAGCTAAACTCAAGAACTGACTTCTTGATCTGATTTAATTTCTTTCAACTGCAAATATCTCAAAAATGGTGCAATTTAGGAAAAAAGATGATGAATGATTTTATCTGCAAAAAAGACTTATGATTCTAGGAAGTACAAGATACCTTTAGTTCAAGTGATATTTGTTTTTCATGCAATTTAACCAATCTGTACAGTAGTAATGAGAAACCCACAAGAAATGGTATAAATCTATTCATACCAAAATATGCATGACTGTTATCAAAAACCTTCTACAAGAGATCATTTCAATTGATTTAGTCGTTTGAATATTACAGGTGAAAATGCAATTTTTTTGTGAAATTTCAACACCCAATATCTTTTGAACGGGGCCAAATTAGGAAAAATTTTTCTTTTGACGTCAAGAATCTTTTGGGACAGAAGGTCGATTTGGGTGGATGCCGGGGTTTAATTAGGCCTCAATCTGCCTACTCCTGATCAAACCATGTTAACCGCAAAGAGAACGTGCGCTAACTAGGCTTCAATCTGCCTACTCCTAGTAAGAAGGTTAAAAATAAACAGTAAAACAAACATGGAATAAATGTATAATAATTATACTCAACAACACAACACGTAAATAAAACACAGTACTACATCATGTCGGTTACTCTCGGTTACTCTTGTTACTCTGTTACTCTGCTTTCGGTCGAGCTTCCTAGACTATATATAACCTAAAGAAGAACAATTACGAGCAGTGCCTATTCCGTGGAGCCATCTATCCGCCTTGGTAGGGTTGACACCCAGGTGGCGTGTCTCCGTTAGGGGTAGCTTAAAATGGTTGGCAGCGCCACCATGACCGTAACCCAGTAATCAGTAGTCTGCGCATATTGGGAGAACAAATTAATCCCCACAAATCTATGGTTAAAATTAATACAGTGGTCAAAGACTAACCCTGTATATGATGTTTTATCAGAATCTGAGATATGTACTACTTTATCACTCAGTATCACTCAGTAGATGGCACAGTTTCGATTCTCAAATGTCATTCTTCAAAATTAATTCCGGAAAAATGGCAAGTCGTAGAAATTATTTCTTGCGAAAAATTATTTCGTTTTCAAATATGAATATCAATTTTTAGGTCTTTGATCAGAGAATCTGCGTGATACTGTCGTGATCTACAGTGTTGACAGTATCGTGCACTGGTCCTTAGATAGATTTCGCCGTCGATAGAAATTGTCTCCTTTCATTGCGATGTTTTTGTAAAGTTGCGTATCCGTTATTAATTTTTACGTAATAAGGATCATAAAGACGATCATTATGGTACAAGTCGTGAATGTTATCGGGCGAGGCATAGCCGAGTCCGATACTCGGCTACGCTCCGATACTCGGCTACGCTCCGATATTCGGCTACGCCTCGCCCGATAACTCTGCGTGTGCCATAATGATTGTTTATGATTCGTATTACATACAAAATTTTATCTGATGGCATTTATATCAATACAAATATCAGAAGCAATTTTTGGTGCCAACAACCAAACAGGATTACAAGTTTGCCAACAATCATCAACTACTGATGTAAAAACTGTAGAATCCATTGGAATTAATATTACAAATTGTAGTAATTGTTCTTTTATCATTTATAATAAATAGTTTTGTACATAGTTATGCATTTTGAATAAACTTTTTAGATCATACCATTACATGTTTTCCTTATAAAATTTTATTATGGTACTTACTCTCACAATGAATTCATTATGGTACTTAGTCCCATAATGAGCTTCTTTATGTCATCAAAATTGAGTGACATAACGTTGTCATTATGACATGCCAGCAGATAAACTTATTTAAAAGATTTACACGTTTAATGCATCTCTTTCAGTTCGTTGCATTCAATTTTGTATAAATCAATCCACTTTTCGTTCAGCTTTTTGGTCCGTATCAGTGTTCGATATCCTGAATTAACATGTTTGAATCATGACCCAGGATCTACCACAATTCAACGTGAATTCCGGTTCGAATCAGAACGCCTATTGGAGTCCTGGCAGCACAAATCACACCGTCGTTTTCCGCTCCCCTCGATTCCATCTATTCACCTTCAAACTTTTGATCAATCGGTCCAAACATCCGTTTTCAATAGGAAACTGTTTAGGGGTGGGTATTGTATATTCTAGATACATCATTCACTCCCCCCAAATGAATGGGGTTACCAGCAGAGCCGTCTTTGTTATCGGATTTGCAACGGTTAAGCGGATTATTTTACGTCATCGGATCTAATCGGCCATATAATATTTGAGCCGCATTGATGAAAGATTCATTGCCATAATTTCATTAAACTCTCATTAGGGGATCGTCTTAGGGGTTAAACCCAGATTTGGGGTTTCGCACTTTCGAATGAATTGAGTCGCAAGTCGTGACCCCAATCAGATGTATCAGGTTTCAATCCGTTCTTAGAGTTGCTTCGGGAATTATTGTGGGGTATATGAAGGATACGAATGTAATGGAGTTGTGATTCCATGGTACTTATGAGAAGTTTAGATCGGATTAAAGAGAAAGGATATGCTCTGGCATGTTATATTGAATAGGTTGAGGTAGAGTCGTTAGGGCGTCTGAACTGTTAAAACCTCGGAATCCAATTATTTTCTATAAACAACTTGAAACATTCAAAAGAAAGTTTGTTAATTCAGAAATCTTGGCAATTATTCATGAGAGTAATAAGAGAATTATTTTATGATCAAGATAACAGATAGTGTTCGTGTGTCGTCTCGATGGACCAATGTTCGTGTTTCGTTGCGATGGGTTTATGTGTAGAATAAGTGGACTGTATTTGTTCGTTTAATATTGTATATTTTCACAGGTTACACTTTTAACAAGAAATGATTGTTGTTAACTTACGTCTTGCTGAAGACCTGTTTAGAAGCTTAATGGGGTTAGAATGGTGCCGTTCGGGGTATATATAGTCCCTCAACGTTGGAAATACCAGGAATCAGGTACCAAAGGACGACTGTGATTCAGCGGCGTAGAGTTTCAAGGGGGCACATTGTAAAGATAGTCAATTTGAAAGAGGCCGTCTGTTTGATGCATTTCAAATCGTCTTCAGGATTCTACAATAAATGATGAAATTGAATAGCATGAACAGGCCGAAGTTCGATGGAAAGAACAACAGCGGTCATCAAAGTTGAAGAATGAAGCAGTAGGGGGAGTTGGGGCACCTTGATACGAATTTTACTCAGATGCAATAAAAAGCGACCTATTGACAGTAAAATTCAATATAAGACTTATAATCTATTCATTGTACATTCATCTAGCTTTGTAAGGTGAAATTAACCGTTAAATTTAATCACATAAAATTTCATCACCTCTTTACTAAAAATTGAAATTGATTCATATAAACATATCTACAAATGAAATAAGTTTATTTATTTATGAGACATTTATTTATTAGGAACATTGTTTATATTAAGTTTTAACCAATTTGCATTGAAATAAAATCAAATTCATATTCAAACCATAACAAATCTATAAGCACTCTTATCAAGTGAACAATAGTCTTTTTCCGTGCTATGGGACAATGTGGTGCAAATATGAACGCCTAATGAATTAACACACCTATATCTCAAATTAAAAATAACTACTATAAACTATAAGTCCCTTTTCCTAAAAACTTATGTCAGTGCTTTTCTGAATTTTGACAACGTATATTATTTCAGCCACCGAGATTGAATTCTATCTCTATGATTTCCCGTTATGAAAAATTTTGATTGATATTACGCCAACTGACACTGATTTATGAGCCCGGCATTTGTCAATCTAATATCGATCATTGATGACCATCGTTCAAAGAAAATCATCGGGACGTATATCATTTCTCTTTTCTCTTGGGTAGATTAAAAAATTCAGAAAGCACTGACGTGAGATAATATTGCTTTGGCGCTCTTGTTGAGCTACTTGCTAGTAAATATTCAAACCATAACAGATCTATAAGCACTCTGATCAAGTGAACAATAGTCTTTTCCTGTACTATGGGAGAATGCGATGCAAATATGAATGCCTAATAAATGAACAAACCTATATCTCAAATTAAAAATAACTACTCATAATTTTCCCCAAGTTTTGTTCGAAGCTATAATTCCCTTTTCCTAAAAACTTATGTCAGTGCTTTTCTGAATTTTGACAACGTATATTATTTCAGCCACCGAGATTAAATTCTATCTCTATGATTTCTCATCATGAAAAATTTTGATTAATATTACGCCAACTGACACTGATTAATGAGCCCGGCATCTTTCATTCGAATATCAATCCGTGATGGCCATCGTTCAAAAAAAATCATCGGGACGTATGTCATTTCTCTATTCTCTTGAGTAAATTAAAAAAATAATCATATCTTTAGATGGAACAGAGCTACGACACTGGAATTAGAGGATACGGAAGATATGAATAATTTCAATATATTCACGAATTTTTATTGAAATCCGAAAAATATCTTATGAGATAGAGAGGACTAAAAAAATTTTTTTTGGAAATTTTTTAAAAATTTTCTAGCGCGATGATCTCTGCGAAATTTTGCGAGCTGTTTTGTTGTAGCCTCCCTCAACAATATTTCAAGTATCAATTTGATCGGATGGATATTCTAGTAGTTATTGAGGAAACAAAATTTCAGATGCTCATAACTACTGAACCATCCGACGGATTTGGCCCAATAACGAACTTGACCGAGATATTTGGACAATTAACCTATTCTGAAAATATGAAAACCCTAGCTGATTCCTTTTGGATACTAGAGAGGATACGGCCGGCCGGACAGACTCAACTTTCACTACGAATTCTTCATCAGGGACATTCGGGCAAAATGATAGGCTTTCTGTTCGGGAGAACAACAGCGCCAAAAAGAGACTAGAAAATCATTATTATCGTGGTATCTTAAGACAATTTTCCCAACAAAGTGCTTATAAGAATACCTGCAATTCAATTATTTAGCGTATTAGTAAGCCAGCTGCCGCATTTTGGTCAATGTGAACCCATGATGCATTTTACTGCATTTTATTATAAGTATAAGTATTTAGGTGTTCTTCTTGCTCGGTCGTAAATACTTGCTGAGAGGTATATTTAGATAAAAAACTAACGCCTTTGCCGTCAGTATTCTAGTTTTTAAATTATATTTATCGGCTGGTTTTCATATCGATAATTTTCCTTCCAATATTTCCGATATTGCAAAAACCACAGAAACTTCATCGATAGAAGTTCTCTGCGAGTTTCGTTTGAATGTCCGAACCATTTTTCTACAAAAAAATAAAATAAATAAGTTTAAATGAAACATACCTACATTACCAAAATATAGGGGCACATTGATACGTATCAATGTGCCCCACCAGCACTTGCATCAATGTGCCCCCGCCTACTACAAGCGAAATAAATATCTCACAAAATCAAAATAATAAATAATCAAACAAATTGATGTCTACACAATGTAAAAACATATATGTACTTACCAAATATTGCAGTAGATGACAGGTAACACTGAATATATTAGCTGAATCACAATCGAAAGAAAGCTATAAAAATTTTGTTGCAAACGTCAAAAACAAGTTTATACGTGTCGAGCACTAACCGTTGTTCCGCGCTAACGTGCGTGTAGAGTGTAACCTACCTAAGTGTGGAGGACGGCGGTTCTAATGTGATTTGTTTTGCATTTATATCGACTGTATCTATGTGCCCCATGTATCAATGTACCCCATCTCCCCTTACACATAAAAATTATTGTTTCTGATGAATATATACATATATATAATAATAGTAATAATTATAATAATAATATGTAATAAAACACATATAATAAATATACTAACAATTCAGTACTATATCGAGATCCTCAAAGGGAGTGTGGCCTGCTGAATTGTTTTGGAAACTATTCATGCAAAAAATTTCGACTTTCGTTAATCAATAGTACGTTATTTGAGGAATATTTTCAAAACATTTTCGAATTTCCAGTGTTGCCAGTTGTCAGAAATTGGGCCACAGCTTTATTATATGAAATGGAACAACCTGAATCTTTATTTTGTTTGTGATTCTATATTACAAATCAAATTAATTCATCTTACTTTCCTATATCTATCTTCATGTCCCACGCTGATGAAATGAAAAACCAACACCCAAAACAAGAACTACCTAGTCGAAGTCAAAATCCAATTAATTTAGAAACGATGATATCAACTTTCCTATCAAATCTCAACTCCATGACGGCGCAACTTATTAACCCGAACCAGAACATACTGAATCTACTAACATCAATGGTTACGAATGGCTAAGTTTATACGTATAGCTACTTGGAATGCGAAAGAGGTTCCAAACCCCAAATATGAATTGAAAATTTTCATGAGCCTTAATAAAATAGATTTTATGCTGATATCAAACATCCATTTTTGGACAAAACAGCATTTCAGATCCCACAATACCTCACTTACTCCACTGAACACCAAGAAGGTACTGCTTGCGATGGCGCAGCTATTCTAATCCAAAGAAGCTTGAAAGATGATCCACTACCGAAATACGTTACTCACGAAATACAAGCAACGAACATCAGAATGTACACAGAATTATGGAGTTTCGATGTATCGGCAATATACCCACCACCCAAGCACAATAGTTTCCCAATCCAATGCTAGTCATTGTTTCATAATCTTCAACAACGGTTCATATTAGGAGGTGACTGGATTGCAAATCAAACTCATTGGACATCAAGACTAAGAATTTCCAAAGGTTGTAATCTAATTTAAGTGATAACAAACAACAATTTCGACTAATTTCGCCTGGTTCACCGACCTAACGGCCAACAGACAGAAACAAGATTCCTGATGTCTTTGTCCTTTTTGTCACGAATGGAATTAACAATGGCTACATACAAGCGGAATCATATATTCCAGACCTTCCATCTGACCATTCACCAGTCCTGCTATCCCTTCACACAATACCTAAATCGTATGAAATTAAATCTTCAATGACAACGGAGAAAACCAATTGGGCTTGGATTCAGCAAATACTCCAAGAATAAGCAGTTATCAATTTAATCTTAGAAACGCCTGGTGACAGCTGTAAACAACATAATGAAAATTATACAAAAAGCAGCATGGGAATGTACAATGACACAGTCAAGATAAGAAGATATTCAAATTAAATTACCCCTTGAAATTCTGCTGATAGAAATACAAAGAGGAAGAGGAAAATGGCAAAGATTTTTGGTATCCTAAAATTAACACAAGATTTGAATTGAATAGAAAACACGGTTTTTACTCCTTTGATTGTGATTTTCTCATTGATTCAAAAGTACATAGGATAGGGATATTTATGGAATAATACATCGGTCAAACGGCCTTCGCGGTTTTGAATACACATACGCATTCCTTTTTCGGAATTTTCCATGACCGTTCTGCATAAATGTGGCTGAATTTCGTTGAAGCAACATTGAATCTCCTGCTTTAATACACGCGCAGTTGTGGATTTAGTGATGTATACTCCATAAAATGAAATCTAATGGTGTTAAATCACACAATCAAGGGGGCCAATTCGGATTGCCGATACGAGAGAGTACACGACCAGTAAATGTCTCATGCAGTAATCAAAAGTTTTACAGACTATGGCAAGTGGCACCGTAGTTGAAACTACATATGGGCCACATCAATATCATCCAATTTCGGCCAAAAGAAATGTCTTATTATATCGCAATATCGGGCACCAGTAACAAATACCGCTTGACCAGCCTCATTTTCAAGAGATTATGGTCTAATTATGCACACCAAACAGTGACACGTTGTGGATGTTCGTTTTTCGACAATCACATGTGGGTTTTCAGAACCCCAGAGGCGGCCATATTGACGATTAACAAGGTGAAAATATGCTTCGACGCTATGGATGATTTTGCTCGAAATATCATTCATTTGATGTTGTTGATCAATAATCCATTCAACGTCTTCGCTCTGCATGGTCATTGGGCTTCAGTTGTGTTAATTGAATTTGGGAAGCATGGAGTCACAGATCTTTAGTGAATATACGCCATTGAGAGCTTCTTGAAATTTGAAATTCTTGTCCATGACGCCGAATTGACGTTCCCGGATTGTCATCAACACTCGCAGCCACTGCCGCTATATTGACATTTAAGTGGCTTGTTTTTGGACGACCAGTGTGGTTGGCTTCTCCTTCGGATCCTGTCTCTCGGAATTTTTACATTAATCTCTTCATAGTTGTCGAAGTTAAAAACACGATTCCAACCATAATTTGAACGAAGCTGTGGCTAGCATGCATTCATTATCTTAGAAATATTTTTCAACAATGAAGACACGTTGTTTTATTGCGTAACGCTCCATATTTACTAAATAAACCACCAACTGTCGATCAATTTTGTTTATAGGGTTGTTAACACTGTACTGCATAAATGGCGGCAAATTCAAATCTTGCCTTAATTTTGAGACACATTTTAGTATACTACTGGAGGAATTGTCAATTCTAAGGAAACCAAAATTGGATAAAAAAAGAGAGATAACACTTCACTTCACAAATTATAAGGCTTCAAAATTACTGCATATGATTCCTCCAAAATTCAAATGAAAATTTTGGTGATGCATATACTCTGTTCATTATTAAAGTAATTTTGGTAGTCCTTGTGACATATATTTGCTGGTATTTTCTCTTCAATAAGACTATATGGAGTCGTCATCTATGTTGACATTTGTTATCCTCAAGTTTAGGTAACTGTCTCCCATCCGTGAGTGGCGTTTCTAGGTCAACATGTTATCTTTCTACCCGTCACAAATCCCAGGCAGACTTTCGTTCATTCAATTATATCCCTGAGAAGCCAAACGCCAACTTGGGAATATTATTAAAATACCAGGCCGCATTGCGCCAAACATGCAGTTTCCATTAGTAAGCAATTATTGAATTGGAAAGGCACCGAATTGGGAATTCTTGTAGAGGTCGAACGTAAGTTGAAGAAAGAAGAAAAGGTAAAAATATTTACGAGGATGATGCGAAATTTAATCACTTCGTGATAACATTAATTATTTGTAGGATCCGAAATTCGATCGAAATCCGAAATAATAGAATTTCATGGTAGACAACCAAAATTTTCATATCATTACGATGCTCCGTATTATGAATGGGGTGATTATTAGGTTATTAATAGGCTTTCACCTAGGAAAAGCGCATTGAATTCAATTATGCGCGTTGAACTGGGATGTAACGGACAATATGTGTTCAATCAGGAAAACTACCACGCGAACTAGAAGACATTAGATTAATGAGAAATAATTAAACGCGGACCCCACAAGAAGAGCAATTATAGTGATCATTCAACACTATACTACATCGTCCAATGAAATCGATAAATTTTTCAAAACGGACCAATAGAAACAAACTGTATCTGAAAACACTCAACCTCACAGTGATTTCACTTTTAGAAATTTGTTTTAATCAAATGCCTAATTTGCATAGGAATATTAATACGTCCGGATAGCTTTGGCCGTTGGTGGAAGTAGCGGTCGTCATGGTTACGATAAACAAGCAGTTGTTAGCGATAACTTCAACAGCACATTTGGCAGCTCTGTCAGTTTATTTTCGTATTTTAACATAACGTAGATAAAAACGAAACGATTTGGGAATTGTGATATTACTTCAATTGAGGAAAGTGTGAAGAAAAGTGTGCCGCTTAATACAGTGAAGTCAAGATCCTATATTTGGAAACAATTTGAAGAATTCTGTGCTGCCCGGAAATACCTTGTAATTGAAAAACCAAGTTTGTCAAAGCTCAATAATATTATGCTAGACTGGGCTTTCAATATGAAGAAAAGAGAAGGATCAGACTACAAGGAAAGTGTCGTAAAAACCTTGTGGAATAATACTGCCAATAAGCTGCAGGAAATATTCTATTCCGAATGGGGCGTTAGGTTCGATCCATTCACAGACGTGGCTTTTAAAACGGCGCGAGATGTACGAAATGCCAAGAGGCCTATTTTGCAAGTGAACCCTGAGAAAAGGAAAGCTAGTGCCAAGGCGCTGCCTTTGTAGCAACACAAAAAGATGGTCAACTTATGTAAAGAAGATAATCCTGACGGTTTGAACAGAAAATTTTATTTTATTGCTGCATTGGAGCTTGCTTGGCGCGGAAGAGAGGGTTCATCATACCTAATTTCGCATTTCCAATTCGAAATTGAACACGATGGTAATCACACTGGCCGAATTGCCTACAATCCGATATTTTCTAAAACAAGACAAGGTGGTGCCCAAAAATGTGCGGAAACGAATATTGAAGAAGATATTTGCCCGGTGAGGTTATATAAGCTACTTGAATCCCAAAGAACTGCAAACATAACCACTGAAAGACTATTCCTTACTCCACATAAGAATTGGATATATAATTTGCGAGGCTATTCGTTGAAGTTGTACCATGAGAAGTATCGAACTTCGCAGAGACAGCATTTCCTCTGTAACAGAATCTTTGACGCGTGGAATTCCCTTCCGGGACGCATCGTTGGTGCACCGAGTGTGAATGCTTTCAAGAATCTGTTGGATGAACTAAAGTGTTAATTGTGATTTGTGATAGTTGTTTTACAATTTTTTTTCCTTTTTTCTTGTATCACATGTGACGCATGACATTTTTTTCTTGAGGGATTATAGGCCTAGCCTCCCATCTTATTTATGGTTTAATTATAATAATAACAATGGTTCATGGTTCAAAAACTCCCCAGTCGGTCGCAATACGATAGCTAAATGGACAAAAGAATCGGCAGAACTCATTGGCATCAACACAACCAAGTCGAAGATAACCAACCACTCACATCGAGCTACTGCTGTCAGCCAATTAGCCAAAGCAGGGATTGGCGAGAAACAGCTGATAAAGATAACAGGCCATTCTTCTGCAGCGTCAGTGAAACCGTATTTCCAACTGGACCAACAATATTACAAAAAAAATAATCACAGCCATGAAAAAAATGTCCTTCAAGAAACAACATCAGTATCTACTTCATCATTCGAAAATAATGCTTGTAATGTATATAATAATTGTACTATCAATAATTATTATTTTGAGAATAAAGATGATTAATTTGTTGTAAGGCTTCTATCTGGTTATTTTTGAATAAAAAACTATTTTTTATTTCGTTTGATTTATATTGTTGAATGATCTTTCCAAATACCACACGAGATTCGAATTTTTTTTGAGAACACTCTGTCCTTTTTTAAAAATTATACAAATTTCACTCAACAAAGTGATTCCGTAATTATATTAAGGATAACTTTGTTTCGTGAAATTTAAACGCATAATGGCCAAAAAACAAGAGTTTTCTCAAAAAATTCTCACCTCTAGTGGTATTACCCTTGATAATTAAATGATGACAGCTTTATTGATGAAGTAATGAACAACATTTTGAATCGTTATTTTTAATAACCATAGGTCATCCTATTTTACAAGAAGAAAAATAATGACGTTCATTGACAATTCTGAAGGACCATTGACAAACGTTATTTAATTCGGATATACTTTATGATTCAGGCATCGATATTAGTGCAGATGTCTTAAATCTATATCTATATATCTAAATATCTATACAGGGTGTCTCAAGTTCGAGTGCCTATTAGACGTTTCTGGAGTACTAGACATTTTTGAAATCTGAAAATTGGGATTATGATATTGTTCGAAATTCTCTACAGAGCTAAAATATTTTCGAAGCCCTAAAACTTCCGGTTATACAAGGTGTGAAAATAAATTCGACGAAAAAATTTTTTTTCAAGTTTTCCATTCCTGGTATGAACGAGTATTCAATAGTGAATACATTTCTGTTAAAACCATTGTATTAAATCAAAGAGTTTTCAAAGTATCCAAAAAAAACTGGTAAAAAAGTCAAAGTAATATGTTCATTATTCTTGTTTTAAATATCCTGAGCGTAAACCGTTTTTACAACATCGAAGAGGAAGGATGTCAAAAGGTCATGCATCTTTTGGATTTCAAAAATATCATCACAGGGTGTTTCAAATTTTGTGTTGAAAATTGTGATCTTAAATTGGCCATAACTTCTGTTTTTCAAATTAGAACCCTATTTTTTATAATTTTGTTGGATTCTGCGGTCAAAAATAATGATAGTTTTCTCACATGATTTATCACTATATCTATCTCCGTTGTTCTTGTATTCATCTCATACTCAAGAGAATAGAGAAAGGTAAAAAAGTGCGTCGGAAATTTCAATGCCTTCACATCGGTCGGACTCACTAATCAGTATTCGCTAGAGGAAGATTTATCGAAATGATCCATTATGGTGGAACAAATTACGTTTTCAACATAAAGAACAGCACGGACGTGGGTTTTCAGAAGGAATGAATTCGCATTTTAAACAAAATTTAAGGAAAACCATAAGTAGGTTTTCAGTTTGTTCATTCATCGTAGCGTTTGTATTTATATCAAATTGTTCCAGAGTACCCGAAAAGATTCTAAAACAAGCGCGCAAAAGCTACTAACCTCACGTGAGTACATTTCTGAATAATTCGTGGCGGGACTGAAAGATGACAATAATTGACCTATTATACTTTTTTTTTTCGCTTATCCCATCGATGTGGTGTGATCACATTTGTAAAGGATTTTGCGATTGTCTCGATTTTGGCCGTTCGTGGTGGCCATTTTGATGCAATGACATTTGTTGAATCTTTTATTTATTATTCAGTTGCTTTGGCTAAATCCCCATAGTAGATTACACGGTTGAAAAACTACTAAAAATTATGAAATTTTATCGAAAAAATTAAAGTTTATTAGTGCAATCGATACGGACATAGCCCATAGGTGGCAAAATTTGGGACGACCGATTTGCTGATGGATCAGCCCACACTTGTACGTTTAGGAAACGCAAGGTTTGCCGAGTACTTGCCGCGGTCTGTCAAAGTGTACAGCGGAAACCGACGCAGTGGATTTTTCTCCGTGCATAAGCTTTTCGCAAACTACAATTTAGTGAATTTTACGTCGGGACTTAGGCTTACACTGGTACAAGATTAAAATGACCCAGGAGCTCAAAGTTCTCGACCATAGACAACGTCGTTTGTTCGCCCTCTGTGCCTTGTCTCGTTTGTAAGTGGATCCTAATTTTTGACTAAAAGTCATCTTTAGTGACGAGGCGCATTTTGGGACGAGTGGCGGTGTTAACATATATGGGATGACATAATCCTATACGAGGTTCACTAGATGATAACGCATCCTCAAAAGTTACCGTCTGGTGTATATGTTAGGCCCGAAGACCGAAAACGCTCAGTGGCCGGAAAAAACGTCCACATCGCGTTCTGGCTGTCTTCGAATGCACAGAACGCGTTTTGGTTTTTTTTAAACGCTCGCAACGCGTTCTGGCAATTGTTTAACAGCCGGAACGCGTTTGTCTAACGGCAATTGGTTCAAATATAAGACCCTGTAGTTTTTTACATTTTTATAATAATAAAAATAAGTTGTTTCCGAACATGTTTGGTACTTGTGGTCTAGCATTTCTTTATGAGCACTGAGCACATACAAAACTATTGTTTATTTGTCGACCCTGTACCTATTGGAATCAACATGTGATACATTTTTGGAATCATCTCAGCTAGAGTAATCCGGAAATGGAGACAAAATAGTTCAATTTAAAAAAAAATGACGGCGATGTCATTACTCGAAAATAATTCACGCTGTATATTAGATTTTTTTTTTTTTTATTTAAAGTTTGAGGCATCGACTACTTTGGTCATTAGCCTTGTTCAATTTCATAATTATTCACACTTAATATCACTATGAATTATATTATTAAATCACTAAGGTATATAAACAGAATAAAAAAATTTAGTTAATACATAAACAAGTACAATATGAGTATGTGCAATTACATGACTATAAATAGATAAATTTTATGTGTAAATAATATGTACAAATATAAAGATTATAGGTATAAACAACTAAATAACAACAACTAAATAAATCAATAAAATCTAACTGAACACGAACTAATTCATATAATATGTCGTGTAAACCCACATATTATGCAGAATGCTCAAACGTGGGGTGAAGTGTTGATATATTATGTGAAGGTCATATTCTTCCAATGAAATTGGTTTTTTCTAAAAACATCAAAACCTTTCGTTCTGCATTATCGTCATCCTTCAATACATCTTCAAGAGAACTGTTCATGTTGAGCTGTTTGCGGAAGCTACTGTAACTCGAGCATTCAACGAGGATATGTTTTACAGTCAATATCTCACCGCATTCCTCACACCTCGGTTTCTTCTTCTCTTCGTCCTAATTTCTGTGCATGTTTTGTTTTGGAAATTGATCTCCTGATTTCCTTCAGTTTAGCACCACTTCTATCCCATTCCATCTGCCACTCTTTCTCTTGTTGTTTTCTGAGGATATTTTTAATGTCACTGTAATCTACACGGATACCTTCATCAGGTGTTTTCGTGGTAGCGTACTTGGCAGCTTTGTCAACAGCCTCATTTCCTGGTACTCCAATGTGAGCGGGTGTCCAAACGAACTCAACAAGTTTTCCTCGATGTCGCAGCCATGTGATCGTTGCCTGAACATGATTCACTAGCCCATGAGAATGAAATGGATCTCGTATTTTCTCCAAGGAGCTCAAAGAGTCAGTGCAGATCACAAACGAAGGGTCATCCATTAAGTCACAACATTTCAGGGCCTGCCAGATAGCATACATTTCTGCAGTGAAAATACTGCAAACAAGGGTATGAGTCCACGCATGAGTTTTTTTATCCAGTAGTATTGCACTAGCTACACCATGTTCTGTTTTTGATGCGTCGGTATAAATAATACCTTCGTCTTGGTAGCTGGACATTATCCTCATGAATTCCATTCTGAGAAGTGTTTTATATTATTATTTTATATTAGATTATTATTTTTAAATAAGGTAAATTAAAATAAAAATCGATGTGTTTCAGGATTATTTCTTAAAATGGTCTGATTAGCTAAAAATGAATTTGTTCCATACTTTACGGATACAATTTAAATGTACTATGTAATTCGAAATGTCATTCAAACAGTTCTTGTAAAAATAAGTAACGTACCTATTTAAAGTACACAAAAGTTCGGAAAAACCCGTCGTTTGTATTTAATTGTAGTTTTCAATAATTGAATTGTTTCTAATAAAGTAATTAAAAGAGTTATAAATTCAAGTTTGTTTTGTTCCCCACAATAAGTTGGATTTGTAGAAAATAAATTGAAATTCATTTGTTCAATAAAGAACTTTTCGCTATTTCATTCATGCATTTATATATTTTATGCTCGACAATATAAGTTTATTAGTGTAACTTTCTTCCTAGAACTGAAAAACAATTATAAGAAATTTAATATTGTTGAAATGATTCGGCAAGAAAAACCGAACCCATCTTTGGTATCCAATTGTAGTTGTCAATAATTGAATTGTATTTCAATTTTGTTTTATGAGGGACAATCTGAATTTTATCCTACGCAGGTATAAAGCGGCAAATAATACAAGTCGAACATTAAGAACGCGTTGTGAGCGTTCAACAATTGACAAAACGCGTTCCGGCTGTTTAACAATTACCAGAACGCGTTGCGAGCGTCTAAAAACAGCCAAAACGCGTTCTGTGCGTCCGAAGGCAGCCAGAACGCGATGTGGCCGTTTTTTCCGGCCACTGAGCGTTTTCGGTCTTCGGGCCTAACATATATTTTGGATCGACGGCGTCATTGGTCCGTAAACGACGTTGTGAGGCTGTCAACGGCAAACGCTACAGAACTATAGTAAGCAATTTCTTAGTCCCAATTTCAACCATAAGAACCTAGAAGACATGTATTTCCAGGAGGATGGCACTACGTGCCACACAGCAAACGCTACGGTTAACATTCTGCATGAGCTACTTGAAACTTGGGTTACCTCTCGTTGGGATGATGTGATTTGGCCATCAAGGTCATGCGATTTGACCCAGCTGAATTTTTTCTTGTAGAGTTTCTCAAAACCACAGATCTACCACAATCCACCAATGCCCTAAGGATAAACATAACTCAGGCGATCGTTCAAATTCAAGGGGATCTATGCAGAAGAGTCATATGAAATTGGACCACTGGGATCCGAGGCACTGTGAGAAGGCGGGCATTTGAATGATGTCATCTTGCTTACTTGATGACATATATGGGCGTTTCAAATGAAAAAAATATTTAGTTAATACCTCACCCTCAGCTGGTTCGATTTCATTTTAAAATGCACCCTCGCCAATGGCAAAAACCCTTAAGAATAATTGACTCCCAAGTCTCATTGATGAAGATACGTGTCGTCCATTTCGAAAGCCATGAGAGGAAGACGATCCAACTAAAAGATATCAATTACACGAGGATGTAGTTCGTAATAGAAAGGTCGATCTGAATTTCAGATGAATTTTTTTTCGAGTGACGGCAGTTCGTAAACCGTAATGGAATCGTGCAAGACAGCCGGAAAAGCCGTGTTATTCATGGAGTTTCGCAATGGAGATAGAATAGAATCTACGATACATTGAGAAAATTTCGTCAAGTCATGATGTTTAAATAATTATTCTGACATTTTACACTCGACATTACTTCCAGCCTTCCTTTTCTGAGAACTATTGTGAGAAAAGCACTTGGAAATAGATAAAATTTATAAAGAAATAAGAGACACTCAAGCCCTATGTTCCATACGGATTCGATAAGAATGAATTAAAACAATTTATATACACGGTGACTCTTCTACTACTTCATTAGTTCTAAGTATGTATTCTTAGTGACCAAAAACACCTTAAGTTTTAAATATTTTTTGAAAACCTTGCCTCCTCTTCATAATTTACAGAGTGCTGAAATTAGGTAAAATTAAAACTTTTCTCTTCTCATCTTCGAAGTCGTTTTTTTTTTCATCATGGACTTAGGTTGTTAGAATCGATCAGTGTTTATACATATTTGGGACTGATTTTATTTGATTCACTCCATCTCGTTGAACTCATGCAGCTGAACTGATTGCTGAAATAGCGTTCAAATCAGAAAACACGTGCAGTGTTGGTTAATTTTCAGGTTTTTAGAATATTCGGCCCCTTGAGTAGAAAAATATTCAAAAACATCCACCATTTCATATTATTCATGCTATCCACTTTTCGCTGTATACAGGATGTTCCTAAATTTTTTTTCTCATAGTATCTACACTTCACAATATATTTTTTAAAAAAGGCCCACGTGTTAATTTTGTGGTGTTATCTGTAACACTAAATACGTTTTTTTTCAAACACACACTCATGTAGACTTAATACAATAAAAAAATGCATGTAAAAGCACACGCAAAAAAAGTTAGGGGCTTCGAAGGGTAAATTTCGGGTAATTTAGAAAAACCTAATAAAAAAATCATACCTCCGTAACCGTAATACTAAGGACCCAGGTTCCAAGACTGAAAACGTAGCAAATGACCCTACAAACGCCCCAGAAAAATTTGACGGTCCATGTGCCGAACACCCTGTATATCTGAACAAATACTAGGTGGGGTCACAAAAACCAGAGTTCTTGATGCAGAAACGGACAATCCAGCAGGGCCTGAGAAGTCCTTAAACACCTCTGCAGTAACGACTGAGCGTGTTCTTTTGGAGGAGGTGACTGTTGATGTAGAATTTTTGATGAATTTTAACAAACTTTAAAGTGAGTTTTACGTGTATTGTAATTTTAATTCACTCAGTGGATAAACGTTAACTTACCCTTGTTACCATGGGTTGAATATTTGTCGTCTTTAAACGTCAAATAGATTAAATTCACATATCGGTCACAGCGACGAAAGTAAATGAACACTTAACGGATACTTTCGCTATTTCTTTTACAGTGGAATTAACGAACAAGATCGCAATAACATCTAATGTCCAAAAATGCTAATTCCTACATTGATATCTAAGAACACCATCAATCCCAGTATTGTATCATTCAATTTTAAAAAGTTAAGCTTCGTCCGTATATAAAACTTTTAATGATTAAAAATTGTGATTTCAAAGAAGAGCCTAGATCGATTGTAACTCATTCAAAATCTACGATTGCAATATTCGAACGTTCATCAACAAATATGACGAATTTTTTCAGTATAAATTCGTGTTTCAGTGTTATTATTTTGTGATTGTGATACGGGAATAACATTGTTTTCGATGCAGAGAGACTATCCGAAAAAGTTGAAAAAACTTGCTGCAGAATAACATGGAGGAATCAGCAAAACCTCTGGTGGTAGTGAATCCATACCAAAGAATTGATGGCATAATATTTTTTATCCCTAATGAATGAGAAGACACGTTAAAGTGTCGAACGTGATATTTGAGGTGATTTAGAAACTTCTCTTGAAGATTCAGGGCACAAAGAAGTGGATGATTCTGTGAGGAATTTCAATTATATTGACAAAACGATTTACAATTTATTTTCCTCGATTGTTTGAGATCCATGGTGCTTGACAAAAGTATTCGCCATTATATGCATGTACACTATCATCTCAACCTCTGAGACTTTTCTAGAGTACCGAAGAATACTTCAGAAGAGTGCTTTACAACATTTTTTATCTTCAACAAGAGCACAAATATCATCAATTTTAAAATTGTCAAATATAAGGCACTTAAACTGTCGATCGTATTCTTCTTGACTCTCACCTTATATTAATTTAAGAAAAGAATCAAAGTCAACAACATAGATTGATACATTTCAAGACCAGAAAGAGCAACGAAAAGCAGAGAGAATTGATAATCTATTGAATCTATGCAGCATTTCTCAAAATCAACGAGATATTGTTAGCTTTATGCAATTGCCTTCCACAAGGTTTAATTTTATGATTTTCGTTCCAGACCGCATCAATAAGGTCACCTCCTTTCCTGTACTTCGTGGTGAAGTAATTTTTCTTTCAGGCTGCTCTGGGTACATTGGAGGGATATAGTCACAATGACATGTGCACAAGCATCAAGTAAGTTTTTAGGTCGAAGAAGCATTGGATTTTTGAGCTTGGTTGACAGAAAATTAGATGATGCCCTATTTTCAATCAGCGCTCACATTGTTGAATATTGTTGCGAAAAACACTTTCCATCTTTTCAGCCTCTGAGGTAAGAGAAAAGTGTTTTTTTATTTATTGCATATAGGAATAAAAACGGGCATCGATACCCAAAAACAATACTTACAAATTATTAACAAAAAAAAAAATAATCATACAATTTAAGTATAAATTCTGCTATACATATATATACAATAATTCTAATATAACCAAAGGACAAATTAATAGTTTTTACACTAAATAAATGTTACAATCTATGAAATAACACCGGATGATAGCTTCCGCTTGAGAACTCTCTTCAACTGGGAGAGAGACATACAAAACGGATCAGTATCTCCAAACTCATCGTTAAATGTGGTCAAAAATCTACATATTAGTGAATTCTGAGTAACATTCAAACGACGGAAAGAAACAGCAAACGTCTCTCTTGATCCCAATCTTCTCTCGGGCACACTGACGGATATAAACTGTAGTATTGAGGGGGCCAAAAAGATGCCGTTCAGAACCTTGTATAAAAAAAATCATATCGTTCATTCCTCTGCGGTTTTCCAAACTTAGAATATAAAACCTTGATTGAGCTGCAGTGTAATCATGATCTGTTATGACAAAATTACTCCTGAATGACAAGTGTTTGAGAAATTTGTGCTGTACGCTTTCTAATCGTTTTTTGTGACACTCATAGTGAGGATTCCAGCTCGGAGAAGCAAAATTCAATTTACTCAAAACCAAGGAATTGTACAAAGTGAGTAAGCTCTCGATAGTCCTGAACAATTTACCATGTCGAAGGGTGAATCCTAGCAGCTTGTTTGAAGATGAAATAATATTATTGATATGTTGGATAAAGTTCAATTTGGTATCCAAAATAACTCCTAAATCCCTAATACTGTCGACCCTTGGCAAACTAATCTCATTCATTGAATATGTATTCTCCAGGACATTTGTATTCCTCGTGATCGAAATTACCTGACATTTATTCAGGTTGAGGAAGAGAAAGTTATCTCTACAGTATTGGCAGAATCTATCCAAGTCTTCCTGGAGTAGAGCAGCATCCTCAATACATCTCATCCTCAGGAATATTTTGAGGTCGTCCGCATAAATGAGAAATCCTGCAGAACGAAAACAGGAAGATATGTTATTAATATAAATTACAAAAAGTAGGGGCCCCAAGTGAGTACCCTGAGGTACGCCGGATGTACGTGAAGCTTCCTGATTTCTGTCCCCCAACACATACATACTGGGATCTCCGCAACACGTACGATCTCAGCCACCTCAAGAGGCTACCACATATACCCACCTCCACAAGTCGTCGAAAAAGTATCGTGTGATCTTTATCGAAAGCTTTTTTGAAGTCCGTATGTATTACATCTGTCTGGTTATGTGCTTCGATACCATCATGTAGAATTTCGAGGAAGTGGACCAAATTAGTTTCCAGATTTCTACCCTTCACAAACCCATGCTGGTTTTCACTAATCAAGTGTTTTACATGATGCATTATTGGCTTGTAAACTATGGACTCAAATAACTTCGGTATAGCCGAGAGAATACTAATAGGTCTATAGTTCTGAACGAGATCCTTCCGACCGCCCTTATGAACCGGAACGACTCTCGACAGCTTCCAGTGCTGCGGAAAATCTCCACTCCGAAGCGATCGATTAAAAATGATTGAGAGAGGCTTAGTTAGAGATTTACAACAATTTTTCAAAAATATTGGTATAATATTATCTGCTCCTGGTCCCTTGTTAGGATCTAATGACTTCAGACCTTCCTCAACAACCTCCTCTGATAGGAAACCCTGCTCAAGTAAACGCTGCTGTAGATGATCTCCCCATATTGTGGATCATAAACCGAACCCGAAGGTGGCTCGAAAACAGAACTGAAAAAATCTGCAAAACGCTCTGAAATTTCCCTCGGTGACCTTGCCTGTACATCGCCGCTCCACATAATTGATGGAAATCTACTGTGGCCTCGACTGTGGCCTTTCTTCGAAGATATATACTTGAAGAAAGTTTTAGAATTTTGGAAGTTCTTGCTCTATATTAGCAATGTAGCTATAGAAATCCCTAGATATCAGTTTTTTGAGAGTTTCCTCAGCTTTTTGAACCGATAATATTGATATGGATTTCTGTATATTTTATATTTGTTGTTTTTTTCGGATAATACGTATCGCTTCTTGGGTGAAAAAATAAGGAAATTTTCTATTTATTCTTGTTTTCGGTACGTATGTTGATATAACTTTTTCGAGCATTTGGTAGAGAACATCCACACCAACGCTGACATCTACACCCTCCAAGTGTTATCAATCCCAACGAGGTTTCAGCAGGAACTATCTCATTTATAGTATCTTTCAACTGCTTCCAAATCGCAATCGGAGTTTTATTTTATTGCAAAAACACTCACATGGTAGTCATTAATTGAAGTTTTTCAACGTGCCACTCGAAATCAGATTATTGAAGTTATTTGTCAGAAACATTCAATTGAATGTCGACATCTGACAACAGAACCATGGCTCCCCAAAAATATCTAAGAATCTTCAATATCATGATCGATGACCATTTGTGTGCCATTGTCTACTGGCATTAAATTACCAATGTGCATATCTCGAGAACCTTCGATATAGAACTCTTGAAAGCGCTATTTTAAGCTGGTGTTGACAGACCCAGCCAACGCTTGGGCAACCTCATTTTGTGATAGGATGTATACCAAACACCCATCAAAATTGAATCTGAATTTTTCTCCCGATCTTCAATTAACCCTGTAAATATTCTATTGGCATCATTAACAATTACTAGTTGATTTGAGTGATGATGGAACGGTTACAAGAATCTCTTCTGAAAGTGAACGGTGAGTTTAAATATCAAGATGAAATAATTTTAGAGCAAAAGAATATATTGATAGATGAATTAAATGACAAAATTTGCATCCTTAAGAAACATGTTTCACTCCTTGAGCGATTTCTTGAATCGACGGATTCTCATATTCATGAAAGAGTAATTTCGACAAATTCTACAAAAACAGAATGCATTGTAAATTCAGGTGCAAGTGCAAGTATGTCGGTGAATAGTAAACAATATGTATCTGATAAGGATTCGTTGTTTAGTGCTGGAGAGGTAGTACTCGAGAGAGGGGCGTCTGACGAGTGGAAGTTGATTCCAGGGAAAATGAGGAAGAAGAAGAGTTTGACAACTGACGATGACGTACAGATAGATAAACTTTCTGTGAAAATGAGAGCTAAAACACGTAATAGATCTAATAACCGCCGTGGAGTGACTGACAATCTGTCAAATATGTCATCGCCTACAGACAGCGAAATCAAAATAAATAAACACAATTTAAATTCTGAACAATCATATTCAGTCACTAAGAGGAAACAATTTATCTTAGGCGCAAATGATGGTGATATAGGAAATATTAGAGGAGCTCCTTCAGTTACCCATATTTACGTTGGCAGAATACTGGGAGATGTAAACGAATCCGATATGAATGAATTCCTCAAAACAAATTGGCCTGGAATCGAAATTCGGTGTACAAAACTTGAGAGCAAAGGTTTAAATAGCAGTTTCAAACTAAGTGTCACTACTGATCACCGAAATGATGTTTTTGATGAGAATAAGTGGCCTAAGGGTGTTGTTCTCAAAAAGTTTTTTCGTCCCAGAACCGTCATCACTGGGCTCAGATCTAGCCTGCAGGAGGTTCAGGCTCATACATCTTAATATTGAGGGGATTTCCGGTAAGGAGGGTATCCTTGAGGCTTTTCTCGGTGGTTATGTTGGAGTTGGCGTTGTTTGCATAACTGAGCATTGGCTGAGGGATGACGAATGTATGCAGTCGCTGCTTGAGAACTGGGACGTGGTTCACAGTTTTAATCGTAAAGAAAAAATAAGGGGTGGAGTCTTGACCTTGTGCCCCCCGCATATGAGTGTTACGCCAATGAACGAAATAAATAAACTATCTGTTGAATCTCATTGTGAAATTTCTTCTGTAAAAATTAATTGTCATGATGTTATTATAATTGCATGTTACAGGCCACCCAGTGGTGACTTTATGTTATTTTTTGACATATTTGAAAAAATTTTTCAAATATTATGTTGCTGTAATGATAAGGTAGTAATTTTAGGAGATTTTAATTTATATTTTTGTAGCCCAGATAAGAAGTGTAAATCTTTTGTGATTTATTGAATGTAATGGATTTCTGAGTACAATTTCAGAAACCTACAAGGGGAAAAAATCGGATTGATAACGTGTTCGTGAATTTTTCTTTGACTGATTATGTTTCTGATGTAATTGAGTTTGACTTCTCTGACCACAGGGCTCAGTGGGTAGATTTGCTCTCGCCTGCAAATAAAACTCAGATGAATAGCACCATGATTTCCAGGAGGCTTAGGCCTCTCACTCGAGCGGGTTTGAATTCTTTCCATGGTATCCTCGCCGAATTTCCCTATGAGATCGTCAATTTGGAGGATGAAGATGTTAATATCTGTGTTGAAAAATATAATAATTATTTAATTGGAGCGATGAACTCGTGTTTTCCATATAGGACCATAAAGGCCAAACCCATCGATGGTGGTGTGTCATGGTTTTCGGGGGAATTGGTTCGTATGCGCGATCATTTGAGGCTGCTAAAAGATATGTACGAATATTATAAAGATGATGTCCTGAAAAAGCATATTGCCACATATAGAAGGCAGTATAGGCACAAAATCAGGGAGGCTAGAATAATAGCAAACGATAAACTCTTGAAAGAATCCAATAATAGGTCAAAAACTATGTGGCAAATAATAAAAAATACAAAAAGTTCAGTAACAGCAAAAAAATCGACCTCAGTTTTCGGCTGATGACTTTAATAATTTTTTTCACTTCGGTAGCACATATCACTAGAGAATTGTTGGGTAATAAGTCCATGGATCCGCTGGGTGAGGTGCCAAAGGTAACTTGTGGTTTCTCCTTCACTGAGATGTCCTTTAATCAGATGAGGGATGCGATTCGCTCCCTGAAGTGCAGTAGGACTCCTGACATTTATGGTCTGTCATCTTTCATTACAAAAAAAAATATTAATAGCTTTGTATATCCGCTGACAAGACTTTTCAACTTGTGTGTTAGGAAAAATATATACCGGATTGCCTAAAGAAGTCAAAGGTTTTACCTCTGTTCAAGAAGGGCAATACTAGCGATATAAAAAATTATCGACCTATTTCTTTGGTACCCATAATCTCGAAAATATTTGAAAAATTATTGTGTTCGCAATTGGTTGAATATTTCGAAAATAATTCTCTTTTTACTGCTAGTCAATTCGGTTTCCGCAAGAATATGAGCACTAGTGAGGCTATTTTGAAGTTTGTCGAGTACACCATGCAGTGCTTTGAGAGTGGGGATTTTTCCTGTATCCTTTTCCTTGATGTTGCCAAGGCTTTCGACTGCGTTTCGCGCCCTCTTTTGGTTGGTAAGTTGCGGGCTTACTTTCTGATGGCAGCTGTGACCTCATTAACTCTTACCTTAGTAATAGAATGCAGGCTGTTTTTAGCGATGGTTCGTGGTCAGGTTTGCGTGAGGTGGATCTTGGAGTTCCCCAGGGATCCGTGTTGGGGCCTGTCCTATTTTTGGTGTTCATCAATGACCTACCTTCCTATTTGAAAGATTATGAAGCCATTCTGTTTGCGGACGACACAACTATTTCTGTCAGATCTGATGACTTGCTGGCTGCCATTGAGGAGGGTGAAGTGGTGCGTGCGAGGGCCATGGATTGGTTCACCTCGAATGAATTGCTGGTGAATGAACAGAAGACCATCAAAATGGTGTTTTCGCTGAGGCATGTTGATGATGTTGGCCTGGACGAATCGGTAACTTTCTTGGGTCTCGATTTAGATCCAACACTGAATTGGAATGTTTATGCAGATCGCCTTGCTCAGAGACTCAGCCGAAATATCTTCCTTTTAAGGAATATGTCACATCGTCTATCCACAAATATGTTAAGGACTGCTTATTTTGCAGTGGTTGAGTCCCTCCTGAGATATGCTGTGTTGGCGTGGGGTAACTCATCATCTCGCACAAGAATTTTTGCCTTGCAGAGGAGGGCGGTGAGGATTGTCGCTTCTCTTGCTTATCGCGCTGATTGTAGAAGGGCGTTTGTTACTCTGGGCATTTTGACTTTTCCTTGCATTTTCCTGTTGGAATCTTTGTTGTTTGTACACAGGAATAAAAGTGACATGACACTGAATGGTGATTATCATGATTATCCCACTCGAAGTAGATCATTAATCAGACCAGATTTCCGTCGTTTGGCCAAATCCCAGAAGGCCCCTTTTAATTTCTCGGTGAAGTTATATAATATAACAAAACACGAAAGCCATCCCCATGTTTCCATTTTCACAGCGCCATCTACCGCACTTATTTATGAATATGAACCATCTTCCAACACGTATACATTTATGACGACTTTCAACACACTTACAGATGATTTTTATAAATATTTAGATATTACCTAAACTTATATATCCTATTCGACGTTTTAGTGTTGTGAGTGACTTTTGGCTAATGTCAATGGTGTCTCCCTGACCGAAAAATCGACATTTATCGGCCCCTTTAAGGAATAAAGCCAATTTGCCTGTTTGTGGCTTTATTTTTTTTGGATTGGACACCAACAATCCCTATTTATTGTTTTTGTTTTTATTGTGATGTGAGGAGTTAATATCTATCTTTGTTATCGAAACGATATATTACGTAATTGCATAGATCTGTATAACCTCGAATCTCAACAGTATCAATTATTCAAAGTCGTAACTACAATTTTTGTCCTAAATGGAATTCGCCAGTATTTTCAGATCCTGAGGAGCGCATTCAGTGTTGAAAGTCGCTTCGAATAGGCATGAACACAACCAAGTTGAATTAAAGCCCAAGGGGGCCTTAAAGCGATGTATATGTGGCGTATTTATCGCTCAGTTTTTTTCCACTTACATCCGGGAAACGGCCATTCGTTTTCATGAAGATGGCGGTACTAGACGCATCTCAACCGCTCGTTAAGACTTGGGACGCTGAGAGGGACATTAACAGGTAGAAGCATGAAGGAATTAAGGTGCAGGATGATTAAAATTTATACGGTATCACTCACTGTGGCAAGAGGTGGCGAGAATGGGGCACTATCAGAAAATGGATTCGGCGATTAAGGGTTGAAGTGGGATGAAACTAAGGGAAATGAAAATTCCTTTACTGAATTTTTTTATGTTTTACAGGAAACGCGTGGGATAAAACATGCAGCCAGCGAAGAAAATCGATTCCAGCAAGGTTTGGACAAAATAACATACTACGTGTGACTTATTTCGTCAATTATTAAGCATCAAAAATTGTAACTTCATCAAAAGATTAGTTCTGGTCACTATATCAATCAATTGATATCTTGAAAATTTGATAGCACTCTAGAGGCTTTTCTCGTACTCTGGAATAGTGTGATACCAATGAAATCTTTACGCTGAACCAAAAAACCTATATCTCAAGATAAAATACTCACTCACAGTTTTCTCTTAGATATGTTGGAAACTAAAATTCCTTTCTAAAAACCAGACAAATGTAGACATACCTACTATATCGCCTATAAGAAAAATTGTAATTTCACTTCAGTGCTTTTTTTGGTCCCATATTCGAAAATAACATATATTTGGGAAATATTATTATTATTATTATCATCTCTGCAACCCCAGAATCCAAAATATGCAGATTCACGGTTGCAATTTCAGGTCCGACAAATACAGTTGACCCTTGTGATATGGGTTTTCAAATTTACAAATGACGTGAAAGCTGTTCATAGCGTAGGTTTGAGGCTTCTAGATGCTCAGTTTAGTGATGGAAATTCAATTCAGTGATGGACTGCTACGGTCGATCGACCAACATAGTGGCCAAAATACTTCAAACCATTAACGTCCGCCCTCTTATGGAGTTTGCTGCTCTGGTTTGGACACATTTGCTGGTGAGAGATCGGAAGCTACCTGAGTTGGTTCAATGATGTACGACGCGTTTGCCTTTCGAATGATCCAGGAGCTATGAGAATTGAAATTTGGTTTCCATAATAACTCCTCGAATATCAATGGATCGAATTGTTACTTGAAATATGTTGAAATGAGGTTCCAGAAAAAAAGATTTCATAAAATCGGCACACTTAAAAAGTGGTCAGAAATTCCCAAAAATATATTTTTTATTGTTTCATAGCTCAAAAGAAGTCCGCAAGATTCGCACAAAAATTCGTGTTTGTATATAGGTTATTCATATCTTACATAGTCTTGTATTTCACAATAGCAGTCGAAGTCACGAGAAGGTAGGAAAGTGTTGTGTACAAGTTTCTTTTAGTTCGAGAGTGACAGAAGAATATATGGATACTCTTCAGTTTATTGAAATTGTCATAATCAGTAAAGTTGGACCAAAAATCTTTTTCTAGGAAAGCTTCATGTTCCGCTATGTCTATAGATTATTCATCCTCCTCAGGTTCCTATAGGTGTTTCAGAATATTCTCTTATGAATTGTTACGTAATTTTGCTAATTGGAAAAAAATATATAGGGAATTCTCCAGGACAAGAGCTTAGTGGAAGAAATATATAATTTTCTAAATAATTTTTATGTAGTTAATATACATACTTTTAGCTGGTTATTGAGAGAAGGCATTTAGAGCATCGAATAAAACTGAAGAAGAAATATTTGATTGGTGATCTCTAATTGTATGAGTTGATCAATGTGGATATTTAAATATCACGAACGTATTCGTAGGAAGTTCCACAGAATGTTTTATAAGCAGATACAGGAAGAGTTGGTATATAATTGCCGCCACGTGTTTCTGCTCATTGGCTTCTGGAGGGCAAGGCAACCGTGGAACCAAGGTAAGAGAGAAATGAATACAAGAGAATTAAATATAACACAGGGAATCACAGCAAGTGCGAACGACCAATTTATGGCTTTAACCCGAGAATCTCTGGTTTAGGAGGAATACCAAAGTAGGTATCCCCACATAGGATGTAAAATTAACCTGTGTGATAATCTTCTTAGATAACACAAGTGAATTTTAAATATAGAAGTTGATCAATATAGATATTTAAATGTATAAAATATTATTCGTGGGCATTTCTGAAGAAACTAATTTTTAAATTGAGAAATTGTACATTGTTCATTCATTGTGGCGATGCTTCACTATCACACTGTTGTAGAATACGGAAAGAGACTTCAGTGCTTTCTTCAGTTTTTCGATAATTATCTTAATTTCACTTCTCAAGTGTGATTTGCTCAATTCGTGTCAAGAGTCTAGTTGGAGTGTTCCCACTAAACGGTAATATCAGTAAAAGGTTCTCGAATAAAATATAAAAGACTAGCCACGATTGTGCGTGCGGTAGCATACACAAAAGTCCATCGATATAATTTATGACCACTTTATAACTTATGTGTACCCATCACGTTGTTGTGAATCGTTTGTGACCCATATCTATTGTCTGTGGTAAAACAGGATCTGATATCAAAGCGAAAGAGGTAATTTATTGTTTCGGATGAATTATGAACGCGATAGGTTCTTTTTGATTAGGTCGAGTTCTGGATGGACATATCAGCGTGGTTAATGTTGTGCGTAAAATGGAAACTATAGAATCCATCCCTATGTTTTAACAATCAATCATCGGGAAAAGGAAAAATCCATTATAAGGATTCTATCCTTCATCTTGAGATATGAATGTGGAATATATAAATGACACTTCAGAGGTGGAGTTGCTCTGAAGGGTTGGAAATGACTCGCATGATTAATTAAGGAAATTTTATAAATTAAGACATTAACCGAACGATTAAGATTATTTTGAGTTAAATTCTAACTTATATTACATCATGATTAATCGCGAATTAGACGTTTTTCGAATTCGATGAGGAATAGATTTTTGAAATAGGCTACAAACTTGTCTTCCAACGGCGGAAGTTATGCTCAAATATTTATATATACAGGGTACGCCAAAAGTCAGTATACCATTTTACAGATGAGGAAAAAATGGTTGAAATATTTGCCAATTTATTTATTTACGAGAAAAATATAACATCAATAATTACTTGTGGCCTCACATTTTATGTTCGAATTGTTTCTTCCACTCATCAACACACATGCGGCATCGTTTAATCACGGTAAAATAAATTTTACGAAAAAATTAGCAGGGCAACCTGAACGTGACGCGTCGACTACGGAGTCACTACTTACGAATTAACGATATTGTTTGTGCACCATTTGTCTGGTGGGAACTTGCATATTTGGGAAGCGCTGGCGAAATTCTTCGAAATTTTCAGTATAGTCTCCGTCAAATTTTAAGTAAGAAGTGAGCAAACAAACACGTTTTTCTTTCGTGTACTTTACACGCGCAACCATGGCAACGAACGCACTGTAAAGGTATACAACAATACTACTACACGCGGACATCTCAACTCGCTACGTTTTAGCTGCCTCATTTGGCCCTGACCGAGAATACGCGCATGCGTGAATAGCAGACAGTGTGAACTGACTTTTGCCGCACTCTGGATATAAATATATAAATTTATATAGACAGTTGAACCAATAACTCCACTGCTCTTTTCTATCTCAGTATTTTAAGGGTTTTTGTGGATCTATGAATATTAAAGGGCCTAGATTCTGGATACTCTTTTATTCTTTAGTCAACGTTTCGATCCTATTTAGGATCTTCTTCAGGACTCTATAAATGTGTTACAATGTTACAATAATCATCTTACACAATTCTAGACAAAAACTCACCGAACATTTGAGGTTTTTTTTTATAAAAGTAGTGTCATCAAGTGAGTAGTACAATTCAGCAAAACAATTCTCCGATAATAAGCACATCTAAACTATCGTCAAGGAAAACAAACATTATTATTCAGCAAAAAACTCTTATTCAAAAAGTGCATTACAATCATCTTCATCATGTGGAACGAAATAATCTCTAAGTAAACTTTTTTAGGTTAGGTCATAGTGGTCATAGTGGAAAATTGACATATTACAAACATAGAAGAGAATAAAAGAGTATCCAGAATTTTGGCCCTTTAATATTCATAGATCCACGAAAACCCTTAACATACTGAGATAGAAAAGAGCAGTGGAGTTATTGGTTCAACTGTATATTTAAGCATGGAATTTCATGACTCAAGAGTAAGAACACAAGTTCGAAATTCCTAGTTAGTTTAAGAAAAGTTGAATTCATCACTATAATCAGATTTCTGTTCAATTCAAATTATTTTATTTTTTGACTTCAAAATATACAGTCAAACAGTTTTGGTTCTCCCATGGGTTCATCATTCATTCTAGTGAACCAAAAATATATAATAGTAGCTGAAATAGTTACCTGCTCGTTTTTGGACTTTGCATTAGATAGGATTTTGAGTGAAAGTGGTAGACAAGGAAAATTACAGATATTTTGTCTTTGTTGTATCAAACATTATTAGAAAATATGTGGATGATATTTTTTTGTAGCAATACCACAAGATAAAACTCAATATATGTTGGATAAATTCAAATTTTTGGTTCTAGCTACAAGCTGAAATAGAACATTTGAAGTTTACAATTGAGGAGGAGACAGATAATTCTATTCCATTTTTAGATGCAAGAGTTATTAGAACAAGTGAAAATAAATTGAAAGTGGATTGGTACAGGAAGAATATAAGCTCAGGACGCTATATAAATTACTTTTCAAATCACCCAAGGAGACAAAAAATAAATTAAATATTAGGCATGAAAGAAAGAATAAAGAAGATCTCCCATTCTACTTTTTAAGTAAAAAATCTAAAAACCCTACATGAATTGATGTTGAAGAATAGCTATCCAAAACCTCTAATACATAGGTTGATTTACAGTACTGGTGAGGGCAGACGGGTATTGATGCTAGAGAGAAATAGACCTGATGAAGATCTTCTTGATCCACATGAACAGGTTGTTTATGCATCCTTGTTGATCTTGGAATGTAGGCTGAAACGAAATGGCTTGCAAAATTTCACAGAATTAATGAATTTATTAAAAAATCCAGAAATCAAGATTGCAGTTAAATAAAAAATCAATTTAATATCAAAATTGTTATTCTCTGAAGAAGTCAAAGAAAAATAATGGAGTGCCATGAAAGATTACAGATCGAAGACTTTGAGATATCAGGAGTGGCGGTCTAGTGACAGAATTCGATGTCGATGACGTTGTCAAAATTTTGAAAAGCACAGACGTAATATTAATCAAAAAATTTTTATCATATCAAAACTCAGAAAAGCAATGACGACAGACATCACAACAGTGCTTTCTAAATTTTTAAGTAAAAAATCTAAAAACCCTACATGAATTGATGTTGAAGAATAGCTATCCAAAACCTCTAATACATAGGTTGATTTACAGTACTGGTGGGGCAGACGGGTTGATGTAGAGAAATATGACCTGATGAAGATCTTCTTGATCCACATGAACAGGTTGTTTATGCGTCCTTGCCGTCAGTAGGTGGCGTTACACGGGAATTAATGAATTTATTAAAGAATCCAGAAATCAAGATTGCAGTTAGAAATCAATTTAATATCAAAAAGTTATTCTCGAAAGTGAAGGATGCCATAGATTACATGAAGATGAGTGGAGTGGTCTAGTGACAACAATTATATAGGACAGACATCACAACAATTAAAAAAAAAGGAATATCATAACATAAAAGTGATATAAAAACCCAAATAAGTCTTTGACCACTGCGTTAATTTTAAAGGTTCTTGATGCGTTCAAAAGTTATAAGCTGTAGTCCAGTTTAGTTTGAATGAAAAATACCTTCCACAGCATTCACTATTGAATCAGTTTAAAAACATTAGCATTACAGAAAGACACTATATTGGGTGTTATCATCATACATTTGAAATTTTCTTCTTGAAATTTCCAAACATGGTATAACATGCAATTATACTTTCTTGAAGAAATACCTAAATTTGATTTTGCATACGAATCAACCGCTATTTCAGAACTTAAACAGAGCTCACATAGGAGAACATTCTTGGAAATGTACCATATAAAAACAGACAAAAACGTAATGAACTCAAAAAAAAAGACATAGAAAATATAAGTGATATATATTCTTATCTCATTGCTTAAGATGAATCAGAAAGTTCGGAGAGCAGACAATGTTATACGATGAAATGAATGTTGTGGCTAATATATGTTGATTCCTCATAAAATCGAAAAAAAGAAAAATTATTATTGTATCGATCTTTAAAATAACCGTGAACTAACAAAAGATGAATATTATTGCCTCATGGTTACCTTCTATGTTTGTAATATGTCAATTTTGTTTCACTTTCTATGACCTAACCTAAAAAAGTTTACTTAGAGAGTTTTTCGTTCAACATGATGAAGATGATTGTAATGCACTTTTTGAATAAGAGTTTTTTGCTGAATTATAATGTTTGTTTTCCTTGACGATAGTTTAGATGTGCTTTTTATCGGAGAATTGTTTTGCTGAATTGTACTACTCACTTGATAACACTACTTTGGAAAAAACCTCACATATTCGGTGAGTTTTTATCTAGAATTGTGTGAGATGATTATTGTAACATTGTAACACATATATAGCGTCCTGAAGAAGATCCTAAATAGGATCGAAACGTTGACTAAAGAATAAAAGAGTATCCAGAATCTTGGCCCTTTAATATTCATAGATCCACGAAAACCCTCAAAATACAAATATAAAAAAAATATAAATAAAATACATTCAATTTAATTCAGGAGTCACAGAAGTATGGCAAGATAATTTCTGGTCTATTGGAGATGGTGACGTTCTATAAAATCTGACCAAAAATCGTGCTCTGGGAAGGCTTGATGTTCCGCTATAGGACATCTTTCATCATCCCTTTATTTGTTATTCGAACTTTAATATTCAAAGTACTCCAAACGACAAGAAATATATCACTCTCTGAATGGTTATTGATGGATTTGATATAGTACCTAGTTTTGTTAAATTTTCAAAGTACATTAGATCTTTGCTCAAGAAAAACTTAGAGTCGTTATTTCAAATTGTAGAACTTGATCAATGGTAATTATTAAATATAATCAAGAAAGTATTTGTGGGCAGCTCCACTGGAAGGTATAGAGGCAGAAATTGAAATTAGTTATTTGAACTTGCTGTGATACAAGGTAAGAGAAGAAAGAAAAGGAAAGAACTAAATAAAACACAGGGGAACATAGCAGGTGCTATAGATCAATTTATGACATGAATAGAATATCATGTTTTTGCGGGAATATCGAACCTAAGGAGGAGGTATAAGTTCCCTGTGTGATACAACCATAACCCAACTAAATATAAATATAGAAGTTAATCAAGGCGGATTATTCTAAAATATAACAAAGAGTCATTCGAAGGCAGTTCCTCATAAAGTTATTTGTTATTTGGGAAAAACATTTGTTATTTCATTGAGGCGGTTGTTTCAGTATCACACTGTTCCATAAACCGGAAAAAGTCTTCTGAACAAGTGCACAAAAGCTCCTACCCACATGTTGTTAGTTTCGTGTACTTCGGCAAAATTGTAATAAAATGTTTCCCTTGGATGATGAAAAACCCTAGGTGCAAATCAACTTTGTTCGTCCGTGAGTACAATTAAGCCCGAGTGGTCATCTTGCCTGCTCCATTCTCATTAGATACCTGTACTATAGTAACTGCCTCGATTCTATACTCTCTGCTGTTGTTTTTCTTTTGATATCGTAATTTTTGATACGCTGTAGTTTGGTTATAACACAAACTCTTCTTAAGAAATAAAATTCTACTTTCTCTATCTTTTTTCACTCTTCTCAGAAAGTAACCAGTATTCACATCCAAAATTCAAAAGTAGTTCTACAATTGATAAGTATATTGTCATTTTTGTTTGGAGTTTCATTTTGGTTGACCAGAGTAACGATTCAAACAATCGGATTGCTTTCTTCCTTAACTGTGTACTATACTAAGGTGGCTTATTTTTCTTTTTTCTATTGCATGATATCTTTCTATATAATGTTTTGGGGACACTCTTGCTCATGCCACGGAGTTTTTTTTTACTATAGAAGAGGGCTATTCGAGCGTTGATAGGACTGAAATCGAGAGATAGCTGCAGAGGCTTTTTTAAATCTGAAGGATATTGACTTTACCTGCATTGTACATTTCCAATCGTTCGAAGTATGTACAGGCACATGAACCAGTTCCCAACTGAGTCGAATGAGTAAAATACCAGGAATGAAGGAAGCTTTCCATCCCCTTTCACCGACTGTCGAGGAATATGATCTACATCGATGTTTGGGGACCTAGACTCTACAATGAACTACAAGGCTGTACAAGGGAGCTGACGGAGAGATCTTTTTGTCGGTTGGTGAAGAGGATAACATTGAGACATTCTTTTTATGCCGTTGAGGAATATCTCGCCATGAGCATAAAGGCCGGTGAATTTAATTGTGAATTGTAACTTTATGAAAAATTTTATCTCAAATCTTGTAACTATTTTGTTGAGTGATTAATGTTATTCAAATTGAGTTTGACGAATTTTAAATATTTATTTAACGAATTAATTTCTGTATTTATGTATCACATAATACGGAAATATACTATACTATACTATTACTAAGCGAGAGGAGAAGGAGTCCTGATTCTCCCCCATAGTTCTTAACAGGTCCGGCCTCTGATCGAAACCGCAACCTCATAGCCAAGTCCTAAATTCAACAGGGCCACATATCCATTCATGCTGGTGCGCTGTATAGTTCTCCATGATGGAGCTAAGGATCCGGCCAAGACCTTCCGAGTATCTATACCTGGGCTCAGAGTTCCGTAACCTGGGCTAGACCAACATGTAACTGTGGAACCGAGTAAGATGACCCTCACGAGTTCTTTGTGAGACTATGGTATTTGGTTTTTCGTCGATACAAGCTCTTCTTCACATCTACAACCTTCAAGTGAGTGCATGAGCGAGTTAGATGAAGGCACGAATACCGCTTGCGTGGTGTGTGCTCCGTCCACCACTTTCGAACGACCGTTAGTTTATTGAGTCGGCGTCCTTGGGACTCTAACTGAAGAGTTGATAAAGGGGAGTGGATTTTAGTCGGGTAAAGCTCCACACGAGCCGGCAACAACTGGGGCGGAAGAAAAGAAAGGTGAATGCATAGATGAGTAGATTCATTAGAGACATTCGTTTTCATAATATTTGTTGTAATACAAATATATTGTCACATAGTCCAGCATGAAACCTAGCTGTGTATATTTTCTAGTGTGAATTTATACCTAATAGCGGTAGTTTGCTCTTGGGATTTCTTTCTGTGCTTAGTTTCCAATAGTTCTCCCAAGTTTCAAATACTTTTGTTTATCCAATGTATTAGTCTACTTTTGTGAGAAGGTGCTCCATCTTGGTTGAAAACGAATATTTTGTAGTAACTGCCATTCTGTTGAAGTACAGAAATTATTTCGGTGTTTAACTCATATTGTTTAATAATTCTTGTAGAAGGTGAGAAGTGGTTCCAATTTGAAACATATTTCATATTGCTTCATGCAAGCAACATTCGCACAAATCCCTTAAGATCTAATAATGAATGCAATCAAATAATTGAGAACGAAGTATAGAGAAAACAAAAATACCAATCCTTTGGTTCAATGGATGTTTCACACAGTACTCATGAAAATAACGTTAACGAAGTTTCAATAATTGTACATGTGAGAAGTAACGAAATTCACACGTATTTTCCGCAGGAAAACTTTTAATAGGATATACAACGCTTTCCCAAGCGTTATATCATTAACCGGAATTGATACACAGCCGGCAGGGTCAATTCCTCATAGGAGATGCATACACATTTTCGAGCCAGGTGCTGCTTTGGGAAACTTTTAAAAATGGAAAACTAGGGTGAGGTTGAAGTTTGGACATGCATCGCTGAGTTTTCCACGATAGAAGAGATAATTACGATGCGGATGCTGATGAGATTATTACGGTAGGTAAAATGCGATGCGGGGAGAGATGAGTGTGGTACCGAAAATTGATTCGTTCAATATTGTCGAGTTGATTGGATATTTTGGATGGATGATTGGTCGCCTAGAAGAGAGTTTTTAGCTCATTCTTTGATTAATGGGACGATTTCTTATGCTATGACATGATCTCTCTTCATTGACATATCTTCCCTATATAATTACATCACAATTACACATTATTCTTCATGGATGGTGACTGGCGACGAAAAATGGATCACATACGACAATATCAAGCGAAAACGGTCATGGCCGATGGCAGGTGAATTGTCCCAAACAGTGGCCAAGCCGGTATTGACGGCTAGGAAGGTTTTACTGTGTGTTTGGTGGGATTGGAAGGGAATCATCCACTATGAGTTGCTCCCATAAGGCCAGACGCTTAATTCTAGCATCTACTGCGAACAACTGAACCACTTGTCTTAATCTGCACCATCTGGTTATCACAAAACCGTTATAAGGGCAAACATCTTTCGGAGTCATGCAAGGTGATTTAATGCATCGACATTGGAAATTATTGCTGGTCAGCTACAATCCAGTGATATTGTACTATATAGCAGATATAAATAATTGCAATGAGTTCCGGAACTTCATCTAGTTACGAAGCATTACCATAGCCAATATTGCATTTTAAAGGATTCGATGATTGACCAACGAACAGTCTAAGGCGAACACTTTATGGTGTTAATTTCAGGGAATCATGTTTTTCACATGGTCAACTTTACGTTGAATGTTGACTTACAGTAGAAATGGAAATTCTGAAATTTCTGATATTATTGTTTCATCAGACTCTTGAAATATTATGCCAGTTGACAAAACACAAAACACTTTCTCATATTCTTCCCAATGTAATATATAATTGATAATATCATGAAACAGCCACTCAGGCTCACTCAGAATGGTGACACCTTATCGAATTTCGTCCTTACCAGGAAAAAGGTCCGTTTTCCACCCTGGCTATGAGGATGACACTTCTGAAAGGCAAAGCGTGTGGTCTCACCTGAAACAAGAGGATAAATGTTAGGTAACGCTTTGTGCAAATATCGTTTTCGGCTCGGTATGAGGTTGAAACGGGATACGCGGCAAATTTCCCCACCCAGGCTAACAAAGGTTATGGAAGCGTTAGATAGAGGTTGACTGGTTAATCTTTTTCGCTCAATTCCAGGCTTAAATTCACTGGAATTTTCGTTAAACCATTCCCTGTTCGAAATTCGTATGTGTTGCTGGTAAAAACATTAGGGTATTGGATTATAATATAGCGATTGATAAAAGATACTTGGAGAAGCCTCTGTAACAACAATATTCCCGCATATGTGATTCATATGTATGTATACTTTTCTACCAATCAGAGCAATGATACTCAGCTGCAGAATAGCCTGAGGCTAGTGCTAACGTGTTCCGTATAGGTTAGAAGCATCAGTATCGCATTAGTTTGTGATGAATATTAGTATTAGTTTAGGTAAGTATTATCATCCCAGTATGAAATCACTAAATCATCATCAGGAATTTCAATTTCTTTTTTTCAATACACCGTTTTTGCCAATCCTTTTCGAAATTAAACCATCAATCCAACTAACTCTATTCAACTTTCTATAATCTCTACAACTAACCAATTCAACTGTTTCAAACTCAATTTGTCTATTTCCCTCATAATATTTTTCTTGATTACGCTGAGCCTTACATATATTTTCAAATGATTGTTGTATATAATTTCTGCATCTACATATCCGATTGGTGATACTGACAAGCCATTATGAAAATAAAAAAATTTTATCAGTTTTTATGAAGGGTGAGTGATTCAAATTGTTTTTATAACAAGTTTCGGACATTGCTGAGACACTCGCGCCTGCGTCGATCTGAAATTCAATTTTCTAATTATCTACCATTAGATCAATTCTAAATGAACTGTGCTTTTGCTCTTCATTTCCTAAAGAAAATAATTGTAACTCATCACTAAGCAGTGGTCTGTGATCTTCTACATAAAAATGTTTGTTTTTATTATTATTCGAGTTATCATTCATTTCAGATTTATTATTGAAACAGATCGCTGCTAAATGACCTTTTTTTACAGATTCTACAATTATAATTACGATAAATGCACTTAGCTTTGTTATGATCCGGTTTTCCGCATGCTCGGCTTTTCTCTGACGTTACAGGTGTCACTTTGTTCGCATTGGTTGACTTCGATACTGTTCGTGAGTTTCCGGATTTTGATTTCCTACGTCTGCACTCTAAATACTGGAATGCCTCCATTTTCACATTGGTGGTACCTGGAGCCGTTTTCTGCTAAATGTGGTTTTGAGCCGCCATTTTGTTTTTAGCCAATGCTAGTCTATCCAATACTAGGCCTTTTTTGTATCGACAGAAAAATTTATCTCGTAGACAAATATCAAGTTAGTTACCAAATTTGCATCGAATTGCCAATCCACGTATAAGTGCTGGCCATTCCTTCGTTGATTCCTCTCCTATTTTCCTCGCCTGATAAAATCAGTATCTTTCAGCTAATGGAATTTCTTGAGGTAGCATTTGTTTGTCGAAAAGAGCAATTAAACTGTCGAATGATTTTTCTTCGGGTTTTTCTGGGCTACATAAACTGTACATAAGCTTATATGCCTCTTCATCCAGCATATTCAACAGGATTGATCTTCTTTTCGCAGCATTTTCATCACCGTCCAATCCATTAGCAGCAAAATAATTACTAAGTCTTGCTCTGTATATGGACCAATCTGATGTTGCTAAAGTAAATTCTCTTAATTTGCCCACGATTGCTTCTGCCATTATACTCGTCGCCAATGATACGTATATTAATTATATTGATTATAATAAAAGATATGTTTCTTTAATGCCTCTATTATAACAACTGGTTTATTCTACCAAACGAAATATATCATATGTACATATGCGCATGTTAAACATCAGAACTTATCTACTACCTATACTAGACAACATATTTAATCAGTAAGTTCTTAATACAATAGACAACAAAATACATTACATACCCTTCTGTAATTTCGACCTTAGTGATATTGACTACATCCTAGTCACAATAGTAGTGTTTATTCGTACGAAATGAAGTGATTATTACGACTTCAATCAGATATATCAGTTTGTCCAATCTTTATTTCGTTTTTATTCAGTTTCCTTCTCCACATGTGAGAAATAACTGCATGTGTTTATTTTGATTCTAAGGAAATTCTTCATTCAGTTCGGAATCACTTAGGAAATATAACCTCAAAATCAGAAGTTGGAAATGATCATATTCTTTCGGACAATTGATTGAATGACAGGTTCTGATTGCGAAATCACTTTCACTCAATTCAAGCCAGTTCAATTAATTGGTTAAGTACACACTAGTAATATGAAAAACGTGATATTGTAAAAAATCACCGAGGTCATATTACTGGTAATATTAAGCAATTATGAACCCAGACTATTTATCTCCGTTCACTTCAACTTTTTGAAAGGTTAATGGAATTTCTTCCTCGCAGAATAAATACTCAACGCATTCCAACTACTTCTCCGTATCTAAATCCCATTTATAAAAAATACGAGAAGATGAGTGAAAAACGTCAAGCTGATACTCTGAAAAGATGAAATGAGACCGTATTTACATTTTTACGATTTGAAATGTATATCTAGATGGCAGAAAAGCATTCAGGAGACATCTGAAGATTTTAAACTAAATACGGAAAGATATATTCTGGAATTCCCTTTGCCTGTGAAGTAATATATCTTTTTGATATATGAATCCCTTAGAAAAGCTATGCCGGAGAAAAATGGAATTTTCAACGGGAATTTCACTTTAATTTCCATTTAATCCCTAATCTGATGAGTTGTTTCTGTAATGAAGAGAGACAGGATATTTGAATAAGGGCTCAACCTGAAATATTAAGCACCAGTGAAAGGAAGAACAACATCATTCCTTATTCATGATTATACAGGGTGAGTCTTTGACCACTGCGTTAATTTTAACCATAGGTTCTTGAGATCAAAAGAAACACTTTTTCCATTACGGTTTTTCTATATTCAGCTGCGTTGAAAAGTTATAAGCATTTTAAGTTTTCACATTGGGCAAATACCCTCTGTAGTCCAGTATAGTTTGAATGAAAAATACTTTCCACAGCATCCACTATTGAATCTGAATTGTTTAAAAACATTATTTTCCCTATAAGAAGTGATTCACTCGCTCATGTTTCATCCGATTAGGTCCATATCCAGAAGGAAGATACAAAATACTAATTTTCTGGTAAAAAAATTCAAACCATAAACATATTTTTGCTGTTTACTATAATTTCTTTCTACTTCAAGATTATAAACCATCCCTTTCCAGTGAGAAATTCCCAAAAAACCTCAGAATTATTGGATGTTATCATCATACCTTTGTAATTTTCTTCTTAAGATTTCCAAATCATGAAAACCATCATTTCTATGATATCTTCCAAGGCAAGAGGTTGTCACATTGCTTTTTTTTCACTCAAAGCCAGAAAATGTCATTTATGATTTTCCAAACACTGATATTATTCAAGTTTCTTCTCCTTGACAGAGACCGGTGAACAGGTCTATGAGACTGTTAAAAATATGGCAATCTTTTTCGAAATCTTCAACAACAATGAATAATGTCACTACGAATAATTATTTTACAGTGATGTTACTTTGCTTGATGATTATTTTCTCTACTGAATCCCAATAACAAATTACTTGAATAGATTACAAGTATCCTCAGATTTAGGTGTGCAATTATATTTGCTTGAAGGAATTAGGTTTGATCACCTACATTTGATTCTGAAAAACCAACTACGTGTTTTTTTCGTTAGTAAGAATCTATTCTGTTTAGACTTTAATTAATTACTGAACAAATTTTTGGTTTTTATAATCAGAATATCTGTTTTAATTATGTAAACAAAAACAGAAATATTGAATAATGGTTATTCATAGATTATGTCAAATTTTAATACCTTAAAATAGAATATTAATTTATTACCGAACCGCAGGAGAGAAAAAAATTAATAATTGCAAAGTTTTTTTTTAAATGAAAGAATATCTATAATCATTATCGATCTTCAGTTATAATTTTTCTAAGAATAACTAGAGTGATTTATTACCACATTGAGATGTCATAATAACGTCTCTGTGGTGGGTTGTTCCCAATAAAATAGTGTTCTGTGGTTCCTTGTTGTTTTGATTCTGTTTGAAACTGTCAACAATTATTTAAAAAATGTGGAAAATATTATAATAAAATAATAATAATAATTTCGATAGTTTGAAATTATTCAATTCAGTATGAAATGATTATGGTCAGAAAATACATTTCTATTCTAATCTCTCTGGTTTATGAACCTATAGCTTCCAGTTTCAATATTGATTGAATTCTAATTAACCATACATCATAACAAACATTCAGAAATACTAAAACTAAGTCAAATTCTATTATCTCCTAAGTTCGTGTAGGTACCAGGTTGAATCGGTGTATGAAATAAATATGTGAAAAAACTATAAACCTACAAAATAAATCAAGGAGACTGGATTCGAAGATTTTAAAACTCATATGATCTTAATTTGAAGCATTCCTATGTTGGAATAGATATAATTTAATGGACCTGGAAAGTCTGAAGCTATAAAGAACCAGCTCTTCATAAAGACAATTCTTCAATTCAACAGGTCCTGACAGAAAATACATTACCTATTTCAACGGTCATGAGAATATACCGAAGTACCTATGTTAGTGAAGGAAATCTTTTTCTCTATTTCTCATGGAATATTACTCTGGATTAAATATTAAACAAGGTGCTAGACATCATTAATAATGAATACAGCAAATGGCAATTCAGATTTTGTAGTGAATGTAAGACAAAAATTGTTCAGTGGTTAATTTCATCTATTAGTTTTTAGTGGTGGAACCATAGACTGGAGAGATTTCCCCAACCTTTTGAAGAAATATTTAATATAGACATAAAATATGGCATTATTGAACAAATATTGTTATTGAATCATTTCAGCACAGAGTTGGATTTGGGAAAATCAGAAAATTTGGACAAAATTATATCGATTCAATTCCTTTCAACTTCAAATATCTCAAGAATGGTGCAATTTAGGAGGAAAGATGGACAATGATTTTATCTGCAAAAAGACAAAAAGATTCCAGGAAGTACAAGATACGGACCTTTAGTTCAACGATATTTTTTCTCATGCAATTTAACCAATCTGTAGAGTAGTAGTGAGAAACCCACAAGAAATGGAATGAATCTAATGATGCCAAAATATGCATGACTGTTATCAAAAACCTTCTACAGGAGATCATTTCAATTGATATTGTCGTTTGAATATTATAGGTGAAAATGCAATTTTTTTATGAAATTTCAACACCCTATATTTTTTGAACAGGGCCAAATTTGGAAAAATGTTATAGAAAGAAAGTGTTTCTTTTGATGTAAAGAATCTATGGTTAAAATTAACGCAGTGGTCAAAGACTCACCCTGTATATTCTTTATTTTTACCTATGACCATTATGAATGTTACACTATATATCAATTGTTGAAAAATATATTAAGTGAATATAACACGTAGTATGAATTTCACCTATGGAATGAAATTCAATAAATCATTAATTCAAAAAATTATAGAAATTCAGACACTTGGTGAACTTTCCTATTAAGGTTTACGTCATTTATATATGAATCTATAGGGCAAATCACGCAAGTCTGCCTACTCGGTGTTCTTTTTTCAAGGGGGAAACATCGTATACTTCTCTATTTCTGAAATCCTCTCGATGAATTCAATTAACGATATCTAATTGTTTATTTTGAAATATTAGTCTAATCGTTAATGATCCCCATCTTAGTAGTTCAACTGAATTTCATCCTCCTTTCGGACGGTCAGACCACGCCGCTTTGTAATCTTCGGTGCAACTTAGTATGCCTAGACCGAGTAAAGTAGTCAAACGCGTCAAAATCATTGATTATGAGGCTCTGAGAACCAAACTACAAGACATAGTGTGGGACAATTTTTTTCGGTTGGATGACGATGTTGAATCTATGTGATCAGCCTTCACCAGTCAATTTTTTTAATTAGTCGAATCATGCACCACATGTCGTTCCAAAGTTACCGTTCCTACCAGACCTTGGATTGATCGGAGCATGCTCCATATGATAAAAACAAAACAATTTATGAGGCAACGTTACTTACGCAGTAGAAGAGACACTGACTAAAATGCTCATCGGAGGTACTCAAATCATGTGAGCGATTTAATGAAAAGAACCAAGTCAAGATTAAAATCCTGTCTTGCCTCATCAGGGGACCAAAAAGGTTTTTAAATATCTAAAATCCAATCTAAATACAAGAGTCACGTCTCCGTTGGTCAGAGATCGTCATGGTAACCTGGGCAGTAATTCCTCTGAGTCTGCTGAGATCTTGGGTGAAACCTTCACTTCATCCTTTGTATCTGGTCCTGTCAGTCCTGACCAGGTTCTCGGGCTTTGGTGATCGGTTGAATCATATGGAGTTTACTCCTGAAGTAATCGAGAAGTGCCTTTTTTTTCTAGATGTCCGTAGTGCCCCTGGGGGAGATGGAATTTCTGCTCTTCTCTTGAAAAGCTGTTCATCATCGCTGTCATTGTTCCTTTCGATGATTTTCACTAAGTCGTTCAGCACTCCCGCATTGCAAGTGTGTTAGAAGGAGGCTCTAGTTATTCCATTTTTCAAGAAGGGTGACAAGATAGACCCTAATAACTACAGGCCTGTAAGCCTCGTATCAATTGTCTCCAAAATCTGTGAAAGAATCATTCACCACTCCATCCAAGAATTTGCACTCGCCAACGGTATTATACCCGACAACCAGCATGGATTTCTCCCACGTGGTTCCGTGATCACCAATCTTTTAACATCTGTCAATGACTGGAGTCTGATGCTCGATGGGGGAACTCACGTAGAAGTTATCTATCTGGATTTTTCAACGACCTTTGATCGCGCTTCTCACGAACTTCTACTCCTCAAGTTGAAAGGTTTAGGCATTTGTTGCGACCTCCTTTTGTGGCTCGAAGCCCATTTGAATAACCGAACTTTTCGAGTTCATGTTGGGACCTCTATATCGTCTGCCAGGAGGGTATCGGGTGGAGTCCACAGAGGTCTGTGCTGGACCCACTTCTCTTCATTCTCTATACCTACGACATATCCACTTTGATTGAATCCTCTTGCTCTCTGTTTGCTGATGACGCTAAAATTTACGGCAATCCATTACTGAATTCAACCCAACAGAAAGATCTTGATGCTATATGGCGATGGTTCAATACTTGGTTGCTCCCTCTCAACATAGACAAGTGCAAGGTATTCATATAGGAAAACAAAACCCAAAACATAATATACCACTTGTTTCATCACGTGATTGGGTCAGTAACATTCCACTCTGACCTTGGAGTCACCGACGATCTATCCTGGTCTGAACACATAACAGCTATCTGCGGTAAAGCTAAAAGAATGTTGTTTCTTCCCCGTAAGCGTGCTTTACACTACGTATATTTGGCCTATCCTCGAATATGCAGGCCCAGTGTGGGCCCCAGTGCTCTCCCGAGATGTGGATGCCCTGGAGTCCATCCAAAGAAGAGCTACAAGAATCCTTCTGGTACGAGAAGACCAAGCTATGAGGAAAGACTTTCAATAATGCGCCTTACTACGTTTGCTTCGAGGCGTCTGAGGGGTGATATGATCATAACATTCAGAGAATTCAATGGCTATATTAATGCAGACTCAGCTTCTATCTTCCGCTTGAATGCTGACACACGGCTGTGAGGTCATAACTTCAAACTTGCGAAGGAGAGCTTCCAGTTCACCAGCCGACAGCACTTCCTTCCCAACAGAATTCTCCATGCCTGGAATGGACTTCCGTTAGCAACAATTAACGCCCCCTCGGTTAACAGCTCCAAGAATTCTTTGAACAGGTGGTTCGCGGTGAACATTTGTGAGACTTGAGTGAATCAAAGTCTTTCTTTCTTTTTTTCCTACGGTTACAATTCATGTCAATTTCTATTTGTTCAATGAGCTTATAGATACTAATCTCTACTCTTCTGTAATATTAATAAAAAAAATACACGTTCTTGGAGGTGGTTTTCAAGAGAAGGGAAGTAGAGCTTCGACCTAAACTGAAGGAAAACTGTGAATGGTTTTTTTTTAATTTGAGATATTGGTTCGTTCATACATTTTGTGTATTAGTATCACACTGCCAGAAAAATTACTTTGAAAATAGCACGGAGACGCTCCTGACTACACGTCGGAGCTTTTGAACATCATTTTCCAAATTTATTGGATTTTATTCCTGGATAAATGTCATATTGCAGATGATATAGCTTGCATTTGTTGAATACGCCGAAACAGCTTCCAAACTATTACAAGAACACCTAGATGACCTTGGAAAGTGGCATCAAAAATGGCGACTTAACGTCAATGAGGCTAAGTAAGTTCAAGTTAACTTCACTACAAGAAGAAATGTACCAGTCAAAATATTCGAGAAGGATATATCAGTCGACACCATAGGTAAGTATCTCAGCATACATTTAGACCAGCGCCTCAACTGCAGAAAACACATTAATATCAAATTGAGCCTTCAAATTATTTAAATCATTAAGAATTTTGATTTTATAGAGAAGCATAGAAAAAAGGATTGTGACTTATTATCGGTGATTGAAACTGTCAAATTTTTTTATTTTCAATTCGAGTTTTTTTCTCATGTGATTGTGATATGAAAATAAAGTTTATTTGGATTAAGAGGAATTTCTATGAAAATCGAAAAAAAGATCAAGAAAATTTCTGCGAATTAAGAGAGAGAAACCAGCAAACCCATAAAAGATGAATGCTATATTTTGGTGCTCCATCTTTTACATTCTTGAGTCTTCATGCATACGAACATATTGAATTTCGACCATCTCCATCAAGAAGCTGAACCCGATCTATTGAGAACATTTTCTTCTCGATATCCAGAAATTGCAGACATTTTGGTAACACAATAGAAATAACTTCGATGTTTTATTTTACTGTACTTTTCTTTGAATGTGGAAAAGCCATAAATCTTCTGAGTATTAAACATAACGATCATAAAATTTTATAATATCTTATACATCTTCAAGGTGAACAATTATCTGATGAATATATTACCAAAATAATCTTCTGCAACGAAATCATAAGAATTGTTTAGAATTTACCTAGCTAGACGATTTCCACAAAATGTGGCTAACCTATTGGTCACAACGTTATTCAAACTTTCTCAAGCTACAAATCAATGATCAGACGATTATTATTCGAGTCTTAAAAGAAAGCAAAATTGAGGTGCTCATTGACGAACCCCTGCACGACACTTGTGCAATAACGGACCCGGAATATTAAAATATTTCATTTATTCAGTACGTATGGAAGTTCAAGAATGTTATAATATATACAATTAGTCAGTTTTCATTTACATTATTTTGCTATTTATGAAAAATTTTCGAGTTGAAAGATATAAGAATCAATAGAGCAATGGTTATTGCCAATTTATATGTGTTCTTTTGAACTTCTGGCTTACAAACAACTACAACTACAACTATTAGCACGGGCTGGTGACGGGGTGCCACACAATTGGGTGAAAGCATAGAGAAATAACCCCAGTAAAAAAAACCCTGAGTCTCTACATAAATATTGTATTTGGTACAAAAATAAACTTAAATATATTTTAGGGACTTCTTTCTTCGAGAGTGATCTTCAATTAATAAACACAGAGGCTTCTGCAAGTTGCTCAAATCGAATCTGAAAATAAATAAACAAAAATAGAAAAAAAATTAAAAATACCTACCAAATTTGTTCGAAATTTATAACCCAGTCCAAGAAAGAATCGGAAACATCGTGGATAGACCTAAAACCATATTGAACCACATATATGGGACAATTATTGATGAGATGAGGTATTGTTTCTACAACTTGCGCTTGGAACTGAATCTGGATCTGAATAGCATGCAATTGGTACGACCGTGACCTGTGCTCAAACGATTAAGAACTAACAAAACATGGAATATTTTCAGGAAGATCAGAAATGAGATCTTCATTTCATTTCATAAGAGTTCCATTCAATCTTCCATAATTATTTATCACTAATGTTCATATTGAAGAACGTAATATACCAGAATGGTTTACGTGACTTCAATCTGGGAATTTTATTTTGTGGTATGTATGAAATAATTGGAAATAAATTAGGAAAATAATGATATCTGCTTCAAGAATTCAGAGCTGCAGTCTATCTGCGAATATGGGGAGGGACAAAACTGGAAACCAATGAACCTGTGTAGATTTTATGGTGCCAGTAATTATTCTCATCGATGTATTCAATTCTGCAACAATTTTTTGTGTATGTGCACTATTAAACCAAACAGAGCAACAATACTCAACTTTGAAAAGACTAAGACTGTGTGCTCCGTAAGGAAATTAAAAAATTGGTGAAATCGGGTGGATAAGTGCATTAAAATCCGCACAATAATGTGGATATAATTATTTGCCACATTGTGGTGAAAAACATGGTGTTGAATAACTACTAACTAAAAATAAACGATCAATTATAATTAAATTATCCAGTAAAAAAATCATAGAATTAAAATCCATAAACTCAATGAGTTGAAGAGATAAGCGTCTTACTTCGTTGTCGCGAAATCTAAGGTTATCATGAAAGCCAGTTGTACTCGGTGTTTGATGTACAGGGTGGTCATTTGAAAACGAAACAGACGAGATTACAGATGAAATAAATTTTTTCGATAGAAATGCTCGGACAGGTTGATTTTTGTTTCGAGGGGGGATCAATCCAAGAATCCAAGAACACGTTGCATACAACACGTTTCAGAAGTGGCTCCTGAAATATAAGATTATTCTCTGCGAATTTTTATGTTTTTCAACTGTTACTTTACTTGTGTGACGTTGTTAAGCATTCAAGGTAGGAAAATTTTCATTTAGTTAGCCCTATTCCTGTGGTTAATATTTTGTTTTTGATTTTTTTCTCAAGTAGAGTTCACTCTTTGTTTATATTAGTGCGCACTTCGGTGGAGTCGATCACCCCACCATCCCCACTTGTGCATCGAACGTTTATTGTAGTTTTATTGCCTCTCTTCTGTCAGTACCTTGCTTAACGTTGAAGGGGGTACGTTGCGCTCGATTGCAGGATCCTAGCCGCGTTGTTACGCGATTTTACGTATTGCAGATTACCTCCTCCAGACACTGTTTTCCTTACCTTTGTTGCTCACCTTTTCTCTTCTGTGGCCCACCCTGTCTGTGTATAAGCTCTTCTTATCGGTCCAAAAAGGTGAATTTTGTGATATCCTATTCTCTTCCAAGAGAAAATAAATATCCCCTGTTTACATATCTAGTTTATATAAAACAGAAAGTTGGAAAAAACAAAAAGATGGAAGGTCGTTCTCTCCGTAACAAAACATTTTCTTCATCGACGCAAGTCGATCCTCAACAATCTTCGTCAACTTCTCTGAGCTCCGATCAATTTAATATACTGATGGTTAAATTGGATGGAATATCTGCGGATATTTCCATTATTAAAACGAATCAACAAATGCTTCAGACTGAACTTTCAGAGTGTAAATCTATACTGGAGAAGCATTCTACTAATATACTTCGCAATAGCGACACTTTGGCCACCCATTCCCAAGCAATTAATCAACATGGGCTAGATATTACCTTCTGCTCCTCCAGAGTTGATCTCTTGGCTGAAAGCAGCAGGTCCCTAAAAGAAGCCGTAGACTCTACTAATCAGAGGCTAACAAAATTTGAAAAGTCTGAGCGCTCCTCTGGGGCATGTCCTAGTTCACACCTTCAACCATCAGAACGCCTTCGAAGATCTCACAATGTTTTGATCCGTGGAATACCCGAAATGGATTCCAATGAAGATTTATTTATTGTTTCTTTCTAATAGTATCCTAACCATCTCTACCAATTTTCAGCTCTATGCGAATTTTGGTAACCTCACCTCTGTTATTCGGTCTAACTTGAACGGACTACATGCCTTCTACATATGTGGGGTAGGGTCAAACTCGAAATAGAAATTATCTGCACCATCGAAAGAAATAAGACTTTTGAACATTTCGACATTAATTGAAATCTGAATATTCACGGTTGGATGTCAATCTGAACATCGGTTACATGCATTCACGAGTGTGAAAACAGTGATCATAAAACCGTCGGCATCCCAGCATTCGTATTTCTACCTGCCCATGCTCTGTTAACTCAATGTTCGTCTGCACAAAGTACGCCCCTGCGCACCGTAGAGACGATAATCATCATTGAAAGCGCAAGAACCTACGACCCCCTCAGAAGAGTTCATCGCATTCATGAGAAACGAAAATGAAAAAAGAGAATTCATAATTTTCTGCCAACACATTTTCATTTCTTTCGTAAATTATTTAGGTTCAACGCCGCTAAGTTTTTATTTATGGGGTGAAAAGATAAATTCTAACGACGCGCTGTATACTGATAATTTGAAAGGAAGACACTGAATGGATGGTGGTATCAGCCGCAGAAGATATTCCCTGAATGCAAATTAGCGGACAGACGTCCTGAAAGAGAAAAAAAGCGACTGGTAATGTAATTTGGTGCTCACAACGGTGCCGTAATGAATACAGATGAATTTCTCGACTTTATTGCACTCATTGAAACGAGAACTATGTATGACGAGATATGCGAGAAAACGTAGATAGATATGACGCTCAGGTGCCGGAATGAAAGAGATCACTGTAATGAGACACAGAAACTGCCGTCGAAAATGAGAAATGTCTCTTTTATGTCCACATGAAGAAAATGAGTCCCGCAGATGTCTTTTTTTGTTGTGCAACAAGTATATAACAAATGGAATCCGTTGAGTTGAATCCTTCTACTGGATATGGTAATAATTAATAGATAGCGATCAGTAGTTATGACTTCCCTGGTTTTAGAAGCTTGTGGTACACCATACCCAAATAGCATTTTTTGTTTTATAAAAGTGCGAATACACTCTTCGACACTGCCTTATAAAATTCAAAGTTATACAGGGTGATTCCGGAGGAGACCGTCAGATTTTAGGTGAAGTATACAGTAGTCAATATAGTTTCGGAACAATGTTGGGTTTATGGTTCGGGGCCTTCATTGAGAGTCTACAGGGTGATTTGTCCGATTCGACCGATTTTTCTTTTATTCATAACTTTGGTATGGCTTGATCAATCTTGATGAAATTTTCAGTGTAGAACAATATGATTATCTTCTTTCAATAATTCCATCACTTTTTCAAAAATACAGAATGGGAATTACGATAAGTTCAGATTAAGAATGCAGGATGAAAAAACCCTATACCTTCCGTTTTCAGAAATTTTCTACTTGCTTCAGATTCTACCATAAGTTTTCATTACTGGAGCGTTTTTGGCACACGAAAAATTTTTAAAGATGTACAATATCGTTTTTCGCTCCAAGGCATTGAGAATATTCTGAACTAGATGGTAAAGCTGTATCGTCCAATAATACAAAGCTCTTCCTGAGTCCTAAAATAAATTTTCCAAATTCGAAATTCATTTTTGATCGCTCATATTCAGATGTATAAAATCATTTAGGTAATTCAAAAAAGTTCTTTATACATACGTGAACCAAAAAATCTACATACTGCTACTATAAATACAGAATGAACATTCGAAACATATGAAAGGCAAAATTATGAATTAACATAATAATGAGTCATTATTCAGGTGATTTTCGGTACACTTCCGGTTTCCTATGAAGCGAATATTCCTAATACATAGTAGTTTCGTTCAAAAATGTACTCACTTATGGCCTTATGGTATGTAAAATATTTAATCACGAATGTATGATAAATAGTTTTAATGAAATTGAAAATTCTCCATGAAAATTAAATCTCTATTTAAATCAAGTTCTTTTAGATCCAGGGTTACCATCACAGTGAACAACTGAATGAGAATATTTTATAAATAATCTGTCACAAGAAGTGTATTTCAACATGCCTCAATTATTTACTCATGCGGAATATGCGGATATGATTTTTGTTTGTGGTTTTTGTAACGGAAATGGAAATGAAGCCAAAATGGAATACCATAGACGATTTCCCAACCGACTTCAACCAAATAAATGTACTTTCGGACGAGTATTCCATTATTCTAAAGAACATGGGCAATATCCTAGAGATTGAGCACAGAGCACAGAGTACATTGATAGGCCAACTCAAAATGAAATTTCGATTCAAATTATTGAACGGGTGGAGGAGGAACCGTCTATTAGTACTCGTCAAATTAGTACCGAATTAGGAATTTCGCAGAGCAAAGTGAGAAAGACTTTGAAGAAAGAACAATTCCACCCATACCACTACCAAAAGGTGCAAGAATTGTTGCCACAAGATCTGCCCCAACGATTACAATTTTGTCGCTGGGTTATTAGTCACCAACGAACTATTTTTCGTAATCTATTCAGCGACGAGGCTATGCTCACTAAGAATGGAATTTTTAATATCCACAATTCCCACGAATAGGCAAGAGACAACCCGCATTAGAAGAAGAGTCATAATACACAACACAGATTTTCTACCAATATTTGGCTTGGAACAATAGACAGAAATTTAGTTGGCACTCACATTTTTGCGGAAAGATTAAATGGTGAAATTTACCTAAATTTTTTGGAAAATATTTTACTGAAAAAATTTTTAATATAGTTATGAAATTGTATTTAAAAACACCATTTTATTACTTATTCTCATCTTGTATTATAAGGGTACTCAGTTATTGGACATACATGATTTTTATGTATATAAAAGACTTGATAAAAGCTTGAAAACACTGAACACTATCGGTTACATTACGAAGTTGCAAACACTTCTATAGAACGTCCTATAATAACTGTTGTATCACCTTGCTCCTGATGTTTCATAGGTGGGTTCCTGTTACCTTTATAAACCCATATTATGAACCTTTTGGTACTATAACCTTTCTGGTCCCACCAAACAAACAGCATTGTCTTCTTACCGAATCAATCTGGTTTTGTAGTCGATGTTGATGGTTAACCCATGATTCCTTCAGTTTGAGATCCTTAAAATAACTTCAGTTTTTATCGCCAGTAACAATTCGATGCAAAACCGATTTTCTTGCGTGTCTTTGAAACAAAGTTTCACAAGTGTTTTTTCGGTTTTCCATCTGTCTTTCATTCAATTCATGTGGTACCCATTTTCCACAGCTTTTAAACGGTCAGAAATCGTTTGTTGTGCAACATACAACATTTCTGCCATTTGCTTTCGATTCAGAGTGTCATATCTATTCAATATCGTTTGCAATTCGGCGTCTTCAAAAATTTTTGGTGGTATTCCACGTTTTTCATTTCTTACATCAAAATCATTATTTCTGAACCGTTAAAACCATCTCTTGCATTATGCTTCTGATAGAGCACGATCACTATATGACTCGGCAAGCATTCGATGTGACTCTGCAGCATTTTTCTTCAAATGAAAACTAGAGTTAATGCTTTCCGCTAATGATCACTTCCTGGTACTAAATTCGACATTTTTAATACGATGAAAAAATATGATGTTGTCTTTTGAATGACTTGATGTATTCTAAAAATGTTTCACAGATGTCATTGCGAACAAAAAAAAATGAAGGCTCGTTCACAAAAAATACTCCCCATTGAAACATTTGTATCTTGACGCTCACATCATCCCAATAACGCCCAATAAGGAACTCGACCGAGATATTTAGACGATGAACAACATACACTATAAAAACTTCAGCTCATCTGGCCAATTCCAATTCAAAATCAATAAGTTCTGTTTATTCCTTTAAGCCTCGAATGTGTTAGAATTATCGGAATAATTGCAAGTCGATTTGCCTCTCCATTTTTTAATTATATTTAATAATTAATAATAGAATTCAGTGTCAAACCAGCAGATTCATTCGAAGATTCTTCGTGCGAGAATAGAAAGCCCTTTCTTTGACCTGCCAGATAAATGGATCTCACTCCTTTCGATTTTCAGTTACGACCATATCAAGGATATTGGGATTTAATAATGAATTACAAGAGTCTCAAAATTTAAATGATTGCGGTCTTGGATATTTTTGACTTTGCTGAAATTCACAGAGCCATACAATTCATTGAGGATAAAAAATTCTTAAACAAAACATGGACTCTACTGAATATTTGGCATACTAACTAAAGATATTTGAGCGAAGAGACATAATGTTTTTATATTCCACTTTTTTGAATTCTGAATTGTTCCCTATTTACGAATTGAGCTATGCCACTGTTTTAATTTGTGGTACACCAAAAAATTGTAAAAACATACTTACTCCGTGTGCAATCCGGTTTTTTTGAAAGCTCTCCTGTGTGAATATCTCTTACTCTTCGAAAAATATTCCACAGCTTTCAGTCCAGAAAATTTGACCGAATTCCTTAATTACTAACATCAAGAGAATACGTTATTTCCAGTTATGTTCTCACAGACAAATTAATTTGAATTTTTCTGTTGAAATGATTGAGATACAATTTTTTTGTGAAGTTCAATGACGAGGTCTGGCCTAAAATTGATGTAGATCATTGAAAGGACATTTTATTTTGAATTGAAACTGTCATATCGATATTTCAGCAAGTAAAAGAAAAACTTCGGTTGATTCTGCTAATTCATGTCAGAGACCACAGATGGAAAGAACTTCAGGTGAAAGTCAAGACAACGCTGCTCCATTTTCTGGTTGACAATTTGAAGGTCACATGGTCCAAAAGACACACGTTACCACCTCTGTATCGAAAATAAATACGCAAATTGAGGAAAATTTGTGAGAGTCAGCATTAGGTTTTTCATTTTGTTTTATTGTTTATTACTTTTCACTAAAAATGGTTCGTAAGTGTTAAAGTTTCAGTAAAGACAGGAATTTTAATTCGAATCTACCGTTCTATAGGTAAGTGTATTGTTTGAACCGAAGTATTTAGTTATTTACATGTTCAGTAGAGTAGAAAGTTTTGATAGGGAAGTTTTCAATGAGATTATTATAAGATAAAATGAGGTTTTCTTGAATTAAGGTTCCCAGATGACGATGAAAACAGAAGAATTTGGGCTTCGCTGTTGGGATGGTCAAGTATTTGCCCAAAGAAAGCAATTTTTTTTGTTCAGATCATTTTGACCCTGAAGAAATTGTGACCCGAGAAAGATTTTATGCGGTTAGGACTTTCAACGAGGGAGCCAAATCAAATCGACATTTTACAAGGAAATGCTTTGTCTATCTTATATAGTCTAAGGTTGAAGCTATCAATAGTTATAGCATTCAAAAAAAGGAGACTCTAGCGAATTCAGAAACTATAGCCCAATAGTTCACTGACCTTCTTTTCGAAAATATTCGATAAGATCTTGACCAATCGACTTTTGTGGTATGTGACCAATTTTAATCTCCTGAAGTGCAATTTATGAGATTACCCGGACTGATTTCAAATCCTTGGACCAGGGTAAACTACCAACAGGATTGTTCCTGGACTGGTCGAAGGCGTTCGACTCTGTAGTTCATGAAATTTTATTGGAAAAACTCTTATTTCTTAGGACTTCATCAGGAGCTATCTGAAGAAAATAGCAAGTATTCATCCAAGTAACCGGAGATATATTTTTGTCGACCGAGAGACTCATTATTTTGGGTATTATTCAAAATATAAGACCCACTTTTGTTTTGCTTTATGTGAAAGATTTCTATGAAATTCTAATCCATAGAAAAATAGTTCCACTGGATTTTGCAGACATCAAGAACATATTCACTATCTCTCAAGTATCCAATATCGGACCTGGCCTTACTACTGTGATGAGCAGTGTGAAAAGTTGGTGTAGGGACAATGCTCTACTGCTAAACACCAATAATACAGATGATTTTCGCTTCTAATGAAATTACTTTGAGGTTTCCTGATTATTTCTTATGAAATAGAAGAAATGAAGTTTCTGGAATGGATTATTCCATGAAATAGAATGATAATTTGAATTATATTATCAGAAAGCTGATCTCTGTAATATAGACTTTTAGAGTACTGAGAGATAACGATTAAAATAAAATTTTGAAGATAGTTTATTTCGCGAACTTTCAGTTGCTTTAAACAGATGGCCTGATTTTCTGATTCAAGCAGTTCCTCCATTTGAAGTATTTTTGTTATTCAGAAATTAGCCTTAATATAAATCATACAAGAATATGACACTTCTACATCTTTCCCATTCACAAACTAAGTATGAATGAAATAAGCTGTTTATATATAGGGTGAGTCTTTGACCACTGCGTTAATTTTAACCATAGATTCTTGTCGTCAAAAGAAACATTTTCTTCCTATAACATTTTTCCAAATTTGGCCCCGTTCAAAAGATATAGAGTGTTGAAATTTCATAAAAAAATTGCATTTTCACCTGTAATATTCAAACGACAATATCAATTGAAATGATCTCTTGTAGAAGGTTTTTGATAACACTCGTGCATATTTTGGCATCAATAGATTCATTCCACTTCTTGTGGGTTTCTCACTACTACTCTACAGATTGGTTAAATTGCATAAAAAACAAATAACGCTTGAACTAAAGGTCCGTATCTCGTACTTCCTGGAATCATTAGTCTTTTTTGCATATAAAATCATTCCTCATCTTTTTTCCTAAATTGCACCATTCTTGAGATATTTGTTGAAAGTTGAAAGGAATTGAATCGATATAATTTTGTCCAAATTTTCTGATTTTCCCAAATCCAACTCTGTGCTGAAATGATTCAATAATCAGATTTGTTCAATGTTGTCATATTTTATGCCTTTATTAAATATTTCTACAAAAGATTGGGGGAAATCACTCCAGTCTATGGTTCCACCACTAAACACTATAGATGAAATTAATCACTGAACAATTTTTGTCTTACATTCACCACAAAATCTAAATTGCCATTTGCTGTATTCATTGTAAATGATGTCTAGCACCTTGTTTAATATTTAATCCAGAATAATATTCCATAATGAATAGAGAAAGTTTTCCATCACTCTTCGGTATATTTTGACCGCTGAAATAGGTAAAGTATTTTCTGTCAGGACCTGTTAAATTGAAGACTTGTCTTTATGAAGAGCTGGTTTTTTATAGCTTCAGGCTTTCAGGGTTCATCAAATTATATCTATTCTAACATAGGAATGCTGCAAATTGAGCTCATATGAGTTTTAAAAACTTCGAACCCAGTCTCCTGGATATGTTTTATACCTTTATTATCTTTATTTCATACACCGATTCAACCTTGTTCACAAACTTAGGAGATAATAGAATTTGACTTAGTTTTGATATTTCTGAATGTTTGTTGCGATGCATAGTTAATTAAAATTCAATCAATATTGAAACTGGAAGCTATAAGCTCATAAACAAGAAAGATTAGAATAGAATGCATTTTCTGACCATAATCATTTCATACTGAATTGAATAATTCAAAACTATCGATATTCGATATTTTCCACATTATTTGAAAGAAATAACTACAAATAACTGTTGACAGTTTCAAACAGAATCAAAACAACAAGGAACCACAGAACATTTTTTTATTTGGAACTACCCACCACCGAGACGTTATAATATTTTAATGTGATAATAATTCACTCTAATTATTCTGAGGAAAGTTATAACTAAAGATCAGTAATAGTTACAGATGTTATGTTTAATTTAGAAAAACATTGCAAACATTAATTTTTTCTCTCCTGGTGTTTGGTAATAAATTAATATTCTATGGTAAGGTATTGAAATCTGACATAATCTATGAATAACCATTATTCAATATTTATGTTCTTGTTTACGTACAGATACTCTGATTATAAAAATCAGTAATCAGTAATTATAGTCTAAACAGAATTGATTCATATTAATGATTTAACAAAAATTTTTCATTACAGAACACCTAGTTGATTTTTCAAAATCAAATTTAGGTATTTCTTCAAGAAAGTATAATTGCACACCTAAATCTGGAACTACTTGTAATCTATCCAGGTAAATTGTTATTGGGATTCAGTACAGGAAATAATCATCAAGCAAAGTAAAATCACTTTAAAATGATTATTCGTAGAGACACAATTCATTGTCGTTGAAGATTTCGAAAAAGATTTTCATATTTTTAACCGTATCAAGAGACCTCATAGACTGGGGTCTCTGTCAAGGAGAAGAAACTTCAGAAATATCAGTGTTTGGAAAATCATAGATGACTTTTTCTGGCTTTGAGTGAAAAAAAAAGCACAGTGACAACCTCTTGCCTTGGGAGTTTTCATAGAAATGATGGTTTTCATGATTTGGAAATTTTAAGAAGAAAATTACAAATGTATGATGATAACACCCAATAATTCTGAGGTTTTTTTGGAATTTCTCACTAGAAAGGCATGGTTTATAATCTTGAAGTAGAAAGAAAATATGGTAGAACAACAAAAATCTATGTTTATGGTGTTGAATTTTTTTTACCAGAAAATTAGTATTTTGTATCTTCCTTCTGGATATGGACCTGATCGGATGAAACATGAGTGAGTGAATAATTTCATAGAGGGAAAATAATGTTTATAAACAATTCAGATTCAATAGTGGATGCTGTGGAAGGTAATTTTCATTCAAACTAAACTGGACTACAGAGGGGTATTTGCCCAATGTGAAAACTTGAAATGCTTATAACTTTTCAACGAAGCTGAATATAGAAAAACCGTAATGGAAAAAGTGTTTCTTTTGATCTCAAGAACCTATGGTTAAAATTAACGCAGTGGTCAAAGACTCACCCTGTATATCGATAAAATTTTTCAATATGCTGCCTGTACATCGAAATGCTCAACTCGACTCTCCGAGTTTTGAGAACAAAATATTTGGGTTAATAATAAATATTGAGCCATAAAGAGTTTGAATTGGCATGCCGAAGCACCAATTTGTAAATTTTTCGACTACACATGTTTGTTTTTTCTTGATTTGTATCGATGGTTCGTGAAAAGAAAAATATATTGTATTTTATTTTATTCCTTTAACTCACCATCATAATTAGGAATGTATATAATAAAAAATGTCGTGACAATTTTTAAGATCATAATTAGTCATTTTATGACTTTATCGACTATTAAGTAGTCTGATATTATACTCCTAATAGTTTCACACTAAACTAAAAGAGGATAAACAGAAAATTGCTGTTAATTTAGGGTGTTCGTCTGATCCGTTTTCCACGATATCCGTGTCTGGATTTAGATGCAAATTGGACCAATTTCCGGATTACAAAGACGAATCCCATATAATTCGTTCCGCAAACATCTTTCGTCGAAACACCGACCAATTTGAATAAAATATTCTATACTCTTTTCGTATCTATTGAACTCCTCGGCCCATCAAATATACTACCTTACACTTGGCTGCATTCCATTTCCATCGATTCTGAGTAGATGCCTTCATTTTCTTGGCATATATACATAAATTTATCGTCACGTACATATCTGACTCCATTTTACGGATACGAGGCGAATACCGCAATTTCAGATTACAATTTGGCAGCATCTGAAGCAAAAAAAAATTATGTGCTCCGCTATTCCCAACGAGAGGTGATATTGCTGAATATTTGATGAGGAGGCTTTCATTATAGCAATAAAATAAAAAAAAAAGTAGAAGAGCACTGAGGTGAGGTGAGATGCTTCCGCGCGGTTGTTCCAAAATATTTCAGTTTACTCGTATACACTATGATAATTAAACAACCACGTAGACATTTGCAAAATAGACCTATTCTGAAAAAAAGTAACTTATCTTCTTCGAACAATAAGTAAGTAAGGAAGTAAGTGAATCCTTTATTTTATAAATTACAATTGGAAGATTAAAACTTTTGAACACATGTGTGCAATTGATTAACAACACTAATTTGGAAATATCTGCCATTTATAGACCCCATGACCTTCCTAAAGAGGAATTTGTAACCGAATTGAAATCATATATTAACTCTTTGAGTAGGGTTAAAAATCATCTTCTGATTGGTGATTTCAATATCGACATTCTGAAAAATGATCACATTAGCCAGGAACATTTGAATAATTGCTTAGAAATGGGATTTGTTCCAGGCTTTCAGACAATCACAAGGCCATCTGATGAAAATTGCAACAGGGGTTCTTGCATTGACAATATTTTCATTAAGGCGGGTACTATGAATTTCAAATCTATCAAATTGGCATCACTATTTAATGACCATTATCCTCTGTTTGTAACACTTGATGATCTCAAACACAAGTACAGAAAGAGTGAATCTAAGCCAATTCACTATGGTAAGTTAACAAAACTGGCATTCGAAATTAACTGGAATTCAGTGGTACCACTACTCATGGATGATCCTAACCTGGCAGCTGACTCACTTCTTAGATTAATAACTGAATGTGTTAACCTTGCTAAGATGAAAGTTAGAAAAAATCGTTTCCTGCTTCACGAAGCCCCTGGAGAACTGAAGGTATATTGAGGTCTTTTAGTAGGAAAGAAATGCTATATTTCATTTGGAAAATGCAACCTGAAAATCTACAACTAAAAATGGAATATAAAAGTTATGTAAGAGTTCTTGACAAGGTAATAAAAAAGCAAAAATTATTCATGATAAAAAAGCGGTAGGAATGAACATCCATAGTTACAGGGGTTTGTGGTCAATTATTCGTGAAAAACTCGGCAAAAACTGTAAAAAAGATGACACTGTTGATTTTATATATGATGAGAAAAAATCTAAAATTCAAGATCCATTTCAGATTGCTAATAGTTTTGGTAGGTATTTCGGTAATATCGGTAGACAACTTGGAGATAGTGTTCGACAGGCAGGTATGGCTCAGAATAGACTTTCCCAGCTTAATCCCCATTCTGTGTTCCTATCGCCTACTGATTCGAACGAGGTAGTCAGTATAATTGAAAATATGAAAATGAAAAGCGGTGGAGATGATGACATTAATGTAAAAACCGTTCTTGCTCTAGCCGACTTCATTGCTGAACCTCTTGCCCATATAATAAATTCGAGCATTGATAAAGCAATTTCGCCAGATGCTTTCAAGCGAGCTATTATTAAACCAATTCCTAAAAAAAGGAGACAAGCATAATATGTCGAATTATAGACCAATCTCATTGATGTCTAATCTAGCGAAAATTTTTGAAAAGATAATTTGCTCCAGGATTTCAAACTTTATCAAAAAACATAAATTAATATCGAAAAGACAGTATGGTTTTATGGAAAAATTAGGTACCAAAGACGCATTGAATTATTTGACTAATCTTGTTTACCAGAGGCTTGATAGAAGTGCGCCAGTAGCTGTAGCTTTTTTAGACTTAGCAAAAGCTTTCGATACAGTCGATCATGAAATTTTGTTGGAAAAGTTGAACAACTATGGTATTAGAGGTAGAGCTCATCAGCTTCTCAGTTCATACTTGGAAAAAAGATGTCATAGGGTGAAGTTTGGGGATGTGGTGGGTGAATATTGTGAGGTGAGAGCGGGAATTCCTCAGGGTACTGTTTTGGGGCCATTGTTGTTTGTTTTATATGTTAATGATATGTTGGACATTGTACCTGATGTGATTTCTTTTGCAGACGAAACTGCTGTTGTGTCGACTGGTAATAGTTGGAAGGAAGTTGAGGATAATATGAATAAGTATTTGAAAGAAATAAGTACATGGTTGTCGTCAAACAAATTGTGTCTAAACATCGATAAGACGGTCTATATAACTTATGGTAATTACTGCAATAGTGTTCCAGATTCTTTGAATGTCAATATAGGTGGGAAACTGATAACAAGGGTGAACTCAGTCAAGTATTTGGGGATATTCTTCGATAATAGCATGAGATGGGAAAAGCATATCGAATATTTGTTGACAAAACAAGATATTTAGTTTTTATTTTCCACAAACTCGCAAAGATAATGCCTGGTGATGTCCTTCGAATGCTTTATTATGCACTATTTCATGGTATTATGAGTTATGGAATTGTGGCGTGGGGTGGAGCTTACTCTAACTGTCTAAATCTATTGAAAAACCATCAAAAAAGAAATTTAAAATTAGTTAATAAGGGGAAAATCGTTCATAACAATCCTTTGACAATGGAACAGCTTTTAAGAATTAAAGGCTGAATTTATGAATTCAAAAAGTATTACTAGGAACAAAAGTATGCAAGTGCCTATAAGATTCAGGACGGTCAGTAGTAAGAAAGAGTAGCTTTGTGAGAGCAATCAATGTCTTTAACTTGCTTCCTAATGAATTAAAGATTTTAAGAAGTCGATATTCTAGGAAAATCAAATTGAAGAAATGGGTTTCGTCAAATTTGTGATTGGGACAAATGCATATTATAATTGTTATTTGAATGTAATTATGTAGATGGTAAGAAGGGGTTAACAGTTGTTTTAGTTAGTATAAGTGATTGATTGTTGAAGAGTTCATGCTGTAGTTTTGTAGGTTTTCACTTCAATTGATTTTTTGTTGGTAGTATGGAGTAACTTGTTGACTTTCCACGCCGAGCTCACGAACAGGCAATTTGATTTTCCTCTGTGAGCTACACATGGTTTACAATTGTTAACTTGTGTGTATTTCGGTAATAATAAATAAAAAAAAATACAAGATTGTGAAAAAGAGATACGTCACATAAAGAAAATTGAAATAACAATACGATTATTGAATATTAAGAGCAGTGGTAATAACTATCCATCCATTTTCACCATCATTATATCCAAAGTACTCTGATAAGGAATATGGCTTCAGATCCATTAATAATTGCTTGACCTGTACTGTCTTTCGGTATTTATTGCTTTCATTATTGGGGGCAACTTCTTAGAAGCTGATAAAAAGCATCAGTTCTCAAATATAGTCAACTGATGATTTGGGTGATTGTAATTTAAATTCCTTTAATTAATAATTTAATTGATTTAAGGTGACTTATCGAATTCTTTGAATTATTTGAATTATTTCATATACGTAGAGACCTGTCCAAACAAGAATTTTATTCTCTTGGAAGCGATTTCTGCAGGGTTCTAAGGGTTCTAAATTCAAAATGGTTCGAAGAGTGCGTTTTTACACTATGAAGAGTTCGTTGACCTCTCCTCTATTTCCCAAGATAATTATTCCAAATCTTATAGTGTTGACTGAAATCTCGAAAAGTACATAGTTTTCAAATTGACCTGGTTAGAGTAAGGTTTTGAAACAAGCAAAGAATAAAAAGCAGAGTTCAATATCCCTCTCACACCCTCAATGTGCAGATTCCACTGAATGTTTTGGTCTATGGTCAAGCCTAAAAATCTAGTTGATGAAACTAGGTTTGCAATCTGAATTTTTTTGGGTGAATTTTTGTAGGATATAATTCTGTAAAAAACATTGCACTAGTTTTTACTGCTTTCAAGGTGAGGTAATTACTTCAGAACAAGTCATTAAGGCGGTCGCTACACATTTGAAGTGTTTTTGTAAGAAATTTCTGGTTCTTCTCTCAAATCAGCAAATCAAATTCGTCAGCGAGGTTCACCAAACGAAGTTCACATCCTCCACTGCACCATTTACGGTACGATATTATAATATGGCGACGAATGAGAGTGACGTTGATGCGAGTTCCCAAAAAGACGGGGAAGATAATGGGTTAAGATGTGCCTATTGTGCAAGAAAAGTTAAAGATTATGTGAAGTGTGGAAAATGTTTCTATAATTTCCACAAATCATGCTTAATTCGATCCGGCAGTTTGGAAAATGCAGCATGTAAGCATGAGAGGTTAGAAACCAGTGATAGTCTGATAGATTTGAAGGATGAAATATCGCAGAATAAAATATTGGAAATGGAAAATGCATATCTCAAACAATTGGTAAAGGAAATCACAGAGAAAAACGATATATTGATACAAAACAATAATCTTCTATTGGAAAAGATAAATTATCTTGAAAATAATGGAAAGCATGATAATATCAGGGCGTTGCCAAAAAAAACGAATCAACAAGTTACGATAAATGATGTAAACATAAACAGAATACCGCAAAACATCAAAAATAACAATGTTCGAAAAGAAGGACACTTCGGTGACTCAGAAGATAAGAATGACAAGCCTAGCGACGCAAGTGCAAATGAACTACACCACAGAGAAATTAAACAGGGATATAACCTCAATACACGAAAAACAATAACAATGGAAACTGAAGGAAGTGTAATGGAATCTGATTCTGATCGTAAATCAGATGAATTTATTACTGTTCAATCTAGAAGAAGAAGGAAACCAAACATTGGTACTGGAATAACGGAGAGCACAACATTCAAATCTGTGAAAGCACATAATGAAATGAAGAAAATATGGATGTTCATTTCTCACATAGGTGAAAGCGTGGAGGAGGAAGAAATACAAAAATACATTGCGAACAGAGGGAAAAAGGAGCTAGATGAGGTATCCGTTAGAAGGCTGGAGGTAAGAAACCAGGAGGATCTCAAGTATAAGTGTGTTTTGGTAGGCGCCCCACTAACGATGAAAGAGGATTTATACAAGGATGAATTCTGGCCAACAGGAATTAAATATGCAAGATTCGATTTTCGGAGGGGACAGCATTTTTTAGAGAAAAACAGGATGTAAGTTTGATCAGTCAAGATAACAAAACCAATACAAAAAGGTAAGAAAAAAGAATTGTGAGAGTGAAAGAGCTTTCAATATTTTACACCAGAATGCATGTTCTGTAGGAAATGCGATGGAACTTATAGAGCAAACCTTAAAGGACCATGGGGATGTTCAGATTTTCTGTATAACAGAGCACTGGAAGACTGAAAAACAGCTTCAATATTATGCCATTAGAGATTTTTCACTCTTGACCTTTTTTTGCAGAGATGAGAATCAGCATGGGGGAGTTGCAATATATGCCAGAAATAAATTACAGGCCAAAGAACGGAAGGACATTAAAAAATATTCAATTAAAGGAAAATTTGAGTGTGCGGGAATCGAATACAGCATTGAAGGAGTTAAAAATGTTTGTATTACAGTATACAATGATGGAAATGTGAACATAATCTCAGAAAAGTTAGAACCTTTATTGCAAAAACTTCATAGAGAAAATGCCACAGTAACCCTAGTTGGGGATTTCAATATTAATATGATTGAGGACTCTGTTAAAAAAATGGAATTACTTAATATGATGGGAACATACAACCTAAAACAGACAATATATCAACCTACAAGGATAACTTCAATAACAGCTACCTGCATTAATAACATCTTCACAAATACTGAGCTTTTATAAGTAACAAGTGTTCTTCAAACCCACATCTCAGATCATACAGCACAGAAAATAAGCTTCAAAGCTGTAGGTAACTACATAAATAAATCTTTAAAGCGAATCACATCTCAGAAAAATATCCAAGTATTTAAAGAACTATTAGCAAATGAAGATTGGAAGCACTTTTATGAAATACCTGAAGATGATGTTAATGAGCAGTTCAATGTGTTCCATGCCATTTGTGTGAGGCATTTTGATAGAGCTTTTCCACTTAAGAAAGTAACAATGAACACAAAACCCAAGATAAATAACACCGATCCTATTATCAAGAAAGCAAAAAATCGACTGGATACCTTATTGGTTCTAAATTCATGTAACAGTTCATTCAAGCATGATTATCGTACAGCCAAGATTGAATATGATGAATTATTAAAGAGGCAGAAAGTTCAAAGATATGAAACATTGATAGAGAATTCTGACAATAAAAACAAAACCTTATGGACATTGATAAATTCAATGAAAAATAAACCGAGAAGCCAAATTGATTTGAATGAGAACCTAAGAAAATCGCCAATGATATGAACAATTTCTTCATTAATGCTGCACAAATATTGACGAAAGACCTTTCAGTAAATAATGCCACTAATAATATCAAAGAACTAGACATATCTTTAAGACTAAAAGGGATAACAGAAAATGAATTATGTGACATAATCAAATTGATGAAAAATAAATACTCAAGTGGTTTTGATGAAATATCTAATAATATTATAAAACAAACAGCTGAAGAAATAATTCCAATGTTGAGACACATAATAAATAACTCTTTCAAATATGGAATTTTTCCAGATAAATTGAAGATTGCAGTTGTCAAGCCGATCCATAAAAAGGTGAAATAAATGACTATAATAATTATAGACCAATAAGTATCTTGCCAAGCTTCTCCAAAATTATAGAAATGGCATTTGGAAGACAAATAATGGGACATTTCCTGGAGAATGAGATATTTGGACAATATCAGCATGGTTACTTGAAGGGGAAATCTATCAAAACTGCAATTTATCACTTTATAAGTAAAATAGTGGAAGCTTTTGAGGATAAGGAGCTGGCGATGGGAATGTTTTTGGACCTGTCCAAAGCATATGACAGTGTTGACAGTGACAGATTACTGAAGAAGCTGGAACTCTATGGAATTCGAGGACCAGCATTACAATGGGTCAAATCATATTTTTCGTGCAGAAAACAATTGGTAGAAATTAAAATGAATGAAGAAACTGTCAGATCAACTACACAAGATATAATTCTGGGGGTACCACAGGGCAGCATCGTTGGCCCCCTTTTCTTTTTGATATACCTCAATGACTATGGACTAAATTGTGAAATGAACAAAAAAAGGAGTAACCACTATCAACTATGTTGATGATACTAATAAACTTGTTACTGAAAGATTTTTCCAGGATCTTAAACAACTATGTGAAAGTACATTAGAGATATCAAAAGAATGGTTTGAAAATAACAATCTGATTTTAAACAAGCCAAAAACACAATTAATACTTTTCACACCAACACACTCAAAAATTGAGAATGCTGATCACATAATCTTGAATCAGGAAAAATATGACCTTGCTCAATACACCAAATTCTTAGAAATCTATATAGACAAAAATCTAAATTGGAACGAACACATAATCCACCTAAGCAAAAGTGTAACATCATCTATTTATGGTTTGCGAATTATGTCTAAATATATCGGTAAATCTTTCCTGAAAACAGTATATCATGCAACTGTAGAATCAAAACTGAGGTTTGGTATAATATTTTATGGATCAGGAATATGACGTCACTGTTCGTGGTACAGAAGAAGGCAGTAAGAATAATGAACAACTTGAAATATGACCAATCCTGCAGAAACGAATTCAAGAAGATGGGAATTTTAACCATTTATGCAATATACATACAAGAATGCATTCTCTTCATTAGGAATAATACCATACTATTTGAAAAATATCTAAATGAGAAGAAATTCTATGAAACCAGAAATAAAGACTATCTTTTTCCCAAATTGAATTTGACAACATCCCAAAAACAAGCTGAATATAGATGTCTCAAATTATATAACGCCTTACCAAATACAATTAAAACTATAACAGATGGAAAAATGTTCAGGAGAAGATTATTTAAATTTCTCTTAGAATTGGAGCCCTACACCTTAGAAGAATTTTTAGTTTAACTATGTTTACATTTATTATCTTATGTTACATCTATCATATGTATGTTGCTTTGACTCTATTTCACTTCGTCTCCACTTAGCTTATTGTAGTTTTATGGATAGGATTCGAAATAAAGAACTATTATTATTATTATTATTATTACGGAAACCAGGAATAGGAGAGGACCGACAATACTTTCCTGACCGAGTAAGTAGACCAGCTCTGAAAAGTAGTCTATTACTTCATATTCGACTACCACCTTCTGTGCTCGATCTTTCAAGTATGATTCGAACCACTAAGAGAGCGCTCCCCCTTATTTCCAGAATCTCCAGTTTATTCAAAAGGATCTCGTGGAGAACTGACTCAAAGGTCTTCGTTAGGTCTGAAAATGCACCCAGTATATACTCCCTATTCTCAACTACATAGATTATTCCATTTATGAAGTTGGTTTGCAGTGTTCGTTGAACGGTTCCTTATGCAGGCATGTAGATAGTTACTGAACATGTTATCAGTCAGAATAAAACTTCTTACTCTGTTCACTATGGCAGTCTCGAATACCTTGGAGAAACTTGTGAGTGTGTTTATAGGTCTATAATTTCCTATTTTTATTTGGTATTTTTAATATTGGTACAATTGAAGCTACTTTCAAACTATCCGTAAATGAGTGAGTTATTCACGATGAATGCTAGAAGCTCGCTGATTTCTTGAGCGCATGATTTCAGTATGAATACTGGAAATTCCTCCACCCCACTGGTCCGTTTGTTCCTTAACTTTCGAACTATATTGTGAATTTCAATCCCTAGTACCGGACTCCAAAAAAAAGTTGATTTGCAATATTTCTTAATCTTAGAACATGAGTTGCCACTATTCGCCATGGGTTGCTGGTAAGGGATCATCACTGATGTTGAGAAAAGTGAACTGAATTATATTTATTTCCGTAGGATGCCCATTTGTTTTAACATTTGCTGACTTCTTCGGGCCTTTGATATCCTTGACTATATTCCAAACTACCTTGCTCTTGTTTTCCGTTTTATAAATTTTATTAGAGTAAATACGCTTTCTCTTTCAATAAGTAGCTGATTGTTCAAATTTTTACGTCGCTATATTGCTCCGTATAAGTGCTCTTAACATTTTAGTGTGTAAAGAATATCGAGTTTCTCATTTTGTTTTTCTATTTTTTTTTAATTTATAATAAACTTTTGTTTTACTTGGTCTGCAAATTTTTTTACGAAGTCGAAAATTGGTTTAAAAATATTCATGAAAATTTGAAATTGTTTCTGAACGTCTTCAGCCGGTCAAGAATATACCTCCGCCCAATTAAATTCCTTCATTGTATCCATAAATTTGATTATATTTTCGTGACTGAAATCTTATATGAATTGAATTTTATTCTCAGAACAGGAATATCCTGTTATCCTAGATGATCAAAGAGTAGGAAATTCAGATTTTGGGATTCAAAATTGGGTAAGTCTATGTCTATGTTTTAGAATTTGATGTAACTCTCGCTGGCTCGAATATAGATTGTTCGAAGCTAAATGAATTTGAAAGTGACAAAAACTGGCATGATACTTCACTACTAATCAATAGAGAGAACCTGTAACTAATGTATCTGTTTATACACGCTACAACTAAGAACCTGCTAACGAACAATGTTATTAAATATTTTCATTTAATTTTTAAAATTGATTTCCTTTTCAGGTGAAATAAATATACAGGGACTTTCACGAGGAAACTACTGAACGTATTTTCATGAAATTCAGCACTTATAAGTATTTCACGATGCTGATGAAATCTAAAATATTTTCAAGGCATGAGCACCTCCGATTTTTCCGGAAATGACGTCAACTTCCGTTTTTCAAATTAGAACACGATTTTTTTATTGCAGAAATAGATTCCTTAGAAAATTTCAAGTTATTTTGATGTAACATTTTTCAATTTTGGTTGGAAAATTCTCTCTGAGCGGGAAAATTCGAAAAAAAAATCGAAAATAGAGCTCCGCTGAAACAAGAATAACTTCGAGGTTTTTGGATGGAAAATTTTCATTTTTGGGATTTTTCAAGATGTGAGATTGATGTATCCATCTTAAAATTCGCAACCGCGATTCATGATACAGGGGTGCAAAAATCGCTTTCAAAGTAAGGGATGACAAAATCGTGAAAAATCAATTTTTTCAAATTAGAACCCCATTTTTTTATGGCAGATATTGAATCTACGTTAGAAAATAATGTGAGTGTATGCATCATACCCTTGCCCTAAAGTGGATATTTTCTGAGTTATTCACAAATAACCCTTTTTCGTCTTGAATTTTCAGCTATTTCTTTTCCCTTCACGCCAAAGAGATGATATTTTCAGGAACTGTTACTTAAACCATGTTTTAAATTTTACTACCCTAATATGCATGAGGAAAAAATACAGGTTGTTCCTAAATAGATCGCGAATTTGGATTCGAATTTGTATCGGAAACCTCTTTATTTCAACTAATCGGCCATCGGTTTTCTCTCCAGTGATAAAAAAATAATTCCTTATGAACCATATGCAAAAACTTACCATGTTTTACATTCTTTTTGGCGCTCTTGTTCACCTGAACAGAGTGCTTATCAATTTGCCCAAATGTCTGTGACTTTCGAATTTTTGGGCAAAAGTGGTATCAATCGTTTTGTTTGGACCTACTGATGAATAATCCGTGGTCAAAATCGATTCTGTCCGTCCGTCCGTTCCGTGAACACGATAACTCTCGAACGGATGAAGTTAGAGAGTTGAAACTTTCAGAATAGGTTTGAGGTATAAATATCTCGGCTAAGTTCGTTATTCGGTCGAATCGGCCGAATAGGTTCGAGTAACAAAAAAATTTTTTTTCAAATGACACTGTTCAAATAAAAATTTTTTATGGTGCAGTTTTATCAGACGTATACAAAAATACCACTCTCGACTTCGACAAGCTAATAGTTCTGGAGATATGATTTTCGAAATTTAAATAATTGTTAGTGGTTTACAAGAGCGCCTAAGCCAACTGACCTCAGGTCAGTGCTTTCTAAATTTTTTTATATGATAGATATCATTAATTACATCTGCCAAATTCCTCTTTATTCAGTAGCATTTTGTGTTTACTATTAATTTGGTGATAATTCGTATTAAGTTATAAAATCGATCACCATGCCTAATTTCACCAATGAAGATTATTTAAATCTCATTCTACTTCATGGAGAATGTAATAAGGTTGTAGATAGAACGATTCGACCGTTCATTGAGAAGTTTCTGACCGACCCAGAGCAACGAGAGATACCATTAACAGAACCATGACAAACTTGAGAAATGTCGGATCTTTCGTTAAAAAAACTATACACAGAGAAAAAAGTGTAGTAGAAGATGAGAACAACGAAATTACAGTTCTTGCATATTTTCGCGTGAATTCTCAAAATTCTCTCAAAGATGCCGAGATTGCTCTGGGATTATCTCAATCGAGTATTTGGAGAATATTGAAAAAACATAAAATGCACCCATATAAATTCAATAGGGTACAGCATTTGAAGGAAACTATGATGATTCGATTTCAAGAGAATGAAAACTTTTTGGAGTGTATAAATTGGACAGATGAATCTAAATTCACAAAGAATGGTTCTTTCAATAGACATAACAGTCATTAATAGGATGAAGAGAACAACCACCACGTCAGACAATGGAACTTTCAAGAGACCTGGAGTTTCAATGTTTTTTGCGCCATCAATAATAATGCAATTCTCGATGTTCACATTTATGATGGGACTTTAACTGGTAAGAAGAATACTACACATGTTAGATATTCTGACAAATTGACTTTAATAATTGAGCCGCTAGTACAGATACATAATGACTTATGGTATCAACAAGATGGCGCGCCTCCACACAATTCACTCAATGTGTCAAATATCCTATACAGGCTATTTGAAGATCGATGGTTGGCGAACAATGGTCCACATCTTTGGCCACCACGTTCTCCCGATTTAATTCCTTTAGACTATTATGTTTGGGGTAGGATAAAAAATATTGTCTACTCAACTCCCCTGACTGATAAAGAGGACTGAATAGAACGAGTCAGAAATGCGTTCAGGTTTGTTTAGATTTTTAGATTCATAGTTTTGAAACTCAATTTGGTTTTTAAACACTTTTGCAGATCTCTTCCTTCTGATGAAATAAGAAGAGCAACGCACGAAGCATTCCTAAAACGTATAAATAAATGTCTAGAAATTAACGGTCAAAACTTTGAGCATCTTTCTAGTTATAACTGCGAGAGTTTGCCACGGTTCTCCTAATAGTAACTTGAAGTTGGTTTCATCAAGGGGTGAAAAATCTACAGCATGGTATGGATCAGAAGCCGCCTCCTATCAAGATCGCATTAACAAAAGTGAAGAATCTATTAAGGAAAGATGGAAAGTGATATCGGAGCTAAATAGTAATAAAACCAACAAAACAAATTCGTTAATCATCGTGGAAAATGAGGAAAACACTGATCATTAAGTGCTTGAGTATATGTTCAATACTTTTTCAAGGATGCCATTAGCAGTGAGCGATAAATTAAACAGACAATTCGTTCATTACAGTTTCAATGTCGGCTGATGGGAAAACATTTCATTTATATCCTTTCAATAGCGAAGAATTACAGAACTAATGCTCCAGAAAACTCAACAATAAAATATTTTACTGGACAGATGGGGTTCCCCCTTTTTCAGTTAAGAGGTGTCTGCATCTACTTGTAGGCTCACTATGCCATTTGATCATTTTGTCCTTCTGTGAGACACAATTCCCAAATAAACTTGAAATGAATGAGTTGAATGAGTTCATTTTTATCCTCAAGAGAAACGATATGCATGATATGAAAAACTATAGGTCTGTTACAATAACATTCTCAAAGATATCTGAGAAGAGTTTTCTTGATAGGCTGATGGAATTTCTGGATGAGAATGATCACGTGTCGTCTATGCAGCATGGGTTCTGCTCGGGCAAGTCAACAACAACGACAATTAATGTAATTTACGATAAAAAAGTGATTGATTTGGGTTTGGAGGAGTGCCCGGTATCCAGGAATTTTTATGACTTGAACAGAGCTTTTGGCTGCGTCGATCTAAATTTATTGATGTGAAAGCTCGAGTTGTTGGCGATGTCTTGGAGTGGGTGAGGTCTTTCTTGAGTGTTCGATAGCAATTCGTTCAAGTCACTCAAGTGGAGGATGAGAGTTTGAAGACTGACTGTTCTGGCTTGACTGGGATGGACTTAGGTGTTGTCCAGGGTTCGGTGTTGGCTGCCAAACTTTTTGTTGTATATGTTAATGATATTGACTCCGCGGGATCTCATGAATTCATTAATGCATATTGTCTCAGGTAAATCACAGGGGGAAATAAGAGACCGATGCTGATGTCCTCATACGGTTTGAAGAATGGTTCTGCAATAACAACATAAAAAAAACTTCAGCATTCAGTTCCATAATATTCATGTAAAATTGGATACACTAATTGATCAAGGTGATGGTCAAATTTGTAAGCAGGTTGATCACTCAGAATTTCTGAGTGTCTTTATTGATTGAATGGAGCTATTCGCCGGAAAAGTGCTCAGATGTGTGTGCACATGTGAGGCACATTCCACCGCATAGGCTGCAAGTATTTTGAGTATATGGAGCTGCTGAAAGGCATTCCTACAGCTATCTGTTTGTTTAAGGCCCAATATTTTCCTTATTGCATTTTTCTGGAGAATTAGGAAGTCACGTGCTTGAGTTGACATACCCCATAGGAGTATTCCGTATGTGGCAATCGAATGGAAGTTGGCAAAATAGGCCATCACTGCTGCATTTCTGGAGGAAGCTTTGCTCACTACTGAGATGGTGTATACTGCCACTGTAAGTCTCGTCTTCAGCTCGGTGATGTGTGGTCCCCAAAAAAGTGCTCCATCAAATATAATTCCCAGTAATTTGATTGTTTCGTCTTTGCTACTTCTTATCCTTAATTGTTGTGTTTTAGAATCATTGATAGCTAGAGCATTACAGTTGAACCAGTTGTTTGATGTCCAATAAACATATCTCTCTCTCTAATATTCTCAGTTTATCAATGTCTGTTGCCCTCATAAGAAAGGAAGTAACATCTGCGAACAGGAGTGTAATAAGATAGATGGTTTGCTGAGTTTTGGTGAGATTCAGATCATTGATAAATATAATGAATAGTAATTGTCCCAGATTTGATCCCTGTGGGACCCCAGATTTCATTCTCTTCGACTCTGATAGTATGCCGCTCCATACAACCCATTGTCGCCTGTTTGAGAGAAACGAAGATAGCAACCCCATAGCAACACCGCACACACCATAGAGCTGCAGTTTTCCTTCCAGTATTTCATGATCCACGGTATCAAAGGCCTTTGATAAATCTCCAGAAATGATCCTAACTGGCCATACAAAATAAGTAGTATCTCTGGCATAGCTTTGTTCATAGTATTTCAGGGAATATAAAATATTAACAATATTCAGTTCATTTATATACGAGGGCTGATCCCGTTGGTCCGCCCCTGGCCCATTTATAAACCAAAATAATTATTTATTTTCACATAGTATTGTAACCTGGTATGTATAGACTAACGCTACAAACATACAAGTCTGAACATGTTAACGCGTGCCTACTGTAACGTCCGAGGTCGAGAGAGTCACGTATCAGTATCAAAATGGATCGCGTCGAGCAGCGAGCGGTGATTAAATACTTGCGTTTAAAAGAGATGACCCCAACTCAAATTCATCAAGATTTGGTGGATACATTAGGGGAATCTGCAGTATCATATGACATAGTGAAAAGGTGGTGTCGTGAGTTTAAATGTGGTAGACAGTCGTGTATAGACGAACATGCAGGTGGAGCGCCCATAACCGTTACTACCCACGAAAATGTTAAAAGGTCCATGATCTCGTGTTGCAAGATCGACGTGTGACTATTAGACAATTAGTTGAAGATACTGGTCTCTCATATCATGTGGTACAGAATATACTTACTGCCGAATTAAACATGAAAAAATTGTCGGCGAGATGGGTACCACGAATGTTAACAGATGCACACAAGCAAACTCGAAAAGACATTTGCAGTCGTCTTTTAACGCGGTATAGACACGACAAAGAAAATTTTCTTGCAAGATTGGTGACAATGGATGAGTCCTGGATCTACCATTATGATGTAGAGACCAAAATACAGAGTAAGGAGTGGACACACCGAGGTTCACCACCGCCGAGAAAATTCAAGATGCAACCTTCAGCAGGGAAGGTCATGCTAACCGTATTTTGGGATGCTGAAGGCGTAATTTTGGTAGATTTTCTGCAGAAGGAGCCACAATTACAGGTGCTTATTATGCCAACTTAATTCCTAAATTACGTGACGCGATAAAAGAAAAACGTCGAGGAACGTTGCGCAAAGGTGTTCTCTTGCATCAGGATAATGCACCCAGTCACAGGTCCGCCATTGCAAGAGCTGCAATAGCTCAAGCAGGTTTCGAATTAGTTGAACATCCACCATATTCGCCAGATTTGGCCCCCAGCGATTACCGTCTGTTCCCAAAACTTAAAGAACACTTGCGTGGTAAACGATTTTCTTCAAATAATGATGTGATATGTGCGGTAAATAACTGGTTTGCAGACGTTGAACAATCTTTTTTTCGGGAAGCATTAGAAATGTTAGAACATCGATGGGAAAAATGTGTTAACCTTAATGGAGACTATGTAGAAAAATAAAAGTAAAATATTTGCAATTTTTTATTGTGAGTGGGTCAGGGCGGACCAACGGGATCAGCCCTCGTATATATATATATAGATGATTCTCGTGGGTTAGCAGTCAAATAAAAAGTAGAAGACTCTTTTATCCTTTACTCGAGCTTTCAAAACAATTTGTTTCTTTTCAAGAGTGCTGCAAATTATTAAAAATCAATTGGTGAACAGGTTACAGATCTTCAGTACTTACGATAGCGAGATTGATTATGAAATGATGTTCATTAAATCTTAATCTAATTAACATGAATTCAAGACCTTAAATTATGATAGCTCAAAAAATATAATAATGATTGACAATTTTGGATGTCATTTAAAGACGTGAACATCGAAGTGGAATCTTGAGAGCTAGGCATATGTGATATACAATACAAGCTTTAATTTAGAATCAGATTACTTAGAATAAGAACATATGTTCGGTGTTAAAAGATTTTGTTATTCACTTATATCTAAGTTTGAAACGTTAGTCACATTTCTTGTTTTTTCTATAGAAATCAAGTAAGAATACATTGTGCTCAAAGAGTTAATATCCTTCCTAGAGTTCATGGAGTTATCATATTGTGATATTCTCACCATTTCCATAAATGTTCCTTTTTTGAAATTAGGTTCTGAATCTAATATTTTTATATTTTCATAATCAGGATGATGATCTTCAGAATTCATCTATATACTTTATATTCAGTCACGAATTTTCTTAAATTATATATATATATATATATATATTACGAGGGTTACCTTTTATATTTCGGGATTAGACAACCTTTTGTGTTGCAATCAGCCAACTGACAGCTTTATCGTAAAGCTTGACATTTTTGAAGTTATACGTAGTTAGAATGTTTTGACATACGAGCGTTATTTTTGTTGTTTACAGTAACCTAAAAGATTCATCATCTCGCCCAAAAAAACGGGATTAAATCGTGAACATTTTCGTGCGAGTTTTTTTTACAACTTTTGACGTGAATTAACTCAACAAGAGTGCATTGATGAGCTCAATTCAATTCTTGGCAAGTTTTCTCCATCAAGGACATGTGTTCATCGATGGTATGGTGAATTCAATTGAGTTCGTAGTTCACTTTTCGTGAAGGTCGACCAAAATCAGTTGATGTTCCGAAAACCATTGATGCTGTGCGCCAACTTATATTGTAAGATAGTCATGAGACCTACCGTGAGATTGACACAACCTTAGGCATTAATGGGATCGCCATGCATTCAGCATTGCATGAAAATTTGACCGGGAAAAAAAGTATTTCGTGTATGATCCCACCCGATTTGTCAATCGCTCGTGTCGATTGGTGGAAATAAACGCTCAAAAGATACTATAGCGGTGCTTCGAAGAACGTGATAGGTGATGAGTCGTGGATTTACGCGTATCAGTCTGAAAGTAAACAGCAGTCGACAGCATGGGTGTTTTGTGATGAGCCAAATCCAACAGAAGTTGCTCGCGCACGAAGCAGTTCCAAGCAAATGGTCACCCTTCAACACGACAATGCGAACTCTCACACATCGGTTCAAACGATTTGATGAGACATCCGCCGTATAGTCCTGACTTGGAACTGAATGACTTCCTTTTGTTCCCATACATAAAAAATAAAATGAGAGGTCAAAGTTTCTCGTCACCTGAAGAAGCGGTTGATGCGTTCAGAATGCATGTTTTGGAGATACCTCAATTAGAGTGGCCAAAGCGCTTCCACAATTGGTTCAAACGCAGGCAAAAGTGTACAGATCTTCATGAGAAATATTTTGAAAAACAATAAAGGGATTATTAATATTTGATTTTTTCTCTAATCCCGAAATATAAAACGCAACCATCATATTGCACATTTATTTTCCTGAAATGTATAGTTTTCAAGGTATTCGATGTTGAATAATTTGAGATTTGGTAAAAATAGAGTATATATATGAGTTATAAGTTTATGTTTTTGGTTTGAGACCTTTGTTATCGATAACTAATTCACTTAACAGGGTTGAAGGTCAGGATTGTTGGAATAAAAACCAATTCTCAGACCATTGCCGACATGTTTCGATTTTATTCTAAAATCTTCAGCTAATTTCTGAGGAGTATTATTTCTAGTTTTCAGTTTTAGGTTCAGATCATCTAAATGAGCCATGTAATTGAGAGATGAATCTAATTTAACTCCTAAGTATTTTGGAAAGGAATTATGTTCGATAGGGGAATCATTGAAAGTTACAGCTAATTTCCTATATTTTCATGAGCTGTGGTGAACTTCAAATTAGAAAAATAAGGTCAGATCTCTTTATTATTTAGTATTACCAGAAGCGCCCAAGATTGAGCAAAGATGTTCTAATTCCTTTGTTATTATAAGCATTTTGAAAACTGCTCATATAAACTCTCAACTCTTCTTCTCTGTGAATAATAATTTTATTACAATTGGAAACTTGTTTTATTCACATTGCAGACATTTTTTTCACCAAAGATAATTTTTGGATCTACTCTTAGAGTATAACCAGCGACTCAGGAAGTGCGCTACTCTTCATTAAGATATATCTATTATTATTTAATTAATACAAATCTTGACCTGTTAAATTTGGCATTCTTCAAAAATTCAGAAATAACAGAGTCATAATCACTCGACATAGTTAGATTTTAAAATTGAAGTATTCAGAAAAATTCGGAATTCCTCACAAAATTTCTAAAATATCTATGATTCATACATTGTTATGATGTATGTCATGATTATGACTATGTCAAATTAATTTCAAAGCTTGTGAAAGAGAGAAATCCTCTTCTCATTACGTTCTGAAGTTTGTAGGATGTCAGTTAAACCATTTTAAACCTCAATTCAAAGAAACCCAACATTGTGTAAGTTATTCATTCCATTTTGCAGTCATTACTAGCCTTAACTTTAATTTATGTAACTTACAGATTCTTTAAGTATGTACTTTTTTCTAGATTTTCTGAAGAAGCAGTTGAAATACTGCGAAAGCTTAGCATTTACAATAAATGGTATAACAATTGAAAGACCAACAATCTCTATTCACCAATTATATATCAATTCTTTTATATATATATATTTTCACTCCGTTGATTGTCATGACCATCAAGTATTCCCAATGTTTTCTAATGGGTTTTGAGATGGATTTGAATTTGATTCGAAAAAAATAAATGAAAATATAGTTCTACGAAATTATGGAAATAAACAACCGCCCCAACAGTGTGGATACAGATGCACCATAAACCACAAAATATTCTTTAAATTTAGGTAGGTTTGGCTGTGGAAATCAATTTCATAAGTACTTGAGCCGAAAACATTCCACAGTTTACAGCGGTCCCTGAATGTGTTAACACAGAAAACGATAATAATTTCAGACAAGCAAAACTTTCCATGTAATAAAAAAAGAATTCAATGATACAGATGATTCGATGAAAATTCATCTGGGAAATCTAAAAACTGAGAAACTTTCAAAAAGCATTCATTGAACAATAAAGCACATGAATAATGAAACAGTTAGGAAAGGTTAGTTGACTCATCAGACATCTCTCCAAAAGATACATGCAATTTCTAGCATTTTTCACACGAGAATGAACGAAAAATCCTAAGGATTCGGCGATCTAGAGCACCCCACTCTAGCAGCATGCGTGTGCGGGAAGGGCATATACAAAGCGTGTATTGCGGGCTCCAGCCGAGACCACTCGATATTTTGCTCATGTTCCAAATTATTAACTGCGAAAATAATATTGAAAAAATCCGAAAGAACTAGTTCGTCTAGTCATAGGAATAATACGAAATGAGGTGGTTAAGGATAAAATATCATGGCAGTTCACAAGACTGTGCCAAGAAGGCCAGATATGTCAATTCGCCATCAATCACAAAGATTGGACATTTCAACAGTCAATCTTGAGTGAAATCACCATAAATATTCTCAGCTGTATCCTAATGAAAGAAAACTCACTCAAAAACTTCGAATAGAGTAGAGAATTCCTATTGGACCTACTACTTTTGTGATCAAAATTATGGGCAGAGGCGAGGCCCGTTTTGACCTCGTTGGCTTCGATATGTAGGTTCACAGTCTTATGCCAATAAGTCGGCAGACATTGGAGCTTTGAAAGTCATGAATGAACGCTACTTCAATGTAATGCGTACAGTTGCATTCAATATGGTTATCACTGGTGAAGTCGAAAGCTTACGCATATGCCAGTAAACGTTTGACTTCTATTCATAAAATATTCTGTTGCATAATTTACTTAATCATGCTTTTAAAATTTCTTGATTTTCACAAAAGGGAAGCATCCATAATCTAAATAATTCTGCTATCGTCTAAAGAAATCAACAACATGTTTTGCTATGAGTCGTAACTGGATTTGATTGAAGCTTTCACTCGATTGGAAAAAATTGATCAAATAATCAACCTTCTTCTTCTTATACATCATGTAAACAAAAAACTCCAATTTCAGATAAGGAAATTGGACAAGGAAACTTTCAAAGAGCAAATGCGACTTTCTCTGCAATCGAACTCTTCCGATTTCTATTCAGACGCTCAATATTTCGACAAATAAAGAGTTTTCCCATTCTTTCCACCCTCCCGGATTCCTATAGAACTTCTAAAATTCCAGGCTCCTCACATTGTTCCAGAAAGTTTGCAGTCTTCACGCATCCAATTCGAAGTTTCTGGAGCTTTCCCGTCTCATTCATTAATTAACGTTCATGTTTATATTCAATTAAAATCTTTGGTAATTGAAATATTTCAGATAAAACTGATTCCTGGACTGAATAAGAAAAAGATTAACAACTTTTTAGAAATTTTCACGAAAGAGGGACATTTACAGAGAAAAAGAAAATGATGCTCATAGTGTCCATTTTTTTTTGTTTTCCTTGTATCACTGGGATTTTGAATACTCACTCTTGATATCTTGGAAATAATAAGAAAGCACTGATATATATATATATTCTTTTGAACTTTTGGCTGACAATATTTAGTTAGCAAACAATAAAGCATATAGATCAGGGGTTAGTGACGGGGTGTCATACAATTCGGCGTATGACATAAAAGCCTAGGGAAAAAAAACCCAGTAAAAAAAAAACCTGGCTCCCCGTCTAAGTGTGAAAATACAAAAATAAGCTGAAATATATTTCAGGGACTTCTTTCTTCAAGAGTGATCTTCTATTGATGAAACAGATGGTTTCAGTGCTTTTGATTAAATATACAAGGTGGGCAAAATTCGTTGTCTACTGAAGGGATCTTGGGAACTATAGCTACCTAATAGCACATTCTCAAGTTTTTTTTTTCCTGAATAATATTTTGTGAACTCAGGCTTCTATGATTCGAATCACTTATTACTTAATATATGTCAGTTGTTGACTAGTCATCATTTTCTCTTAAGATTGAAAGTAGTCAATCGGTTTATAAACCCAAATGGCTCGTAATATTCCAGATACCAAAAAAATCTTAAATGTTTGTATAATATATTCAAGGAAATGAAAATAGATTAGTCGCAAGAGGAGTCTATTACGAAAAATATCCTGAACGACAGCAACCAAGTGAAAAATTTAGCCAGCGTTTAGTACACAATCTGATAAATTATGCTTCACAAAAATCGACAAAAACATAACAGGGAAAATGAGGAAGAGAACATTGTTAATATAATTGGAGGTGTGACAATTCATAGAAATATTTCATCGAGACAACTAGAAGACATCAAACGGCGAAATGCGTTGATTTCATCATTTGCGAGATTAGTCCAGTAAAGGAAGGGCTGAAATCACTTTTTCTCGGAAAGAGCTGCATTTTTGATATGTTGATTGTTATAACGAGAGAAACATATGGTCAAAAATGCAGGTGTTAAAATTTTCAGGAACATTGAAAAATTCCTGAAAATATAAAAAAATACGGTTTTTTGATATTTTCATGAATTAGAAGGTTTAGTAAGAAAAAGTTTTAAACAAAAGTTGTAGAGCGGAAAATTCTAGTCCAAATGAAGTACTTTAAGGTTCTAGAAAGTGATTTTGTATATTGATTATTAAGGTATTTCTCTAATGCGGCGATAACAGTGAATTCGAAATTTGGCGCCTAGTGCAAACCCGAGCGAGGGGTCCTAGACATCTGAAGTTCTAGAACAGGGTAGGATTCAGCACAAGTTGTCTGGAGAGTGTGATTTGAAATTCTTGGTCTATTAGAATGAATAACAGCTCGCTTGGGATATCAATAACATGTAATCATTGGGTTTAAACTCATTAGCTTGAAATCGATATTTAGGTGACGCATTGAAATGAATAATTGCCCCACCAAAATTTCATTTTCTCAAATAACTCGTTGACGGGATTTTGAATACTTACAAGAACAGATTATTATATAGTTAGTTATGGGGAGAAAACTTTCTCAACAATAATACTTTCATAAAAAAATTTAAAGAGAAATATAGTAACGTCATTATCATCGAACAACATAGTGGGTAGCAACCGGTTTTCTTTTACAAATCTCCCAATATAATGGAGCTTAGTAAATATTGGCTTTTAATCCCGATTCTCTCAGTAATTATCAAAAATATTTAATTTTACGGATAGCTGGTCAAATCGTTGGAGCTGATATAAAAAAACAAGATTATAACTATGAAATTTATCCCCTCTCAAGTAAATTCTTGGATAGCACTATATCTGAAATTCCGGAAAGTTTGAAAACTCCCTATTCCATTTACTAGATTCAAAATGTAGTGCAAGTAAAGATGTGAAACGTGATACAATAGCACATTCCATAATTTCCATTGTTCGTTAAAGAATATTCATTTCCAAATTTCAGTTAGCTGTAGGAACTTATGTCTACAGAAAAACAGGTTCTCGTTTGATAATTGAGAAGACGAGTAAATTAGGAGTATCGGCTTCATACCACAATATTCAATTATATGAAGCTTCCGTTATTAGGCAACCTGCAAAATTAACGCATCCAAACTCTTTCATTCAATTCATTTTTGACAACATATATCACAATGTAAATACGTCGGATGGTCATGAAACATTTCACTGTTTGGGGGGTATGAAAGTCATTACACCAGAATAGGATGTTGAATATGAAGGAGGTTCCAAAAGGCTGATGGAAATGCCACCTGCTTCTATTTTTGCTTCACATAAGAAGATATAATTGATACCATTCAGTTACACGAATCCTGATGAATTGAAGAGTGTAGAGTTCGTTGATAAATCAAAACTTCATATAAAAGTACAACCTGAAGTTCCAAAATCATATGTTGCGTATTTATGTGCGAAATCTCTCGAAATAGAAAATATTCCAACATGGCAGGGTTTTCATGAAATTTTATCACGAGACGTTACATATATGATGTCGCATGTTAATTGACTCCCATTCATTAATGCACCACCATCCAGTTTAACCACATTACACACAGCTTTGCTGTATGTAGTTGAAGAAACGAAGAGAAATAAAAGTAGAACAACTTTTGTAACATTCGATCAGCCTCCTTATTTCAAAGCTAACTCTATCATTGTGCAGTCGTGCAATCCTGAATTTAGGAATATTGCTGTGAGATTAGGAGGGTTCCATTTATTGATGTTATATATGGGCGCCATTGGCTTTATCATGGATGGGAGTGGTTTGAAAGATCTTTGGGCTACTTCATATGCTGCATAATCAGTGAAGAAAATGTCTGAAGGGCTTTCAGCAGAGCTTTACGTGCTCACATATTAACTTTCACTGCTATAGGAATTCATATTTTGAAAACAAGCAATACAACTCCAACTGATGTAATTGAGAAACAAGTGAAAATGATGTTCGAAAAATGGAAGGAAAATTCTCCTACTTTGGGCGATTGTAATATTGGCCCAATGATAGTATGTTCAACTTGGAAATTCGAGGAAACACTTCAATATTTGAAGATCGTGATTATTTTACTCCAGTTTGTCGAAGCAGAACGTATTGGAGATTGAGATTTGCACTTAAGCAGTGTCATGAAAATGTTAGCAGTTAGTGCTCAATGGTACTTACAGGATATGGTGCATTTGGAAACAACGATGGATACATTAGAATTCGACAGGTTCACAAAAGAAGGATATTTCACTATTCTTAGGACATACAAAGCTTGGAGTGGTGTCTGGAGTGATATGTGTATAGAACAAACACTAAATAGATTTTTCGGTACCGATTTAAGGCATGGTAGAAGAGTCACACCCAGTGTTGTTGCGCGTTATCTTCTGGGGATGCCATCGGCATTTGACGTCATGGAATGTTTGGAGGCATAGGCTGATTTGAGAACAGCGAATAGCGAACAGCACGTGAATTTATCTGAAAGTCGTATGAAGAGAGATAAAGAAGACATAGAAAAAATTGTATTCTGGCTAAAATGCCATAATCCTTTTGAGAAAAGAGATTGTCTGATGTCTTTTTCTACAGGTATTATTGGTAGCGACTATATTAACTGTCATATGGCATTTCAAGGACGCAAAGGAATGGAAGCAATCGTTGGAAAAAATTTGTGAAATATGACTTTGTCATCAAAATTTAAAGTTGAGAATTTATGCGAGAGCCAGAATAAAATTCGTAATCCTGGAGGTACATCTTCTATAGACTTATCTGCATTGTTGCAGAGAATGGATCAAAGAAAAAAAGAGGCAATTTCTTACGAATTGTCGCCATATCCACTATCTCCCTTCGACGAATATGGATTAATAAGATAAAACTGTTAACTCTGACCTCTATAAATTATTCCCAACGCATCTTCAATTACAATCCTTGCTTACTGGTATGATATATGTTATAGATGGTGAATGGTTATTACACCAAGTTGTATGGCCTCACAGTAAGAGATTCGTAGATGTGTTAGAAATATATAAATAGTCCATATTGAAAAAATTGGGACAGAATTGTAAAATTGCATTTAGCGGTTATTGGGATGAAATCGTCGGAATAATATCATATGAACGATTCCGCCGAAAAGAAAAAGTTGTTCCCTCTGATGTACAAATTGATGAAGACTAAATAGTAACAATGACACAAAAAAAAATTGTCAAATATTGGGAATAAATATACATTTATCAAAATACTGTCCAATTTTCTACGAAAACATATTGTAGAAGTAAATGTAGCAGAAAAAGATGCCGACGTAGATATAGTAATGGCAGCCATCTCTCTGAAAGAGAACATTCCAGAATCGGTTGCTGTGATTGGCAGTGACGTAGATCTCTAACACCAGATCACAGCAATAGATCACGGAAAAAATAGTGAGATATCTGTACAACACAAGTGGGAAAATTTTAGCATCGGTGAACTGAGATATAAAATATTCACAACCCCAGTTTTAGGAACCAGGAAAACATCACCCCTAGTAATGCTTCCTCCAACAGAGTTAGCATTGATTGAACACACCAGACGAGTTTATTATCAAATTCAGGTTTGGCTAGGACGACCGTCGTTGAAACCTGAACATTGGGGTTAGCATAGATCACATTGTATGCTACTTCCTAAAATGATGACAAAAGCAGTAGCTCCACAGGAATTATTGAATAATGTGATCAAATTCATTCACACCCTAGTTTTATTAGTTTCAAAAATTTCAGAAATTCACGCTTATTCTTGTTTTTATTTATTCACATTTGTTTAAGGTATTCTGCAGCTGTAATGGAAAATGTGATACTTCTCGCTACAGTTGCAAAAAAGCAGGACTGAAATGTACAAGGTTCTGCAAAATGTGTAACGCCATAACTTGTGAAAATGTCTCTGACCTGATAAACAGAATATAAATGAACTCTGATGTCGATGAAGACGAATGGGATCTAGATGACGGTGTGGGGAGATGATATTGATGCATTTAATTGAAGAATTATTAGTAAAAATGAAAAAACAGTTTTCCTGATATTATTCAATGCAGAAACTTTAATTATTATTCATTAATGCCATGGCTCTTCAAATAATTACTACAGTTTTTTAATTAAACTCTTTTATCCCATTACTATGAATAAATTTCTTTCTTTCAAAGAATTACTATTACTATCACAAACATACCTACCTACGTCTGAATTATTATTCGTATATCGTATGCATCTTAAGGAAATTCAGCTAGGAATTTGTTCATAATCGCGGCTGAAAACTATTTTAGTTTTTGAATTAATAAAATTTCAATTTCAATTTCGTCAAATTACAAAATTTCCTTTTTATAATTAATCCAATTTTTGACTTTTCTATTTTTCATATTACTTCTAGCCTCCATTGAAGAATCTATATCGCCTTCGCTAGCACATCAGAAAACCGAACATCGGTTTACCCAAACTGTCCGTTTCCAAACAACTCAACATTATATGATAGGGTTCCATGTAATAAAAGCAATACAATAACAAAACGAGTAGAGTCCAACTCTGGCGAATATCTTCCAGATGTTTGGTTCGGCCTTAACAGGTAGTCATTTCATCGAGCGCCAAATTTAAAATTCGTTGGTATTGCGCTACTAAAGAAATACGCTGTTTATCAGTATACAAATTCACTTTCGAGAACGCTAATTACATAATTTGGACTAGAATTTTCCGCTCTACAACTTTTGTTAAAAACATTTTCTTACTAAACCTTTTAATTCGCGAAAATATCAGAAAAACCGCATTTTTCTCTATATTTTCAAGGATTTTTCAATGTTCCTGAAAATTTTAACACCTGCATTTTCGACCATATGCTTCTTTCATTATAACAATCAACATATCAAAAATGCAGCTCTTTCCGAGAAAAAGTGATTTCAGCCCTTCCTTTACTGGACTAAGATGGGGACTCTGAAAGAGTCTAGTTCTGCATCATAAATCCTTCTCATTTCTCCTAAATGGCTGGATTTGAAATTTCAATCATTATTATTATTTATTATATTTGAATTACTCCTAAAAAGGTGTAGAATGTATCAACAGATTTCGAGTACCTACGATTTCAAGCAAGCGGGTTATTCAGCTTTATTGAAAATGAATTCGTCATTCATTCACGATGATAAAAAATCTGTTTGAATAAAATAATTTTATTTAATTTTTTTTCTTCTTTCTTATTTTCGGACAACTGGACTTATTTGATTGAATAACGAAAGTCGCCGAGATATTCGAAACTTCAAACCACATTTCAGTTATTTTCCAAAAATATTTGAAAATATAACAGATATTTGTGGTAATCTGAAAGCGTTGTGTACAAGAGATCAAGAGCGTATTTTTTTTTTACTCAAGAGCTTCATTCGGGTTCAAATTCTGACTATTCCAGAATAATCAAAAGCATGTGCATTTCAGTGTCTGGTGTTCCGGTTTTCTCTGACTATTTTTGAACCGAGTAGTCCGAGGTTCCGGTTATATCAGGATTTTCCTCTGAGAATTTTTTGACGGTTCTGGGACCATCCTCAGGACCATTTTTTTCCGTAGAACCGCCTTAGGAGGTAGAAGTTAACCTATTTCTTTCGTAATTTGAAATGTTTGAATTTTATCTGCATCTCTTAACAGAAATAAACAAATCTAACATAAATGGTTTCAAGTCATGCATATATTGGGATCAAGTTGAATGATGATGAATTAATATTATCTAAGGTTTTCAGGGACAGGGATCAAATTGCAAGAACTAGTACAACTATAATTATTACCATGTTTTATGTTTTCTAAATAAACATTTCGAATTCCTCAACTATTTTTAATTATGTGAAAATAACCTTATCAAAAAAATTTTTTTTCAGCTATCGGCAATTTATGAAATGTGCATTTTGATTTATTCTTGACATATTCATTACCCAATTTGCTTTTCTTTCAATTTATGGCATACATGATCAAGGGAAATAAATTGAAATTTTCTGCTGTAACCGATTCAAATAATCCTACGACTTTGCGCATTTTGCCAAATGCAACGTGTTCCGGTTTTTCTCTGACAATTTTTGGATCAAATCTTCAAATTGGTTCGCTGTTCCGGTTTCATCAGTACAATCCCAGTACAGTTCCAGTACAGTCAGAATAGGTCCCTACTCAAGAGCAGGTAATAATACCGTGTATATCCGGAAATATCCGGGCTTCGCGAATATTTGTGCTCTGTGGAGTCACGGCCGTCTTAACACATGGCTCGGCTATTGGTAACAACGGCAACACTGTACTGGGGTATCTTACCCACACGAAACGCAGTCTACTTCCCGCGTTTTTGTAATGTCATCTTAGTTTAGTTTGTTTTTTCGGGTAATCTATGTGAAAAATTAGCGAATTTTCGCGATTTTTCGAGTGCCGTGAACAGTGAAAGTGTTTGTGATATCAGTGTCAGTAAATCTACATTGGAATAACTTTTTTAAATTGGTCTTTTGGTAAATATCTAACCTAAATATTCAATTGGACTTGAGATCATTCGCGTCCAGAATGGTCAAAACGTGTTGTATTTCATCCTGTAAAAGTAATAATCCGTCTACAAAAAAAGAAGAATATTTCAGTTGTTTTAGTTTCTCGAAAGATGAAAAACTTAAGCATTTATGGAGGAGGGCCATTCTGCGAGATTTCATTCATTAATAGTTTTGTTTGTGAGAACATTTTGATTCCGACGATATAATTAAATTTGATAAACATTTTCAAGCCGATGGAACCATTAAATTACTTTCTTTAAGATTCCCAAAATTGAAAGAAGGCGCTATCCCAAAAATTTTTCCAAATTTACCGTCATACCTTTCGAAACAAAATCAAATAAAAAGGACCGATCCTCAATGTCGAAGGAACGCAATTTTAACTAGGAATAATAATAAAGTAGAAGCTTTTTTGAGTTCTGATTTGATCAAAGATTTTAAAGACTTTCTTAAAAATTATTCGGCTAAAATTGATATATCTGGTTGGGAAATTGAAAAATGCGATAACGCAGTCTATTTCTATATTTTAAACTAGTAAGCGGGTAGATCAATAGGCCCGTAGATCCATAGGCCAGTAGTTCAATAGGCCAGTAGTTCAATTGGCCCATGGATCAATATAGACCATAGATCAATATAGACCATAGATCAATATAGACCATAGATCAATAGGCTCATACATCAATGAAGCGCGCAGAAACACTAAACACGTCAAAAAACCCGATGAAAGCGAAAAATCATAAAAGTATTGGAAAAACACGAAGAAACGCGAAAAACACGGAAGAATTCGAAGAAAGACGAAAGAAACCGAAGTTACACGAAAGAAACCGAAATTACACGAAACAACGCTAGAAAACACGAAAGAACACCAAGTAACACAAAAATTTAATGGAACCTGAAAAAACCTGAAACACAAAAGTACTTGTAAATTGCACACCCCGTATATCACCCGATCGTAAACTCATTGTAAATTGCACACCTTGTATGACATTTTATCGAAATCAGCTCCAATTCATGAGAAAACTTGAAGGAGAATGCATATGAGACACTCAGTATACAATTGATTAGCAGTGAAAAAAAAAACCAAAAGAATAGCGTTGTAACTCCATCTATTCGAGTTCAGTAATTACCACGAAGGAAGTATCAAAATTATTCTATGGAGCTCCTATGTAACACACCGTATATGTTTCGAAGATAATTTTTCCGTAAAAACCCGAAGGAACACAAAAACCTGAAAAACTTGAGAGCGCGCAAAAAAACAGAAGAACTTGTTAAGTGCTCACCCGTATATCACCCGATCGCAAATTCATTGTAAATCGCACACCCTGTATGACATTTTACTGAAATTAGCTTTCACACTTGAAAAAACATGATGAAAAATGCATATGGGACACCCAGTATATAATTGATTTGCAGTGGGTGCTTTCATCATAAGAAACAAACCGAAAGAATATCGTTTTAACTCTATCGTTTCAAGTTCGGTGCATTCCACGAAGAAAGAACCCGACGAAACACGGAAAAACTTGAAAGAACCCGACGTACCACGAATGAACGAAAAATATCCAAAGGAACCAAAAAACCCCGAAGGAGCACAAAATCACCGAAAGCGCGCAAAAAACTCGAAGGAAAGCTTAAAACCCCGAGGGAGCACAAAAAACCGAAAGCGTGCAAAAAATAATGAAAGAACTTTTAAATTGCACACCCTGTATATCAATCGATCGCGAAATCATTGTTAATGGCACACCCTGTATGGGATTTCATTGAATTAAGCTCCCTTACGCGGAAAAGCACAAAAGCTGGAGAAAAACTCTGGTGAATGTCAGCGCTACTCAGATCTGACACCCTGTATATGAATCGAATATATTTTATCGAATTAAGATCCAAAACTTCCCGAAACAACACAAAGACTCGAATTTGCGTAAAAAAAATCAAATTAACTTGTAAATTGCACACCCCGTATATCACCCGATCGCAAATTCATTGTGAATCGCACACCCTGTATGACATTATACCGAAATCAGCTCCCATTCGCGAGAGAACTTGAAGAAAATGCATATGGGACACCCTGTATATAATTGATTCGCAGTGGGTGCTTTCTTCATGAAAAACAAACCGAAAGAATATCGTTTATAACTCTATCGTTTCGAGTTCAGTGCATTCCACCAAGAAAGAAACCGACCAAATACGAAAAAACGCGGAAAACATGATAGAACCTAAGTAACACGAAATCTCTCGAAGAAAGAATCTGGTGAAAATCAGTGCTTTCCATAAGCACAGGCGATTCCAACCGATTACTGAGCAACTTATGAGCAAATAATACATCACTCATCACTCGTCGGTTTTCCAAACTTATCATATTGAAATGTCTCAACCTTATAATATAATTTCCAGGATCACCCCTATTCAAACGTAAACCACACCTAAACGCCATAATACGGAGAAATTTCTTTTGGACTTTTTCAAGTCGCTCTATATAGGTTATATAGTGGGATTCCATACAACCGAAGCAAAGTTCAACTTACTGAACACATATGAATAATAAAGGGCGATAACGGATCTATTGTTGGAAAACGATCTACTCTGTCTCAATATGTAGCCAAGCATCTGTGCTGAAGATGTTACAATATTGTCAATATGTAAATTGAATTTCAGTTGTAATCAAATGTTACACCCAAATCTCGTACGTGATATAGACGCGTCAGTGGTGAATCCATAATTGAATAAGGGAAGATCACCGGATTTTTATTTCTAGTGAAACTAATTATGTGACATTTGCTAACATTTAGGAACAAATCAGCCCCCGCACAATACATCGAAAAGCTTTCAACGTCCTCCTGCAAAAGCTGGCAGTCATCTGAGTTACGAATCCTCATGAAAATCTTCAAGTCATCGGCAAACAACAATATTCTGCATATCTTGAAGCATTTTACTATGTCATTGATGTAAATAATGAACAATAAAGGTCCTAAATGAGATCCCTGCGGCACCCCAGAGGATGCAGACATATACCGCGACTCAAATCCCTCAACAGATACATACTGGGACCTATTGCTCAAGTAGGACTCAAACCATCTCAAGAGAGATCCGCACACTCCAACCCTGTATAATTTTGCGATAAGTATCTGAATAGATATTTTATCAAAAGCCTTACTAAAGTCTGTATAGACAACGTCCACTTGGGCTCCCTCATTGAGGCTACCCAACAAAAACTCGGTAAAAGTCGCCAAATTAGTCTCCACGGAACGCCCTCTGAAGAAGCCATGTTGCTCAGGAATTATTTGAGATTTCACAAGATGGAACAAATGGGGATATATCAGATTCAAACAACTTTTCAAAGATAGATAGCTTACTTATTGGTCTATAGTTCTCAACGCACAGCTTACTACCCGATTTAAAAACTGGAACTATGCATGCCAATTTCCAGCGTTCCGGAAACACCCCCGATGTCAGAGATTTGTTAAATATAATGCACAGCGGCTCCGCAATTGACACACAACAAGATCGAACGAATATCGCAGGTATACCGTCAGGGCCAGGACCCTTATTAACATCCAGGGACAGTACAGCGCGTACAACATCATCCGTAGTAATACTGATTGAATTTAAAATAAAAGAATCAGGAGGATAACACCCCCTATCACCATCACCACTTCGAGTCGACGGGCCGTAGATGCCCTCAAAATAATCCGCGAATAATTCACAAACATCTTTACCACCTTCCGCAGATCGGTTGCCGTATGACACATAATCGGGACAGCTGAACACCCTATCCTTGACAGATACAAATTTAAAAAATTTTCTTGGATTAGTTCTTAATTCACATTCAACAGATGTTCTGTATTTGACAAAATCTCGCCTGATCATCCTCTTGCACAATGTGCGCAAACTCTCGAACTCAAGTCGATATGATAAGTTCCTATAAGTTTTCCATTTTTTGTGTATTTTTTTCTTACGTTTAATCAACTTAATTAACTCTCTAGAATAATAAGGTGGATAATGCTTATTAACTCTGTATTTAGGTACTAAAAAATCAATTATATCATAAATAATATCATAAAATATATCCACAATACAATCAATATTGTTGGAATCAAATAGGTCAGACCATGAAATTCCGGCAACTGCACGATTGATCGCATCATAATCAGCACGTCTGAAATTACGTCTGAGACGACATTCATTATTCCTCAAATATTTGCAATTCTGAACATCTAATAAAAATTCAATGGAGGGGTGATATTTATCCTCAGGCACAACCGGAGTGTTACATCTATTTATATTACAAACAATTTGAAAATTACACAAAATTAAATCAAGAATTCTATCATTACAATTATTAATAAAGTTAAATTGCAACAACCCCTAAAATGAAAATGTATCAATAAGTTCTTCGTATTTACTGTGGACATCGATGGCATCAAAGACACCCACACTGTCACCCTTAACCCATTGTAACTTCGACAAATTAAAATCACCCAATATGAGAACAGAATTATTCTTTATCTTTATCAAACGAAGGTTCACGTCTTTCTATCCGACGTCGTCTCACCTTTATTCTGTTATCATGTGGACACACAAAGAATCGAAATTCATAAAAAAACACGTGCCATTCGACATTGCAATGTTGACGTTCTTCGTACAGTTGTAATCGCTGCCGGCGATACTCAACTGTCAGAGGTAATCCAAGATAGGATCGATAATGCTGCAGTCACAGAGACCTTATCCGGCGGTTAACCGAGGAAACAGTTACTGGATAGCCTTGTTCTCTTAACCCCTCATCAGCCTAAGATTGAGTTGTCCCAATTCGTTCTCTAATAGTCTTAAGTCTTCTACGACTATCATAAAATTAATTCGCTCTTTTCAACGTCCAGGGTCTACTCTCCTCTGATTCTGGGCATTATCAAACCAAGCTTGACAACAATGACAACCTGGCTTTTCGTAGACCAATGATTCAACATCTCTTAAATTCACTTAGCTGGCTATAAATTCCACTTACGCATGCATGCCTTAAACATTTTAACAAAAGGGAATCATCGACTTTGGTTCTTTAATTTCTTTAATAGCTAGCGCATTGTGAAATTCAAAAAATTGAAAAAAAATGAGAACAATATTTTAGTAACAAAATTGTTCACATGACAAAACTATCACGATTGTTAATCCCATATTCTAATTATCTACTACTTGCTATACTATTCTGCTATACTACTGCCTCTTGGTGTTGCAGTCTTTTTCAGTAGGAAAACATTGTATGAACAAATAAGTAGGTGTATGATTAAATTGAAACAGAGTCGTCGTGTTGTAATGTTCAACCTTTTTTCCCATCTCTACTTATTCCAGAATTGTTCTGAGTTCCCTAATTGAAAACCTAAACCAACAAGTTAGTGTAGTCAGCGATCAATCGCACTCAGAGTTGGCTAATTATCCTGAATTATTAAGATGTCCTTGCCGCTGGAGGTGAATTTAGAAAATTGCATCGTCAATTTTTGAAGACCTAATTCTGCAACAGCGTAAAAATCCAACATCAATAATAAAACCTCACCATAAGCGATGATGTCACCGCATTTCAGATGTAATTGTTAAGTTTGCTCAGAGGAGCAGCAAGAGAGAAACCAACTTCTCTTGTACAAATGATACAGCAGGCTCTATTTGAGCAAGCATAGGACGGAGTGAATTTATTAAAATTCAAAAAGCGCGAGTCGACTTTGTCAACTAATTATCTTGGACAACTGGTTGAGCTGGCAGAAATTTGAAGTAAGGTATTTTCACCCGATAGAGCACAGAATGAAATTATAATTGCTTTCATTTTTATGTCCCGTCTGTGTTATTATGAGTTTCTGAAATTAATGTTTATTTTATTACTCCATGATTTTTTCTAGATGTTTAATTACCTTTCTTTCAGTTATTCGATTTCTGTTTCTCCTCTCAATAGTCAAATACATAATTTTTTGATGAATCAATTAGTCACGAAAAAAATTTAAAATTTACCTTTGTGAGGACAGAAACTTCTAGGCTTTTGTTCTTTTAGTGGTAAGCGACACTAATTTGGACAGAATTTTAAGATATTATATCATATCAAGTAATAAACATTGGGGTTACAAAATGGGGAAGACTGAGGTGAGAACAAAACCATTTTCTGAAAACAATGCTTCTTAGTTCGAACTTCATACTCAGTCTTCTTAAGGACTCCGAGACGAACAGTTTTATACTGAGGAGTCACTATGATACAGAAAATGTAAACTAATGAATAAAATAATCTTGTTATTTATATTCTTTCTCCAGTTTTGATAGAAACCTGATCGCATTTCACAAGAAAACTATAAACCAATATATTTTTATTAATGTAATGCGCGTAAAAATTATGGAACAAATTCCTTTCCTCAAAAGAAAAATATTTTGCAACAAAATCCTGAAACAGGCAAATTGTTGTTTCTTTTTTTCAAATTTCTATAATGTTTGAAGGATTTTTCATGCATTATATGCCATCCTTATCGACTTTTTATATTTTTTGAATAGAAAAAGTCGATCATGTTCTACTTTTGGGGCAACATCTTTGTAACTTCTTTACAAATTCCTCCGGAATACTCACCTACCTGTTCAGCAGTAGGTAGTGGAGCATATGGATCGTTACAAAGTAAGTAAGTACTTAAGTAAGTAAGTAAGTAGGTAACTGGTCATAAAACTATTACAATAGTATTGACACGTCAACAATGTACATTAATATACCTACCATCAATTTATCATTGTAGCAAAATTACAGTGAACAACACATACAAAATTAAATACTGAAGTCACGGTCACGAAAAATTCTTAAAGTAGGTAATAAATTAATTAGTAACAGAGACAGAAGAATGAAAACATTATTAGTACAATTAAATCCCGAATACGGAACAAAATCAATAATTCAAGCAACCTCTTCTACAGTATTGAATGCAATAGAATAAAAAACATTATCACACAACATGAACCGCGACAAATTTTTAATTTTTTTTTACCTCTACTATACTCTTTATTGCATTGGGTAATTGATTGAAAATATAAATATCAGTATAATTTGGTCACTTTTTGAATTTTTAGAGATTCTGCCTCTTCGGCTCTAAGTCATGTTTCTGGTACCATAACTATAAATTTTCGACCTCTCCGTAGAATCAGCCTTCTAGTACGAGATCCCGCTGCGGGATTGGTGCGCTCATCGACTTTTTGTTTAAAACCAAATTTTTATGTTTATTTATAATTGATAGAATATATATTTACTAGGGTGCCTATCAAAATTTGGCCTCCAATATTTTTAATTAAATTATTTAAAATTGATTTTTGGTAAAATATTTCGTTTATTTATTTTTTAAATAAAACAACGTTTACATCACGGTAATTAATATGAAGATTCTAAAAATCACTGTTGCCGTTGCGCACCTGGCCGCACCTCTTTGCAGCCAGGTGTAAACAGGTATAATTTCGATAAATTTATACGTTTATAACCTATTTTCATTAATTATATGTCAAATAAAGAAATAGAAAAATAAATAAACGAAATTTTTTACCAAAAATCAATTAAAAATAATATAATTAAAAATAATGGCGGCCAAATTTTGATAGGCACCCTAGTAAATATATATTCTATCAATTATAAATAAACATAAAAACTTGGTTTTAAACAAAAAGTCGATGAGCACACCAATCCCGCAGCGGGATCTTAGACTATTCGCTTTATGTATCCTGGAAACAAAATTTGTATACATAAATACAACGAAGAGTCAGGATATTACTGCTGCAGTAAACGAATATGAGATGAGTATGACACGAATTTCCACAAACGACAACTGCATAACTAATGATTGAACAAACATATGCGTTATAAATATTGATAAATATGTTTGATGTAAAGGATCTTCTCAAAATATTCAACACATAACATGACTTGTTGAGTTTCTTCACCCAAAGTCTGAATACAAGGCTCCCAGTTCAAGGAATGATTAAAGGTTACACCGAGGAATAATGCATTCGGTGTTGGTTTCAAGATGGATTGTCCATCATTGATTGGGTTGATTTTATCTGATCGAGACATGTCAGGAATATTTGTTTTATTCATATTGATGAAAGATAGTTTTTGTACACCAATCTTGAAAATTATGAATCACTTGCCTCATCTTTTTCACTTATTCATCCTTACATGTGGCATGTACCACATTACATGTGTTGTCTGCAAAAAATAGGTTGTCAAATATCTCCCTTCCGCCTTTTTGCCTCTTGAATTTCGCAGCTATGTACAAAGCGTTACAGAGCTCGTAACTGGCGATACTGTACATTATTTGAAAGGTCTTGACATAACCTACAAAACGACGCTATGCATGATCAGTTTGGATATTGCGTTAAACAGTTCTAGACGTATAAACATGGAGTTCACTAACGCCGAAATTCGCGCTATTTTAAAGTTTTGCTTAGTTGAAGGCAAATCCGCTAGAGAAACGTTCCGTGAGATTAATGGTGTTCTAGAAATGGAAGACCTGCGACGACACACACCAATCAAATATCATGGAATACGTCGAGTTAGACCGACATGTAGCATCTCATGACATCGCCCAGGAGATAGGAGTTTAGTCACCAAACCATTTTAAACCATCTGCAGAAGGCTGGATACAAAAAAAGCTTGATGTTCGGGTGCAGCATGATTTGACGCAAAAAAACCATCTAGGCCGAATCAACGCCTGCGATATGCTGCTGAAACGGTACGAACTCGACCCATTCTCAAATCGGATGGTGAGTGGCGACAAAAAATGGATCTCATACGACAATATCAAGCGAAAACGCTCGTGGTCGAAGGCAAGTGAATCGTCCCAAACAGTGGCCAAGCCGGAATTGACGGCCAGGAAGATTTTACTGTGTGTTCGGTGAGATTGGAAGGGAATCATCCACTGCTCCCATATGCCCAGACGCTTGATTCTACCATTAGCTGCGAACAACTGGACCACTTGAAGCAGGCGATCGACCAGAAGCGTCAAGGATTGGCGAACAGGAAGGGTGTAGTGTTCCACTAGGACAACACCAGACCAGACACTTCGTTGATGACTTGTCAGAAGCTACGCGAGCTCGAATGGAAGGTTTTATCGCATCCACCATATAGCCCGGACATAGCGCCAAGTGATTACCACCTGTTCCTGTCCATGGGGAACGCAGTTGGTGGTGTAAAGTTGAACTCAAAAGAGGCTTGTGAAAAGTGGCTGTCCGAGTTCTTTGCAAATAGGGGGGGGTTACGAGGGAGGTAATATGAAGTTGCCGTCTAGATGGAAACAGATTATCGAACAAAACGGCGCATATTCGAACTAAATCCGATCACTGTAACACTTTTTATAAAGAATTGAATAAAGAGCTAAAAAGCGGAAGGGAGATATTTGACAACCTATAATAAATACCTCACCGTCAAAAATAAACGCAAGAAGATCATTAACATAAAGCAAAAATATCAGCGGACCCAAAACACTTCCCTGGGGTTTGACATGGAACTTCCTTCAATGTAGAAATGATCTAATCTGGTCGTTCAAAACTCCACGTAAAACCAGACGATCATGCTTTTCAGCTCAAAAACTTGCCGAAAGACATTCAAAAGCTCGACGTAGGTCCAAAAGCAACACAACAACGTGTTCACTTTCATTCATTCAGTCTAGAGCTAATATAGTTCATCAAGTCACATATGCTACCTCAGAGGACGACCAAGCCTGAAACCATAATGACGCGACTAAAGCGTCTCATTTTTGGTAAGAAACTGGAGAATCTGATCATATTTGACACGATCAAAAATCTTCGACACTGTTGCAAGCAGAGAAATAGGTCTGCAGTTTTCAGCTTGATTAAGGTCTCCTCTCGTATATGAAGGGACAACTGAAGTCTTCAGAATGCTTGGGAACTAACCAGTATACAGGGTGTCTCAAGTTCGAGTGCCTATTAGGCGTTTCTGGAGAACAAGACATATTTGAAATCTGAAAATTGGGATTATGATATTGTTCGAAGTACTCTACAGTGCTAAAATAATTTCGAAGCCCAAATACTTCCGGTTTTTTTTCAAGTTTTCCATTCCTGTTATGATCGAGTATTCCATAGAGAATACATTTCTGTTAAAACCATTGTATTAAATCGAATAGTTTTCAAAATATCAAAAAAACAAAAACTGGAAAAAATATGTTCAGTCAGTAATATGTTCATTATTCTTATTTTAAATATCCTGAGCGTAAACCATTTTTACAACATCGAAGAGGAAGGATGTGAAAAGGTCATGCATCTTTTGGATTTCAAAAATATCATTACAAGGTGTTTTAAATTTTGTGTTGAAAATTGTGATCTTAAATTGGCCGTAATTTCTGTTTTTCAAATTAGAGCCCTATTATTTTATAATTGTGTTGGATTCTGCGGTCAAAAATAATGATGGACAAGGTGGTTCATCTGCTACTTTGTCTTCAATACCAACATTTCACACATCATTTATACTCTCCACAAACAATGATAGAAACAGATAGTTAGGAGTTTAATGGAACATTGAAACGAAGACAGATATAGCCGGATGCTGTGAAGTGGAGCAGGAGAAACAAAATCTAGGCGGTTGTTGATTTTTCAACTTTTATGGCAATGTGAAGAAGTCGTTGATGAGAAAAAAAAACAAAAAATATTAGGTGCTATCCCGACGAATGAAAGATTCAACCATGTAGAAGTTATCATTAAAATTTGTATCGTATTTGTCCACAAGAAAATGATTGAATAAATGAGTCTGCTGAGGTTGCCTCAGATTGCCATCGCTTGAACGCAGAAGGCTGTCATTCTGGGGACGATCAATAAAACGTCAGGTCGTATCTCTGCACTGATTTGTTGCAAACAGAAATGATCATGTCGTTTGCGAATAGTTGTTCCTACAGAATACACAGAATATTGTGTGAAGACCTAAAGAGAAGACCCCTTTTATGGACCCATATGTGGCGGATCAACTGTGAGAATACATGGGATATGTAACCAAGACCTAATTAATCTACATAATGCAATGTTGACAATGCAAACATAACCCTCTCAGTGAATCTGATAATCTGAAATCTACAGTGAACCCAATTAAATCTAACCGAGAATCCTTATCCATTCGTTTATCTCGTCCCATAATTGTTCATCTTCGACCTTCAATGTCCGACATTACATTTCAGGACCCTTGAGATCCGATCCATATTCAGTGGCTATTTATCCGGCGAATTTTACTTATGAAAATGGGCGAATTGATATAACAGGATAGAGTTATCTGGGGGCTTCATTCACTGAATAATTCAACAGTGACGAGCATCAATCCTCCAGCGAGCGCTTCTTAATGGACCCTCGGTATAATTATTATTAGGTATTCATCGTGTAAACGGCTAGATACGCCGTGCGGCAATATTGATTAACATCCGCTACGCCAGAAACTGCTGAATTATACCTTGTTTTACGGCTTGTATTAAACATGGAGATCGTTACCTGAATCCAGCTTATGCGCCAAGTATACTCTTGGATGTTCCAGAAAGGGCCAATTCCTTTCGCACTCACGAATACGAGTGGGCTGAATATGAAAGTAGAGTCATTGTGCAAATTTGCCGCGTACTAATTCTCTCGCTTCAATACTCGTAGCACCCTCTGGATGTTCATTGTGGCTTTTGTGCTGGTTATGAAACAACAAGTCACCTTCCTAATATTAAACTGACGGGGTTGACGAATGCACATAATCAACTTTACTTCTGACGGACTTCACTAAAGCAAATAAAGCTGACGGGCATGATATTCTACTTACTATATTGGATTCAGGTGTATTATGCGAGGTAGTGATTAAGCCGTTCGAGTCATTTCATTGTACAATTTATAACTCATGAAACCGATAAATGAAAAATTATGTTTTTCGAGTATCGGAGTCTGGTCCAAAAACTTAAGCTTTTATGGAGGAGGGCCATTCCGCGAGATTTCATTCCCACTAATAATAGTTTTGTTTGTGAGAAACATTTTGATTCCGACGATATATTAAGTTTGATAAACATTTACAAGCCGATGGAACCACTAAATTACTTTCTTTAAGATTCCTATAATTGAAAGAAGGCGCTATCCCAAAATTTTTCCAAATTTACCCGTTTCTTTCGAAACAGAATCAAATAAAAGAGGAACGATCCTCAATCTAGAAGACGCAATTTTAACTAGTAGAAGCTTTTTGAGTTCTGATTCGATCAAAGATTTTAAATTTAAAGACTATATTGAACATTATTCGGCAAAAATTGATATATCTGGTTGGGAAATTGAAAAAATGCGATAACGCACTTCATTTATATATTTTAAATTATGAAAAATTATTATCGGTTAAAATTTCTATACAGATGAGTGAAGTTCTCGAGATTGAAGTATTTCATAAAATTTTCTAATTTCCGAAATCTTTCATCATCTTCCTGTGTGTGATCACATGATTCTTCCATCATTACAGGTAATATGAATGAGAATTTTTTACTCTGCTTCATAACTTTTCTTGTGAATTTATACCTTCTCCATAAGAAATTTGATATATCTGAAATGATACTTTTACGTTTTTTTGGCCGTAGTAAAGACAATGGCTTCTTCACGCTTATACTTCATGTCATATTGGATTGATTAGCAATATGCGAGAAATTTCTTGGGTTATGCAAGTCTATCAAAAAAGGTGAGCTTTGGCCACAAGATTCCATCTGCTTGATCCGTGACGATATTAGCTTTTCAATGCTTGAATCTGGGTCAGTTGCTTTCATTCATCTAGTATTTAGTTCCCGATAAGTTTTTTTATAATTGTAGTGCGTAAGATGAGAAGATTAACACATTAAAATCCTCAAACTTCAATTCAATTTCTCATGATTGAGACTACATGCGAAATCTGAATTCAGACATTTCATTCCTTGTTGAAATAGAAAAATCGATGAACAAATTTTTTTGACGGTCAAATGATCATGCAATATTGAATGTATTTTGGTCCCACTAATGCCTAAGGTTGTCTCAATCTCACCATAGGTCACATGAAGATCTTGATTGGCGCACAGCGTCAATGGTTTTCGGAACAACAACTGATTTTGGACGACCTTGACGAAATTCGTCTTGCAGTGAACAACGACCTCGGTTCAATTCACCATATCATCGATATACACGAGTCCTCGAAGGAGCTTCATCGCCAAAAATTGAAATGAAACATAATAGCACCAAAATGATTAGGATTAAATTACATTTTTTGGGCGTGATGAATCTTTCAAGTTACTGTAAACAACACAAATAGCGCTCGTATATCAAAACTTTTTGACTGTCAGTTGGCAGATTGCTTCACTGGGGTTGTCCACTTCCGAAATATAAAGTAAACCCTCGTATTGTCAACATGTCCAATATAAGGTGCGAAAAACAGTCTAATGTTGTAAGTTATTTTTGGAGAAATTCAACTGTACAAATATTCGTATATTTCATATTAATGTCAAGCAAAATATTTTCGTCGTTGAATTAAACTATTCCACACTCTCAGCCGCAAATAGCTTCCAAACAGAATAGTGAAAGCAGCGAATAGCCGTAACCAGAACAGCCCATCGAATTCACATGTAGATCCAACGGCGCTGGAGCACCATCGTCCGGAATTTCAATTCAACACAGACTAATTTTCAGGGAATATTGCACGGTATAAATATCTCCGAATGCGAACCTCGATTAAGGCCACATTTCACGAACGATCTCCCGAATTTATGATTACGATTATCTGGGCGTACGAACACCATCTAGCGGTTCCGGAAAGTGCCGATCCTCTATAATCCTGCAAGGCTACCTAAAATATATATCATGCGACTTAATCCCTCCCGGTCGACTTTGGGAGGACGACATAACTTCAAATCCGGCATTATGACAGTGTGCGATGCGAATTGAAGTAATCACTTCAGCTGTTTTGGTCCACACTCAAAAACGATGATGAAAGACGTAACGGGAATTACAGGATTTTGGGTTATGAAAGTTTTAGGTTATATTGGTGGACCGAAATTGGAAGGGCAAGAGGTCGCGTTATGGGAGATTGCTAGGCGATAGAGGGATCCGATAAAGGTAAATTCGATTTGGTCCAGATGGAACTTGAGATTTTAGGATTCTATTATGGAAAATTGATATAATCTACAGGGTATTTGAAGGTAGACCGCCTATAAGGCGTTTCAAGAACTGAGATATTCTTGAAGCCTGGAGTTTTACTGACGTAACAATTGAGAGCAATGACGAGAGGTCAAGATCTTTGGCGCGCTTCTTCTACAGTTTTTTCCCCTACTCTGGAACAATGTTATACAAAAGAACCGCCACGATGAATGAACAAACCTCTATCTCAAAGTGAAAATAACAAGTCATAGTTTACCCTCTCCGTCCTACTAAATACTCTCCTCAGTGCAGTGGCGTATTCAGAGATTGAGTGTGGGGGGGGTGGTGGGGGTTAGTGGCGAGTTTTTGGGAGTTGACCTGAACTATCAATAATAAGATATTGAGCTTGAGCGAAAGCGCGCTAGGAGGGGGATTTATTGTAGCTCATCTATAATTTGACAGTTTTTATTCTACATTGAGAACATATAAAACAAACAATTGCGTGAACAGCGCATACCATAATCATCATAAAATAATGTAAATCTGCAATGGAAGGGAATTTCTTTTTAATTTCAGAATCCAGAATTGCTTTAGGATTCAGCATCTTCAGACATTTTAATACTTGACGGTCTCTGTCGTCGAAAGGAAACCTTTTTGATATCTGTTTTGCATCCTCGATATAAAACTCCTTACACTTTGAGTAGAAATTTTTCAGCTGTTCTTCCTCTAGTTCTCCTATTTCTCTCTTTCTTCTGATCAAATTTGGCACCATATGTTGCATCGGTAAATGTTTCTGATAATTCGAGAAGTCAAGGTTCAATATTTTAGTTTCTTTTGCGTGTAAAATATTTTGTGCTTCATTTTTCTCTTGTTCAGTGAGATTCAAATATTCAGCTTGTACAAAACATTCCAAGATCGTTGTGTATGCGGTCAGTATTTTGTCGTATAGTAAATATAATTTCGGAGTCCCGGATTGCATTTCTTTATTGAGATCGGTAAATATAGGTAATGCAAATTTCAAAAACTCCAGGTACAATTCAGTTGTCGGTTCGAGAGCCTTGGAGAGAATTGATTGCGCAGAAAGTAATCTATCTACATGAACTGTAGCTTGAAAATACAATTTTATAGCTGGTAATTGTTCCAGAAGCCTATTTACTACCTCAATAAGCGACAACCATCTGGTTTGGATAGGGTGGAGTAATTTGTGTGGTTTAATATTTGTGAATGCTTGAAATGTTTTGAAATCTTCAATACGTTTTGGTAAATTTTGTACATGATTATATACGTCTCTACAGAAATCTTCCACGCCCCTTGGCAATTTCTCACATGCGTATGATGCGCATAGATTAAAAGAATGACAAATGCACTTCATAGTAAAAAGGTGAGGTGTGTCATTTTCAAACAAAGTGACCAATGAATGGTTATCTCCAAACATAACGTTAGCGTCATCAGAGACAAAGCCTATCATGTTTGATTTGTAAGGAATACTTTTTTCAACAAAATATTCTCCTATTTTGCCATACAACGCTGTTGCTGTACCATCTACGATTGGTATTAAAGTCAGAAATCTATCTTCAACGCTAAAATCTAATTTATCTAATTCTACTATTCTAGCGACAAGCGCTAAATGTTTTATCGTAGATTTATATGTGCTTTCGTCAACAAGTAATGCAAAGCAATTGTTCTGTAACGTCTCTATTATATTTTCTTCAGCTGTCTGCCCAGTTACATTGACAATAATAGCTCTAGCTTTTGTGCGCCTTATAGATAATTGTTCGGCAATTTTCAAATATGGACATGCAGCGCAAATCAATTTATTCAAATGAGATGCTATGTTGAAAGACAGATTATGCTGAGCAATATCAGCAATAAAGCAGGCTTTAGCTGCAATTTTTGTATCCTGTGAGTTGGAAGCAGAGGTAAACATTGATGTCTGTTTTTGTGGGTTTTGTAACTTCAAACTAATCTTCGCGTATTTGGTTGAATCTTTGTGTCGTAACAGTTCGTGTATACCACATTTTCTGTCGCAGTTACACGCAGAACAAATGAAATAAGTCTCTCCTTTAGTGATTTTCTTTAACCAGCCTTTGAACCTATCATCTTTCAACCACGAATTTACGAATTTCTGAACATATTTCACATTTTTCTTCTTAGGAGGACTTTTTCCAGTCAATGAATCACTACTCGTTTTATCAAAAACTTTGTAATTATTATTTTGTCAAAATAGATGCTGCAATTCGAAGAAACTGTTCAAGGTATTGTGACTTGTGACTATGAAACAATACCTACGCAATACAATAGGCGTGTAGGCTACGCGGTCGGTATAACTGTTATTCATAAATAGGGATTTCCCCGTGCATAAAAATTTAAAGAAGATACTGCCATCTAGTGTCAATGCATTTTTTTACGTAGTGGTTTGTCATTGCGTTTTATTGCGTAATGGTTATCAAAAAATGTTTGCATAGTAGTGTATTAGGTGGCGCTGAACGCGAAAAACAGTAGAAACTAGGAATGAAACAGAAAACATGGTCATCAATGTGAAAACAGCAAATCTACTGTTGAAACATTAGGGTTGGTAACGCTGATTACGGCATGCAATTAAATGATGCTGATTTTCAGCACAAAATTAACTACTCCACGATTTCAGCCTATACGAGTATCTCGATACCGATCGATCCTTGTGAAAGGGACGTGTACTTGTCCTCAGGAAAATGAAATCACACAGCAATTAATGGGTCACATTTTCCGGACTGTCATATCAACTGAGAAATCACAACACTCATTCGTGTTGGACTACGAGCGCATGCTGCATTTTATTTAATAAAATACTACTCATAACTCGAATGAATTTTCGAATTCTTTCTTCCATTGTCAAGTAGTATTACTCAACATAATCGTCAGAATATTTGAAAGGTCAAGGCTACTGATGAAAATTATGCAGCATGCTAATTAGGTGAAGATACATTTCTTGATTTACTCTTCTGCAAATCGTGAGATCTAAATCTTTTTCACGTCAGACAAATATTAGCAATTGACCAACATGGTCATCTATATGTCATATTATTTTGGAAGTTCTGAAGATTTTAGATTTCACTCTGCCGCACATGACAAAATATTCCAAAATCAATTATAACTTCAAATATACACTAGCTCTTCTTATACAGGGTGTTTCAAAAAGAGGTGACGCCCTCTATAGGATAGATAGAAAACAGAAAAATATTTGCGGTCGCTCAGTAAAAAATTTTCGTAACGCCAACCGTATTCAAGATACATTTGAAGAAAAAAAATATACACATTTTTTAAAATTTTGCAGAAACTACTGGCAACATTGTGATGAAATTTTATAAGGATATGTTTTGGAAGCTGATACATCCAATGAATTTTTTTTATGTCTGACTCTCGTAGAGGGCGCTAGTAACACGGATCGCACCAAGTATATTTGAACATAACATTTTTAATATTAGATTTATTGAGCAAAATTTCAAGCGTACTTAAACATCATTCAATTTTACACAAAAAAGGTACTCTTGGTGAAACCCGATACTGTGTACCGTTTTCGGAGTATTTTGATTTGAAAATTATGAAGTAATAACCGATGAATTCTACACGGCAATAGCATTTTCTCTGAAATTTCAGTTGCCATGGAAAGCTGTCTTTCATTTAATAGTTTTGACGTTGAGTCAACAATAATTACATTTCTATTTGATAAAGTAGATATTGTTATTCAAAATGTACCCAAATTCATATTATTAACCTTAAGAAAGTGTTTAGGATACGCTAGTGCAGCTCTTGCACATTAAGCAGAAAAGTTTCCTCGAAGAAACTTTCCACGTAAAAATACATTTAGAGCAATTCAACGACGTTGTCGAGAAACTGGGAGTGTCAGACCTAAAAAATAATTCTGGTAGGCCAAGAACAACAAGAACCATTAATAAAGAAAATATGATTTCAAATTTAGTTGATCAAAATCCAACAGTTAGCGTAAGGGATGTGGCAAGACAAACAAATGCGTCCTCTTCAAGTACTTGGAGGATACTTAAAGAGCAGCAGCTACATCCTTATCATTACGGAAAAATGAAACAGCTCTTGCCAGACGATCTACCGTTAGAATGGAGTTTTGTCAAACATTACAAGAAAGGACAACCCTCAATCCAATCAAATACTAAAAAATACTATACTACTTGGTACTAACCGTGTAACTAGCGCCATCTACGAGAGTCCGACATAAAAATTAATTCACTTTCCAAACATATTCGTGTAAAATTTTATTACAATTTACACATTACATTACAATGTGTAATGCCCTGTATCTTAAATACATTTTTTAGTGAGCAAACCCCATTTATTTTTCAGTTTACTATTTATCCTAGAGAGGGGGGTCACCTGTTTTGACATAACTCGTATAATAGATTTTGAGCTCCTCTACTGAACAATCGAGCGTGACGTGAAAAATCCGATGAACTTTAAATGAAAAATCTATTTGCTTTTAATGCCAAGGCAATGTTCAACCTCTCCTTGAGTTGCCCAATTATGATATTATGAGAAATAACAGGGAAAGTAGTAGATCAGATAGTTTGTTCAGGAGAAAATTGTAGATTAAAAATGGGAGTTTAGCATATTAATTGCTTTTCCAACAAAGCTGCCATAATCATTCTAGAGAGTCTCGAGGTCCAAACCATTCTGTAGAAATTAATTTTATATATTCCTTGGAATCTCTTAGGAACAATATTTCAAGTGCAGGGCATGGTTTTGTTAGTTGTCTAGAAATAATGATAAATTTATGCCTACTAATATTCTTTCACATCGAAGCAAACACGGCTTTTCTATTCACAGTTTATTTACACGAAGTAATAAATGAAGTTCAATAATGGAAACTGCCGATTCTGAATTTTCGTGAAGTTCCGAAACTACCGCCTTAGTTCCCACTTTGGTAACTACGTCTTTTTCCTCTAACCGTCGACACCTTCGTCTTGATCTCTACTGGTCCTCTCGATCGTGTGTCGATTCCGCCATTTTTAATTACCCTAGTATTCGTTACATCTCAGAACCATCTATTGGTTGACTGCAAATGAAAAATATAATTTTGCCCGCCCACTAAAAGATCTTAAAAAGTCTTTTCTCATCACGGGTCAAACCCTCGAATGTTTGAAAACAAATTTTCGGTATAAGTGCCCCAAAATGTCAAGTTACCTCAACAACGCATTTTGAATTGGCTTATCAGTTACGACTTAATGAATTAACATTTGAGGGTTTATTTCTATTCGTCCTTTCTGAGAACTTGACAATATACGAATTTCTCACATATCCGATTGCAAAGCACAAGCCCGTACTGGTACTCATTTCTGCCCAAAAATGCTACACAAGAATATTTTGGTCCTAGTCAGAATGGATCGCAATTCCTGGACCATTTGCGATGAAATCGCTAATATTTATAGATTTTAACAGTCGTTTTATTCGATTTGGCGATGTTACGACCATTGGCAAATAAAATATATACAGGGTGAGTCTTTGACCACTGCGTTAATTTTAACCATAGGTTCTTGAGATCAAAAGAAACACTTTTTCCATTACGGTTTTTCTATATTCAGCTGCGTTGAGAAGTTATAAGCATTTTAAGTTTTCACATTGGGCAAATACCCCTCTGTAGTCCAGTTTAGTTTGTTGAAAGATACCTTCCACAGCTTCCACTAATGAATCTGAATTGTTTAAAAACATTATTTTTCCTCTAAGAAATGATTCACTCACTCATGTTTCATCCGATGAGGTCTATATCCAGAAGGAAGATACAAAATACTAATTTTCTGGTAAAAAAAATTCAACACCATAAACATAGATTTTTGTTGTTCTACTATATTTTCTTTCTACTTCAAGATTATAAACCATGCCTTTCTAGTGAGAAATTCCAAAAAAACCTCAGAATTATTGGGTGTTATCATCATACATTTGTAATTTTCTTCTTAAAATTTCAAAATCATGAAAACCATCATTTCTATGAAAACTTCCAAGGCAAGAGGTTGTCACTGTGCTTTTTTTTCACACAAAGCCAGAAAAAATCATCTATGATTTTCCAAACACTGATATTTCTGAAGTTTCTTCTCCTTGACAGAGACCAGTGAACAGGTCTATGAGGTCTCTTGATATACTGTTAAAAATATGAAAATCTTTTTCGAAATCTTCAACAACAATGAATGATGTCACTACGAATAATCATTTTAAAGTGATGTTACTTTGCTTGATGATTATTTTATGTACTGAATCCCAATAACAATTTACCTGGATAGATTACAAGTATTTCCAGATTTAGGTGTGCAATTATACTTTCTTGAAGAAATACCTAAATTTGATTCTGAAAGATCAACTAGGTGTTCTTTAATAAAAATTTTTTCGTTAAATCGTTAATATGAATCTATTCTGTTCAGACTATAATTACTGATTACTCATTTTTATAATCAGAGTATCTGTTTTAATTACGTAAACAAGAACATAAATATTGAATAATGGTTATTCATAGATTATGTCAAATTTTAATACCTTACCATAGAATATTAATATATTACCGAACCCCAGGAGCTAAAAAAATAATATTTGCAATGTTTTTTTTTAAATGAAAGATATAATCTGTAACTATTATTGATCTTTAGTTATAATTTTCCTCAGAATAATTAGAGTGAATTATTATCACATTAAAATATTATAACGTCTCTGTGGTGGGTAGTTCCAAATAAAAAAGTGTTCTGTGTTTCCTTGTTGTTTTGATTCTATTTTAAACTGTCAACAGTTATTTGTAGCTTTCTTTCAGAAAAATGTAAATAATATTGGAAGGATAATATCGATAGTTTTAAATTATTCAATTCAGTATGAAATGATTATGGTCAGAAAATGCATTATATCCTAATCTTTCTTGTTTCTGAGCTTATAGCTTCCAGTTTCAATATTGATTGAATTTTAATTAACCATGCATCATAACAAACATTCAGAAATATTAAAACTAAGTCAAATTCTATTATCTCCTAAGTTTGTGAACAAGGTTGAATTGGTGTATGAAATAAAGACAATAAAGGTATGAAACACATCTAGGAGACTGGATTCGAAGTTTTTAAAACTCGTATGAGCTCAATTTGCAGCATTACTATGTTAGAAAATATATAATTTGATGAACTCTGAGAGTCTGAAGCTATAAAAAACCAGCTCTTCGTAAAGACAAGTCTTCAATTTAACAGGTCCTGACAGAAAATAGTTTACCTATTTCAACGGTCAAGATATACCGAATAGTGATGAAAAACTTTTTCTCTATTTATTATGGAATATTATTCTGGATTAAATAATAAACAAGGTGCTAGACATCATTAACAATGAATACAGCAAATGGCAATTTAGATTTTGTGGTGAATGTAAGACAAAAATTGTTCAGTGGTTAATTTCATCTATAGTGTTTAGTGGTGGAACCATAGACTGGAGAGATTTCCCCAAACTTTTGTAGAAATATTTAATAAAGACATAAAATATGGCAACATTGAACAAATCTGATTATTGAATCATTTCATCACAGAGTTGGATTAGGGAAAATCAGAAAATTTGGACAAAATTATATCGATTCAATTCCTTTCAACTTCAAATATCTCAAGAATGGTGCAATTTAGGAGAAAAGATGACGAATGATAATATATGCAAAAAAGACTAATGATTTCAGGAAGTACGAGATACGGACCTTTAGTTCAAGCGATATTTGTTTTTCGTGCAATTTAACCAATCTGTAGAGTAGTAGTGAGAAATCCACAAGAAGTGGAATAAATCTATTGATGCCAAAAAAAAAAAATATGCACGAGTGTTATCAAAAACCTTCTAAAAGAGATCATTTCAATTGATATTGTCGTTTTAATATTACAGGTGAAAATGCAATTTTTTATGAAATTTCAACACCCGATATATCTTGAACAGGGCCAAATTTGGAAAAATGTTATAGGAAAAAATTGTTCCTTTTGACGTCAAGAATCTATGGTTAAAATTAGCGCAGTCGTCAAAGACTCACCCTGTATATATATATATTCTTTTGAACTTTTGGCTTACAATATAAATAATAAGCACTCACAAAGCCACAAGTTATGTTGGCGATTGCCTAGAAATGATTGTCGGCATTTTTGAAAATCTTAGGAATGTGAGTGCCTATTCAACTATCTATTATATGGAGAAATAAAGGGCAGATTGAAAACAAATAGACAAAGACCAAATTTGACCTCGAAAACTCTGACAGTATTAGGGGGATGTGGATGTTGATCCAGATCTTTGATTCAATAAAAATGCAGGTGTACCGTAATGAAAACAAAACTCTAGAGAATTTAATTCATATTCAGTGAATACCACACTTTCATTAAAACTTAAAAGTTCTGAAGCGGGAGAGCGTTAAGAAAGCGTAAAAATGTCCATGTTCCTTTCGAAGTGAACGGAACCGCGAAAAAGTTAAATCCTACAACTGGCGGCAGTCATCACGAGTGTATGCTCACTCGTGGTAAATTGATGAAAATATCATGAACAAAAAAATTTTGAAAAGACGAAGACGAAGAACAGCCGAATCTTTCTCGGTAGTCTGGAACAGTGTGATATTGATGCATCCGTGACGGTGAATGAACAAACTTATATCACAAATCAATAATAACTACTTACAGTTATGCTCAAGTCTTATTCAAAGCTCAAATTCCCTTCTCAACAAAATCAATCAAAATTGAACATATCACCTCCAACGAAAACGATTGAAAATATCCCTTTTTCGCTAAGCTCTTGTCCTTTGGAATACTTGATATATTCCAGGTCATATTACAAATATCTTGAATTGAAAAATACCAAACCAACATTTTCATTACACTTTCATTTCATCAACAATACTGTTACACATTGAATTGTAGTTTCTCAAAATACAAGCAATTGAATCACACGAATGCATAGAGCAACATAATCAGGAAAATTGATACATTACTTCACGACAAGATGATATCTGTTGAAACTAAATCAAAAACATTTTGGCTTTATGTGAAGATTTCCAAATACTTCAAAACAAATATTGGATATTACATGATGTCGGTTTATTTTCTCCCACATCAAAATGAGAGATGACAACCGGCCACATTGTCATCCGAAGAAATGTCGGAAAGCAAAGGTACCAACATAAGTAACTGAAGTCATGTCTGAGCGACTAAATGGATATGAATACATTATTAATATGTAGTTTTGATCAATAATAATTTATTACAGTTTATCTGTGTATTTTCAATGTTAATCCCTCCCAACGTATATTTTGAGAAAATAAGGTGGAGCTACTCCCCTTGCTTCATTCTTGAATTCAGGAAACTTTCCTTGAGAATTTCGTAAGGCTAAAGTAATAGTTATTTTGAAACGAGGAAAAACTCCTTGAGATCCTAGTAGTTATCGACCAATTAGTTCATTGTGTGTTCCTTTCAAGGTATTAGATAGGTTAATTCATTTTAGAATTGAACCTTCTATAGAAAATGCTCTACAAAATTTCCAGGAAAGCTTTAGGAAAAATAGAAATTGTTCAGATCAGGTTCTCTGCCATACAACTTTCATAAAATCAGGCTTCAATGATAGGTTGAGAATAGGAGCTGCTTCCATTGATTTATCTTCGGCATATGACACTGTGTGGGAAGATGGATTAATTTTCAAACTGTATACCCATCTGACATGTGGGAAAATGGTACGATTATTAGAAAATATGTTATCTGATAGAAGGTTCCGTTTTTTTATTGACAACTAGCTGACTCGACAGACTTCGTCCTGTCAAAAAGATTTGAAATGTGGCAGTTTTTGTGCCTACGTATTTTAAAAAATTCTCCTGAACAGAACCGTCACCCTGGTGATAGGGCGTTGTGAATAAAAAATGATTAAATAAAACATATATAAGGATTTAAAAGTAAGTAATCGCTTTATTGTTAATCATGTGAATCATAATTATTATTATTATCATTGTAGTGCTTTGTGGTATACGATGTTTTTTGTTTGTTTACCTGGCGCATAGATGAACAAATCTGATGGTTTTCCAACACGGGAACAGGCAACATACAATTGACCATGTGAGAAACATGGGTTTTCTAGATTAATACCACAAACACTTAATGATTGCCCCTGGGACTTGTTTATAGTCATAGCAAAAGCAAGCCGCACTGGAAACTGTAGTCGTTTAAACTCAAATGGCACATCAGTCGGAATCATTGGGATGCGCGGTATGAGAACATCTTATCCTTTATACTTTCCTTTGAGTATAGTTGCTTCTATCACATTGTTTAGTAATTTTTTTATCGCTAACCGTGTACTGTTGCAAAGACGCGGTTGGTTGATATTTCGCAACATTATAACCACCGATCCAACCTTTAATTGAAGAGTGTGAGGTGGCAATCCTGGCAAATCCAGCGAGTTTAAAAATTCCGGTGGATAGTTGACTACATCATCTTGATTAGTATCCGAATCAACTGATTTATATATCCTCAATTCGCCTGTAATTTGTTCTTGAATTTTGAAATTTAATTCATTTACATCTATGTTTTTTGCAGCCAGTATAGCTCGTTCGATCAACCAATCATGGTTTCTGTAATTTTGAGAAACATCTGGAAACACCTTCTGAATAAGTTCATCTTTTGATCGAGTTAACTGACAAAAACTTTGAGGAAAGTTAATGCAGCCAGTCAACATGTCTATAGGAAATTTGCCATTACCAATGTCAATGAGTTGTTTAGAGGATGTTTCCAGATTGGTCATTTTGCAACTCGACACGCATATTCTTGCTTAAATGAAGTACTTCCACATGTTTCCACAAATTGGAGGACTTTAGACATGCATAGAGTTCATCAGCTGGCGTTGATCGTGGAATCACTGGCAATGTTTGATGAGAATCTCCTGCTAACAAAATCATTGCACCACCAAATCGGTTATTCTTGCTCCGTAGATCTTTTAAGGTTCTGTCTAAAGCCTCCAAAGATTTTTTATGTGCCATCTTGCATTCATCCCAAACAATCAATTTACATTGCTGCAAAACCTTTGCCATTGCAGAGTTCTTGGAAACGTTGCAGGTTGGAGTTTCATTGCTTCGCATATTTAATGGCAATTTTAGTGCTGAATGGGCTGTTCAACCACTTTCAAGCAAAGTTGCTGCGATTCCCGACGAAGCGAGTGCAAGTGCAATTTTATTTTGTGAGCGAATTGTTGCTAATATTAATGAAATCAAAAAAGTTTTTCCTGTACCACCAGGTGCATCTAAGAAGTAAATCCCTCCAGTTTCATCATTTGTTACTTTCATAAGAGTTTCAAATACATACTTCTGTTGTTCATTTAACAGTTGAAGATTTGTTTGAATTAATTCTTTCAAAGCGTTGAGAACATAGTTTTTCTCGATGCAACTCTTGGTTAAACGCGTCATACATTGGACGATTGGGCACGGTCAGGCCTAATTGAATTAATAATTTGTTTGACATTATCAAGCACATGTCCTCAATTGAAATCAATGTTTCATTGTAAATTTCTTCACTGATTTGTATATTTGGACTCAAATTGACTACGTATTAGTTACAAATCATTTGTATGGGAAAAAGAAAAGGGCTATTTTTAGGGTTTTTCTAGCAATAATTTTTCTCGCCGTAAAAACCATCCTTGAACTTCAACGAACATTTTAAAAAAAGATTTGGCCAAATTGGTCCAGGCGTTGTTGAGTTATGCGCTTACTAACACATTTTGCGATTCATTTTTATAATATAGATAAGAGTAGCTCTAAACATCGAAAAACGGTCTTCCTCGAGGATCAGTTCTAGCTCCTTTACTTTTCAATTTATATCTAAGTGATTTACCCACTACATCATCTCAGAATTTTGTTTATGCCGACGACATTGCTATTACCAACATTCGGATTTCCATAGTCTGGAAAATATACTGTCATCTGATTTGGAAATTTAAAAGAATTGAGTGGCGATTATGTCCAAATCCCAACAAAATAGAGGTATCTTGTTTCCATCTGAATAATTATGAAAAATATAGGAAATTAGCTGTAACTTGCAATGATTCTCCTATCGAACATAATTTCTATCCAAAATACTTAGGAGTTATATTAGATTCATCTCTCGATTACAAGGCTCATTTATATGATCTGATAACTAGGAATAATATTCTCCAGAAATTAGCTGGATCATCTTGGGGTGCTGATTCTTCTACTCTTCGCACAGCATCTCTAGCCCTAGTCTTTTCTGCAGCTGAGTATTGTTGCTCTGTTTGGTTTAATAGTGCACATACACAAAAAATCGATTCACAATTGAATACATCCATGAGAATTATTACTGGCACCATAAGACCTACACCGGTTCATTGGTTACCAGTATTGTCTAATATTGTCCCTCCCCATATTCGCAGACAGACTGCAGCTCTGAATTCTTGGATCAAATATTATTCTTTTCCCAATTTATTCCAAATTATTACATATATTCCACATGATAGAATTCCCAGATTGAAGTCACGCAAACCATCATGGCATAATACGTTCTTCAATATGAACATAAGCGATAAAGAATTATGGAAGACTGAGTGGAACTCTTACGAAATGTTCAATAAGTATCTCGATTCTGATCTTTCTGAAAAAATTTCTGGTTTTGATCGTCCAAGAAAAAACAGTGAGAGAGATGATTTATAACAATTGCCTCTCCAACTAAACTGTTATAATTATTTTAGAGTTTTCCTACGCTCAAACAATTCAGGCAAATTATAATTTATTGTTCTTAGGATCTTGTACGAGCCAATGGATAACGATATTCAAAGAATAAATCATTAGTAATTTCAAACTTATCAAAAGAGCTGAAACATCATTAACGGCTTCTTCAATACTCTTGCATAATATGCATAAGTATGGTGGAACTTGATTCAACAGTCGGAACAAAAATACCATTTACTTCTATAACTAGATGGAATGGAAAATAAGGCTTTCAAACTCTAACTGCCATAAGTTTAGAATTCTTGTTGGAAAGTTATCGGGGTCCATTGGAGTTGAAGAAACAATCGTATTGAATGACCAGATGACATTTCCTTAATATCTTTTGGATCGATTTCAATAGACAGAGTTTTCATAGTAATCCCTGCATTAGAAGTTTCTTGGCTTTTATACAGAACAGATTACTAAAATTAGACGCATAGCCGTTTACTGGAAGAGGAATTCATGATTGAATGCTTAAGTGATATCTCACTTTCGGTATAACCGGAACCGTCAGGTTTTAAATTTCAAATCGAATTACGTATTTCTTTCACCGAAAATTTTCACATGCTTATGGCGATTAAACGACAATTCAACAACTATGGATTGTCTTGCAAAACAACTAAAACAATCGAATTCAGTTCGAACGGTGGAGATGAATTTATGAATCTGAGTGATATCAAAAACTCAATATTTTTAAGATAGATTTTCTGTGCAAAAATCGAAATTGCTGCTCGGAGCATCTAAATATGCGCAAATGAATAATTAGGTATTTTTCAACACTGTAACGAGCTTCTACTTTGAATAGTAACTGTCAATTAAATAGTCGAATTTCTCCAGAAATAACTCACAACATTAGACTGTTTTTCCCACCTTATATTAGACATGTTGTCAACAAGAGGGTTTCCTTTTATATATCGGAAATGGATATCCCCAGTGATGCAATCTGTCAACTGACGGCAGCTCTATCGTAAAGCTTAACATTTTGAGGTTATAGGTAATCAGAACGTTTTGAGATACGAGCTATTTGTGTTGTTTACCGTAACTTGAAAAATTCATCTAGTCCAAAAAATACAATTAACAAATAAAATTTAGAAAGCACTGACGTGAGGTCAGTTGGCTTAGGCGCTCTTGTAAACCACTTACAATTATTTAAATTTTGAAAAATCATATCACCAGAACTATTAGCTTGTCGAAGTCGAGAGTGGTATTTTTGTATACGTCTGATAAAACTGCACCATAAAAAAATTTTTATTTGAACAGTGTCATTTAAAAAAAAATTTTTTTTTGTTACTCCGAACCTATTCGGCCGATTTGACCGAATAACGAACTTAGCCGAGATATTTATACCTCAAACCTATTCTGAAAGTTTCAACTCTCTAACTTCATCCGTTCGAGAGTTATCGTGTTCACGGAACGGACGGACGGCCGGACGGACGGACGGACAGAATCGATTTTGACCACGGATTATTCATCAGTAGGTCCAAACAAAACGATTGATACCACTTTTGCCCAAAAATTCGAAAGTCACAGACATTTGGGCAAATTGATAAGCACTCTGTTCAGGTGAACAAGAGCGCCAAAAATGGAATTAAATCATGCTATTATTTTTTACATAATTCATCGAGGATTAATTCAACAACAGTGCATGGATGAATTTGATTCAGTTTTTTGTGATGAAGCTCAATTAGGGACCAGTGTTTATGGTATGGTGAATTCAACCGAGGTCGTTGTTCACTCCAAGACAAATTTCGTGAAGGTCGTCCAAGATCAGTTGGCGCACAGCCATAGTGGTTTTCGAAACAAAAACTGATTTTGGACGACTTTCACGAATTTCGTCTTGCAGTGAACAACGACCTCGGTTGAATTTACCATACCATAAATTAACACTGGTCCTTGATAGACATTAACCTATTAATATTAACATATATTTGCGTGTTACAGAAATAGCTGTTTACACACGTCAAATCATTCAACTGTATGATAAATATACACACAATTTAAAATTAAGCTACACAATATAGCATATTAATGAAACAACAAATACAAGACTTATCTGATAAAGAGGAACATATAGTACACAATATTTCAGATGTGATTCAATTGTGACAAAATAGTCAAAGCATAGGTGTTTCTACTCAGCTTTTCTAGTAAATTTTCACCGTGGGCATTCCATGTAAGCTGCGAGTCCAGGAATACGCCAAGAAATCTAACAGTGCTTGTCTCAGGAGCACTCATCTGAGAAATGTGTCTCAGGCTGAAAACCATCTCCTGTGTGTTTTTAGTATTCAAGGTCAATTTATTTGACCTGAACCATTCACCCGCCTTCAACTGTGCCCCCTGAGACAAATCCCCCAGACCAGCAACATCGATTCCAGTAATAGACACAGTGAAATCGTTAGCAAAACGAGTTGTACGCTGCTCAGTTAAAAAGTCTGGAAAGTCATTTATGTATATCAAAAAGAGAATTGGTACCAACATGGATCCCTGCGGGACGCCGATATTCAATATTTTACATTCTGAGCAAACTTCATTTGCAAATACAGACTGAAATCTATTAATCAAGAAGGAATATAATGATTCAAGCGTTGATCCGACAACCCCATACCTCCGAAGCTTATCAAGAAGCTAGTTCGTTTTTTCATAGTACTTTACCTTTGCCTTTTGAATTTCCATGCTGTAAATTAATCTTAATTGATTTCTGGTCACACCTAATCGATCTGTTTTGAACGTTTTGAACATATCACTTACTAAATTATACTGTTCCCGCATATTTTTAAGTTCATTTGTCATTTGATGGAGCTTCATCGCCAAAAATTGAATTAAGTTCATCGATCCACTGTTAATAAGATAATCCACGACAAAAGCTGTAAAAATATTAGCACGAAAATGTTCACGATATAATTCCATTTTTTGTGCGAGCTCAATCTTTTAAGTTACTGTCAAATCGTTCTGACTACGTATAACCTCAAAAATGTCAAGCTTTACGATAGAGCTGTCAGTTGGCAGATTGCAGCACTAGGATTGTGCAATCGCGAAATATAGAAGGCAATTCTAGTATCAACAGAAGATATTTTTGATATATGTGCCAATTCAAAAGAGTGAAATGAAATGAAGTAGTTTGGCTCAGATATATAAATAGCTAGCGTCCAAGAAAGAAATTTTTTTTTTCCTGATTTATCATCAAGCTAGTTCGTTTTTTCCATACCCGGACGCTGATAATCAATTTTCGCAAATTGAGTTCATTGGTGATGAAAATCGTGAATTGTATCAACTTTGTGCAATTACCTCGAAACAAGAGGAGAACTCTTTCATGAGTTACAAAGGTTTTTCTATCTAGGCATAACGCATTAGTTCAATTGTCCAAAATTAGTCTAGATTGCATGCCATCTGATAATAATCATAATATACGCCGATAGAGAAGTTTTTTTAGAGCATGCAAGGCGACAATTGATCAGGTTGGAATTGTATTTCTTGGTGATCAGTTTCAATCCAGTGATATTGTAATTTATTCCATGAGTGAGCAATTGCAACATGTCCTTCATCGTAGTTACGATACATTTCAGTAGGTACAAAATATTACATTGGAAAGCGACGATATACCAATTGATCCAAGAACAGCCCAACGGCCAATACTTCATGTTTGTGGTGTGAATTAGAAGAAATCATGTTTTTCACATGGCAATACTTATGTTGTCTCTTCCACGGTCGGTACCCCCTGCTGTTCGTTTATTTATGATCTGAACGGAATACCAAAAAATATTGTTTATCCAAATCTTCTGAATTGAATTTCAAATTGGCTATATCAATAAAATTTTTTCATTTGAAATTATGAATTTGATGTTTCAAATAATATTTTTACATTTTTTCACATGATTAGCGAAGCACTTACATGGCCGCTAGTTAATCATAAAAATTGTTTAATCTCAGGTTACGTTGATTTCTACTAAATGAGTACACTGAAAACTTTTGTAAGCTCAATTGAAGCACTTTTGGGATTTGATATAGGATTATTTACTCATCACATTCGTTACTTGAATTCAAGAAACAAATTTCGAGTAGTTCACGTATGAAGCAATACATGTTAGAGGACCAAAAATATCAATATTCGACTCGCTCGACTGCACCCGTGCAATTGATCTTAACACTAATTCCAAAAATTTGTGTTAACTGCTGCTTTATAAACCATGTTTAATACAATTCTCATAATTTTCCGCAATGCCCGGAAAAATCTATATCCAGAATTTAGGAATTATCTTCGCTTGATCTTCACGTAATAAATCTATTTATATGTTTATGAAACAGCAAAAATTACTTCACATAAAAATTTTGAATTATCAATTGAAATAAACAATTATTGCTCAACGTTCTATTAACAAATCAAAAAACACATAAAATAGGGATAATACAAATATAAACAGGGCACAATCACCAACTTATTCTAAGTAACAACTTATACAAGTTTATACAAAAAATTTTTAATTAATGATTATATGTGTAAACCATGTGAATAACTTACATACTAAACAAACAAATATCTCATTCAATTACCTAAAATCAATATCAACATTTAATCTTACAATATTAACATTTATTATGACACTTGTCATAATAAATGTCAGTCGATAATTTTTCCTCTGCTATTTTTAAATGAAATAAGTATTATATCACAAACTTCCCCAACTATGGATGATGATTTCCCTTTGAATGGGATCCATAGCAGACTTCAAACATCAAAAGATCTGAAAAATCGTCACTTGGAACGCAAGACCCGATTCGAAGAATCCTCCTTGCAGATTGGCGACAAATTTTGTGTATTGGATCTGAATATAGAGGGTATTTCTAAGGACAAGAGTGATTATATTTCTGAATTAGCAAAGGACTATGGTGCTGAGATTATTCGTTTTCAAGAGACACATGCGGATACTGAAAAAAATCTTCGTCAAAGAGGAACCATAAAAGGTTATGTATTCATTGATTATCTCCTTAGTAAAATTTACGGTTTAGCTTGTTATGTTAAAAAATCCTTGATTAACAATATCGAGTTGATCCAAAAAGGCGAATTTGAGGGTGTTTTCTTTATCTCTTTCAAATTTTGTGATATTTCTATCGTTAATATTTATAAACCTCCAAATACTATTTGGCCAAGAAATTTGGAAATGAATCTTCCTCATCCTTCAATTTATTGCGGTGATTTTAATTCTCACCACGTAATGTGGGGTTATAATAATCATGATAGAAGTGGAATAGCTTTAGCTGATTGGATGGAAGATAATAATTTCTATTTAATTTTTGATGGAAAAGATGTACCTTCTTTTCATTCTTCTCGATGGAATAGAGGCTACAATCCTGATCTCTGCCTAGTGTCTTGTAACAATACTTGCAAACCGCTTCCTGTAAAGCGTCAAATTTTAGGAGTTTTTCCTCATAGCCAACATAGGCCTATACTGTTGACTTCAAGAAGTTTAATTCAATATTCAGAATGTTTAAGAAGACCTCGTTGGAATTTCAAGAAAGCGCATTGGATTTAATTTGCTAAGAAGGTAGACAGTGATATTAGATGGATTAAACCCACTCATGATAACTATCACAGATTCTTAGGTGTTGTGAAAGTCGCAGCAAAAAAGTTCGTTCCAAGAGGTTTCCGGAAAGATTATATTCCAGGTTGGTCGAAAGAAACCGATAATCTGTACAAGGAATATCAAAAATCACCATCCGTTGATAAATGTGAAAGGCTTATGAATTCTATCAATACAAGCCGAAAAGAGAAATGGGGAAGTGTTGTATCAAAAATGAATTTTACACATTCGAGTAGGAGTTCATGGGATATATTGAGAAAATTAGGTGAAGCTACTCCTCTTACCTCATCATCATCAAAAATTGATCAGAATTTAATTGCACGCCGCCTAGTTAATGTATCTGAATCAGTCAATTTATCCCAATCTAAAATGAGGAATAGGAAGAAAAAATTACAGATATTCAGGAGATCAGCTCCTACTTTAGAACATGTGTCACATCCATTCAATATAGATGAATTGGGGGCTGCAATCAAATCTACCAAATCTCGAAAGGCAGTAGGTTTTGACGGAAATGATCCAGAATTCATCAAACATTTAGGAAAAAAGGCCTTGTCTGACTGCAGCTTTGAATTCTTGGAATAAATATCATTCTTTTCCCAATTTATTCCCAATTAATTCATATTTTCCACAAAATAGAATTCCCAGATTGAAGTCACGTAAACCATTATGGCATAATACGTTCTTCAATATGAACATAAGTGATAAAGAATTATGGAAGACTGAGTGGAACTCTTACGAAATGTTCAATAAGTATCTCGTTTCTGATCCTTCTGAAACAGTTCCTGGTTTTGATCTTCCAAGAAAAATTTGGACAGTTCTTAATCGTTTGAGAACAGGTCATGGTCGTACCAATGGCATGCTATTTAAATGGAACTCAGTTCCTAGTGCAAGTTGTGAATGTGGAGAAGCAGAAGAAACAATACCTCATCTCATCAATAGTTGTCCAATATATGAATTTCAAGATGGTTTTAGGGCTATTCATGATATTTCCAACTCTTTCTTGGAATGGGTTTTAAATTTCGAACGAATATGATACGTATTTTTGTTATTCAGTTGTTTTTTCTGCTTTTGTCTTTTTATTTCCAGATTCAATGTGAGCACCTTGAAGAAGTCTCTGTCTCCACCAATAGAAGATCCCTCTTGAAGAAAGAAGTCCTTGAAATATATTTCAGCTTATTTCTGTATTTTCACACTTAGACGGGGAGCCAGGGTTTTTTTTTACTGGGTTTTTTTCCCTAGGCTTTTATGTCATACGCCGAATTGTATGACACCCCGTCACTAACCCCTGATCTATAAGCTTTATTGTTTGCCTACTAAATATTCTCAGCCAAAAGTTCAAACGAATATATATATATATATATATATATATAGTCTTACAAAAGCCAGCATTACCGATCGATTTTTTTTCTAGTAGAAACAGGGCACAATCACCAACTTAGCCTCGAGAGCTCATTATTGAATATGTCGATGCCCTAAGCGCGTTCACAATATTAGAATGTTTGATTATCCTTGAATTCAGTAAAAGGAAAAAGGAATCCCTAACTTTTCCTCTACAGTCCCGGTCTGAATGATTCCATCCTTCTTATTGGTCTAGGTGGAACATTCAGGTGAAAAAATTTGACCACGATAATTCAATGCCCCCAAAAATACATCGACAAAAAATCGTTTGGATCCCAATGAAGGTAGTCTAAGGCGATCCTTCTTGTAGGTTACTGTGAAAAAATTACCAGGAATGCCCAGCCGATATAAAATATATTTGACGAATTTATTCTGAAATCGTTCAAGAAGCAAAGAGTGAACAAACGTGTAAGGAAACCAAACAACTGACGTGATTCCAGAATTGGTTTCACTTGAGTCTGATAAAAATATCTCAGTGTTTGAACGTTTCGAAAATCTCTTGTAGCCCTGAGAATGAAACTGACGGCCAGTTTCTGAAAGGATGCTCAAATCTCATGTCAACTAACACAACGATCATCTTGAGAGAGACGTCAAATCAATTTGAGTTTCCGAAAGGATGTTCAGTGCATATTTAACTAATCTATGATCATTTTCAGTTGACATGAGGCGACCCTGTTGCCAGACTGTCCAACCACAGATTCTCCGATAAAAACTAATATTCTGTGATTAAAGAGGTTAAGATATCAGTGTTTTGTGGTTAAGATTTTAAAATTATCCGATAATTGATGTTTAAATTTTAACACCCTTTTAATTTTCCTCAAGTGACCATAAAAAAATACCTGGTTGAACTTGCTTACAACTGTTTCTTACTATAGATTGCATTTATGAATCGTTTAGCGGCTTTACTGTACCTGTGTATTAAGTCGTATCTGGTGTATTAAAATACAGATGCTGTTTTTCAACTGAAAAATTTATCATCAATTGGTCAATAAAATGAAAAATATCGTTTTAATTTGAAGTATTCAAAATAATTGAGCAAACAACCTTGTTCATACATCATCCAATTTTATTATTTCATCACAGTACACAGAAGTAAAAACAATGAAATGAAATTTGGTGTAATTGGATTTATAGAATGTTTTCAGTCTATAAATAAGAGTAGATTAGAATATAAATTTATTTGAGCTATTGTAACAACTGTTCCTCAACGCACTACTTTTACTTCATAGGATTTTTGTGACGGATTGTATGACCTTTGATCCGAGTCTTCTTCCACAATTATTATTGAACATTGAAATGTGTTGATACTAACAAAGATCTCACTGATATATTTTCATCATTTGTAGAAGTATTTGGGGATCATCTGGGAAGTTCTCTCCGATATCAAAGTCTGCTACGTCTTCATTATGAACTAATGCCAAATTGTGCAGAACACAACATGCCACTATGATATTCATGGTTGTCTCCATTTTCAGCCTAATTCCCATAGACAAACAAGGAAAATGTCTCTTCAAGACACCAAATGTTCTTTCAACAGTATTCCTCGTTTTGATCTGTGCTCTGTTGTACGCTTGCTCACCGGGAGTTGATGGCCTCAGAAAAGGAGTCAATAAATATGAGCGACAAGGGTAGCCACTGTCCTCCAATAAATAATCCCTGCGGGATCACAAATCACCTGAACATTAAGAGAAAAGTATCCCTTTCTATTTCTGAAAAGCTCACCTTGTGGACCTCCAGGTGACTGTATTTTTATGTGTGCAGTCTACACATCCAATCAGGTTCGGAAATGAACTTATAGAATAAAATTCTGATTTGATTCTATTCCGTTCATCCTCTGTTCTTGGCATAGATATGAACTGGGGTCGAAGTTCACCAATGACTCTAGATACTTTTTTAATTATTCTACATGCTGTAGTTTTATGGACCCTTATATGGTCAGCTACTGTTATTTGGAATGCTCCTGTTGCAAAATAGCTTATTGTTAGAAGTACTTGTTCCAAGGCAGTAACTGATTTGTTCCTTGATGTTAAGAGCTTTATTTTATCCTCTATCATATTCAGAAGTAATGTTATAATACCCTTGGACAGTCTATACCTATTTTTGAATTCCACATCATTGTAGAAATCAAAAGAGTTCATTCTTCTACTAAGAGTTCGTGGCCTTGGGTTCTCATCTTCGCTAGAATTACTAGACATGCTTATATCCAAGCTGATATCCATAATTATTATCTACAATAAAAAATAGATTCACCAATTGTTGCAAAAATTCTTGTTTTTTCAGAAAAAAATAAATTATTAACGAAAACATATTACATCGCAAAATTGGAAAAAAATAAATGCCTTTTCATAAAAAATTATATATTAAAGACTATTAAATTATTTTCATACATACCGATAAAATTAAGATTTCCTTGGAAAATACATAGATTTCATTCATAAACAAGATTTCTTTCAAGTTAATTCGCCAAACAACACCGATTAGTTGACAAGTTCTTTGACACTAGTTTGACCACTGATTTAGCCTTAATTTGCGTTTCGGAAACTCAAAATGACGATTGACATACAATTTACCTGAAATATTTGACCACTGTGTCAACTGACAGCGTGGTCAAATTAACCTAGTTGACTATCCTTTCAGCAACTCAAATGGCGGTTGACCATAGATTTAACAGCTGATTAGTTGATTTCTATGATGATCATCGTTTCAGAAACCGGCCGTGAGAGTTCCCAATGCTCTAGTGAAATTGGCTTGGAATTGCGACTTGAAGGATTATTTGGTATCATACATAACACCGAGAAAAATGTTGTAATAATCTGATCATCAATTCCATAATTTTTCATGGATTTACATTTTCCCACATTTGGTGACAAGCAATTAATATCATACAAACACTCCAACGCTTGCAGATCATATTGCATATTGACGTCAACTCCAGAAACTATAGAGGAGCAAAGTTTCAGATCATCAGTGAACTACAAGAATCTCACATATCGGATGACAAAGCTAATATAATTAACAATAACTGAGAACAATATAGGCCAAGTGGACTGCCCTGAGGAACACCTGATGTAACTTACAACGGACATGAAAGTGCACCATTCATTTCAATGAACTGGACTCAGTCTGTGAGATAAGAAAGAAGCCAACCATATAGACATTCATGGAACCTGTAGGCTTCAAATTTTGTTGCTGAAAGTAAATAATACATATAGAGGATCAAATGTCTTGAAAAAATTTGCATAAACAATTATGCCATTCGCTAGATTTCAGTATATGAGGTTCTTAACTCAATATATTCGAACGCCTACATGATTTGTTTAATTGTATAAAGGAGATTGAATATTGGTTATAGAAAATAAGAACTTTGACAGCATTCTTAATGTATTCGATGTTCCTAACTAAACTGTATATCGATACTCTAGTTTTATGGGAATTCCAAGTAAATGATTACTATTTTCAGGGAATATATTATCTGTAATTCTGAGCTAATCGAAATGCCTCGAACATTATCAACGAACTCGTTAATATTATAGCATATGGATAACGATCGTTGAACTGGCTGAGTGCAGCCAGAACGTAAATATCATTAAATGCAATCATTACATTGAATGGGGCAAAACTCTAAACAAAGTTCATAACTCTTGTTTGGGACTTATCGAGGCCCATTAAAGTTACAGAAACATTATTATTGTATAACTAGATGACAGTTCTTATGGGAATTCTCGAACCAAGTCAATAGGTTGGGATGAATGATTCACCATCAGAAATAGTGACGTGATGCTAAAAAATAATAATTCCACCATCCACATAATCACCATCACATTTTTGTATTAACAGCATAATCCAGATGCAAATTTTGAGATTCTTGAGGATTAGCTTGAGTTTGTCCTTAACACCTTTATTTTATTTCATCAGAAGGTCGAATTCGGAATTGAGATATGCCAGAACTGCAGTAAACCGTTTTTGGACCTTATCATTATCAAAGACAACCACACTAAAAATTAAATGGTATATGATACTTACTAATTCAAGTTGATGCATCAACTATTTATCTATTCATAGTTCCAGAAAAAAAGAAATATTGGAAACAACATATTGAATAAAGCAACCTAACTAACGGTCGTTTTCAATACCCTATCTCCGATTTGTCTGTCTATTTTTGTTTTTGTCATTCTGTGGTTAGCATTCACAAACATGCTCTAACCTCATCTATCAATGGAAGCTGATAGATAGCGATATCTTAAGTATTGATCTTAGATCATAGATCAGGAACAGTTAATTTATATTTTCAATTTATTATATACGTATTCTGTATTCTTGTATGATAACTTGAAGTAGATGTCGAAATGGAATGTTAAAATTGAAACTGATTTCAATGTTTCATAATATTATGAATTCTCTTTCAATGAGGAGATTGAGTATTTTATAGTACCTTCAGGGAATAGAAGGTTGGTTAGGTTTTTAATTTTCACCTTCGGTCCTTTCGGTATTAGTGTTTAGTACCTAATCATTGCGTCTGAGATGTTTGAGGATTATTACAATAAGATAGTCTTGAGATAAAAAAAACATATTATAAACATATTACACATATTCAGGAAATCAGCTCCTACTTTAGAACATGTATCACATCCATTCAATATAGATGAATTGAGGGCTGCAATCAAATCTACTGAATCTCGAAAGCAGCAGGTTTTGACGGAATTTATCCAGACTTCATCTAACATTTAGGAAAAAAGGCCTTTTCTTGGTTTTTGTTTTTCTATAAAAATATTCTGAATTCAGGAAACTTTCCTTCCGAATTTCGTAAGGCTAAAGTAATAGGTATTTTTAAACGAGGAAAAAATCGTTGAGATCCTAGTAGTTGTCGACCAATTAGATCATTGAGTGTTCCTTTCAAGGTATTAGATAGGTTAATTCTTTTCAGAATTGAATCTTCTATAGAAAATGCTCTACAAAATTTCCATGGAAGTTTTAGGAAAAATTGAAATTGTTCATATCAGGTTCACAGCCTTACAACTTTCATAGAATCAGGCTTCAATGACAGGTTGAAAACAGGAGCTGCTTTCATTGATTTATCTTCGGCATATGACACTGTGTGGAAAGATGGATTAATTTTCAAACTCTATACTCATCTGAAGTGTGGGAAAATGGTACTATTATTAGAAAATATGTTATCTGATAGAAGAAATTTGTTTATACTGACGACATTGCTATTGCTTACCTACCAACATTCGGATTTCCATACTCTGGAATACATACTGTCATCTGATTTGGAAATTTTAAATAATTATTTATTGAATGACGATTTTGTCCAAATCCCAACAAAACAGAGGTATCTTGTTTCCATCTGAATAATTATGAAAAATATAGGAAATTAGCTGTAACTTGCAATGATTCTCCTATCGAACATAATTTCTATCCAAAATACTTAGGAGTTATATTAGATTCATCTCTCGATTACAAGGCTCATTTAAATGATCTGATAACTAGGAATAATATTCTTCAGAAATTAGCTGGATCATCTTGGGGTGCTGATGCTTCTACTCTTCGCACAGCATCTCTAGCCCTAGTCTTTTCTGCAGCTGAGTATTGTTGCTCTGTTTGGTTTAATAGTGCACATACACAAAAAATCGATTCACAATTGAATACATCCATGAGAATTATTACTGGCACCATAAGATCTACACCGGTTCATTGATTACCAGTATTGTCTAATATTGTCCCTCCCCATATTCGCAGACAGACTGCAGCTCTGAATTCTTGGAACAAATATCATTCTTTTCCCAATTTATTCCTAATTATTTCATATGTTCCACAAAATAGAATTACCAGATTGAAGTCACGTAAACCATTATGGCATAATACGTTCTTCAATATGAACATAAGTGATAAAGAATTATGGAAGACTGAGTGGAACTCTTACGAAATGTTCAATAAGTATCTCGTTTCTGATCCTTCTGAAAAAGTTCCTGGTTTTGATCTTCCAAGAAAAATTTGGACAGTTCTTAACACGTTTAAGAACAGGTTATGGTCGTACCAATTGCATGCTTTTTAGATGGAACTCAGTTCCTAGCGCAAGTTGTGAATGTGGAGAAGCAGAAGAAACAATACCTCATCTCATCAATAGTTGTCCCATATATAAATTTCAAGATGGTTTTAGGGCTATTCATGATGTTTCCGACTCTTTTTTGGAATGGGTTATAAATTTCGAACGAATATGATACGTATTCTTGTTATTCAGTTTTTTTTTTCTGCCTTTGTCTTTTTATTTCCAGATTCGATGTGAGATACTTGAAGAAGTCTCTGTCTCCATCAATAGAAGACCACTCTTGAAGAAAGAAGTCCCCAAAATATATTTCTGCATATTTTTGTATTCTCACACTTAGACGGGAGCCAGGTTTTTTTTACTGGGCTTTTTTCCCTAGGCTTTTATGTCATACGCCGAATTGTATGACACCCCGTCAGTAACCCCTGATCTATATGCTTCATTGTTTGCTAACTAAATATTGTCAGCCAAGAGTTCAATAGAATATATATATACAGTCATAAACTAAAATTACAAAGGCGTGAACCTGTACGTGATACGCTAATATAACCTAAATGAAGTAACACTAATAATTGTTAATAATGTTTGCTTTTCATTTAACCATCTCTTAGATTCCTTGCAAATATCTACATATATATATTTTATTCAATAAAATGAACATTTCTTCAGAGTGCAAATGAAAATAGAATTCAAAAACATCAATTCTGAATTATAAAACTTCAAACCAAAATTTTCTGTAATAAAAATACTACTACTAGAAAGATCTGTATTGCCCCTGCATACAAAAGGTGCAGGATTGATCAGTAATGCTGGCTTTTATGAGACTAAATGCTGATATTGGTTTTAGGTAATTGAACCAGTAATTTTTTTGTTCAATATGTAAGTTATTCACAGATTTTCACATATATTCATTGGTTAAAAATTTTTTGTTTAAATTTGTATAAGTTGTTACTTAGGGTATGTCGGTGATTGTGCCCTGTTTAGTTTTGTATGTTCCCTATTTTATAATGTGTTTTTTAATTTGTTGATAATATATTAAGCAATAATTGTTTATTTCACTTGATAATTGTAAATTTTTCTCTGATAAAATTCTTGCTGTTGCATAAATAAATAGATTTATCACCTGAAGTTCAAGCGTTGATAATTCCACAATTCTGGATATTGATTTTTCCGAATAATGAGATTTGTGTTTAACATGGTTTATAAAAGCAGTATGTACCACAATGTTTTGATATTGGTGTTAAGATCAATGACCAACAGGGGGTGTACTCAGAGCAGAGCATGAAACGAATATTGATATTTTTGGTCCTCTAACATGTCTTACAATTAACATATATGTTCCAAACTAGAAATTTACAGAATTTACGCTGAACGTTCTCCAGCTGATCCCCGTTTTTGTCATTCTGTAGTTAGCATTCACAACATATAAAAAATCTAACCTTCATTCTATCAATGGAAGCTGATAGATAAAGTAGATATCTTTAAGTATTGATCTTAGATCATAGATCAGAACAGTTAATTTATATTTTCAATTTATTATATACGTATTCTGTATTCTTGTATGATAACTTGAAGGATGTCGAAATGGAATGTTAAAATTGAAACTGGATTTCAATGTTTCATAATATTATGAATTCTTCAATGAGGAGATTGAGTATTTTATAGTACCTTTCAGGGAATAGAAGGTTAATTAGATTTTTAATTTTCACCTTCGGTCCTTTTCGGTATTAGTGTTTAGTACCTAATCATTATGTCTGAGATGTTTGAGGATTATTACAATAAGATAGTTCTTGAGAGATAAAAAAACATATTATAAACATATTACACATATTCAGGAAACTCAGTTCTACTTTAGAACATGTATCAAGCATCCATTCAATATAGATGAATTGAGGGCTGCAATCAAATCTACTGGAATCTCGAAAGCAGCAGGTTTTGATGGAATTTATCTGGTACTTCATCTTTAACATTTAGGAAAAGAGGCCTTTTCTTGGGTTTTTGTTTTTCTATAAAAATATTCTGAATTCAGGAAACTTTCCTTCCGGGAATTCTCGTAAGGCTAAATATGTAATAGGTATTTTTAAACGAGGAAAAAATCGTTGAGATCCTAGTAGTTGTCGACCAATTAGATCATTGAGTGTTCCTTTCAAGGTATTAGATAGGTTAATTCTCTTTTCAGAATTGAATCTTTCTATAGAAAATGCTCTACAAAAATTTCCATGGAAGTTTTAGGAAAACGGAAATTGTTCATATCAGGTTCACAGCCTTACAACTTTCATAGAATCAGGCTTCAATGACAGGTTGAAAACAGGAGCTGCTTTCATTGATTTATCTCTTTCGGCATATGACACTGTGTGGAAAGATGGATTAATTTTCAAACTCTTATACTCATCTGAAGTGTGGGAAATGGTACTATTATTAGAAATATGTTATCTGATAGAAGAAATACATACTGACGACATTGCTATTGCTTACCTACCAACATCTGGATTTCCACATACTCTGGAATACATATCGTCATCTGATTTTAGAAATTTTAAAGAATTATTTTATTGAGTGGCGATTATGTCCAAATCACAATAAAACAGAGGTATCTTGTTTCCCCATCTGAATAATCATGAAAAATATAGGAAATTAGCTGTAACTTTCTGCAATGATTCTCCTATTGAACATTTAATCCTATCCAAAATACTTCTAGGAGTTAAATTAGATTCATCTCTCAATTACAAGGCTCATTTTAAATGATCTGAGCTTCAATGAACTGAAAACTAGGAATAATATTCTTCAGAAATTAGCTGGATCATCTTGGGGTGCTGATGCTCGCTCTTCTGCACACAGCATCTCTAGCCCTAGTCTTTTCTTGCAGCAGTGGAGTATTGTTCCTCTGTTTGCACTAATAGTGCATATACACAAAAATCGATTCACAATTGAATACATCCAATGAGAATAATTACTAGCACCATAAGATCTACACCGCTTCATTGATTACCAGTATTGTCTAACATTGTCCCTCCCCCATATTCGCAGACAGACTGCAGCCCTGAATTCTTGGAACAAATATCATTCTTTTCCCAATTTATTCTAATTATTTCATATTTTCCACAAATAGAATTACCAGATTGGAAGTCACGTAAACCATTATGGCATAATACGTTCTTCAATATGAACATAAGTTGATAAAGAATTATGGAAGACTGAGTGGAACTCTTACGAAAATGTTCAATAAGTATCTCGTTTCCTGATCCTTCTGAGAAAGTTCCTGGTTTTGATCTTCCAAGAAAAAATTTGGACAGTTCTCTAATCGTTTGGAGAACAGGTCATGGTCGTACCAATGGCATGCTATTTAAGATGGAACCAGTTCCTAGCGCAAGTTGTGAATGTAGGAGAAGAGAAGAAACAATATCTCATCTCATCAATAGTTGTCCCATATATAAATTTCAAGATGGTTTTAGGCTATTCATACGATGTTTCCTGATTCTTTTCTGGAATGGGTTATAAATTTCAAACGAATATGATACTTATTTTTGTTATTCAGTTATTTTTTTCTGCTTTGTTCTTTTTATTTCCAGATTCGATGTGAGTAAATTTGAAGAAGTCTCTGTCTTCCATCAATAGACGACCACTTGAAGAAAGAAGTCCCTGAAATATATTTCAGCTTATTTTTGTATTTTCACACTTAGGTGTGTAATTAGAGTTTTTTAATGGGAGTTTTTCTCAGGCTTTTATGGCATACGCTGCATTGTATAAATAATCTCTGTCACTACAACCCATGACTCCATATGTTTATTGTTTGGTAAACTAAATATTATCAAGTCAAGAGTTCAAAAGAATATTTATACAGTCATAAACTAAAATTACAAAGGCGTGAACCTGCATGTGATACGCTAATATAACCTAAAATGAAGTAACACTAATAATTGTTAATAATAAGTTTGCTTTTCATTTAACCATCTCTTAGACTTTTTGCAAATATATGCATATATATCTACATATATTTATTCAATAAAATGAACATTTCTTCCAGAGTGCAAATGAAAATAGAATTCAAAAACATCAATTCTGGAATTATAAAACTTCAAAAAACCAAAATTTTCTGTAATAAAAATACTACTACTAGAAAGATCTTGTATTGCCCTGCATACAAAAGTGCTGTGCAGGGATTGACTAGTAAAAGGTAATTGAATTCATTAATTTTTGTTCAATATGTGTTATTCACAGATTTTCACATATATTCATTGGTTAAAAATTTTTTTGTTTAAATTTGTATGTTGTTAATTAGGGTATGTTTGGTGATTGTGCCTCGTTTAGTTTTGTATGTTCCTATTTTATAATGTGTGTTTTTAATTTGTTGATAATATGTTAAGCAATAATTGTTTATTTCACTTGATTGGTTACACTCTGGATATTGATTTTTCCGAATAATGAGATCGGTGTTTAACATGGTTTATAAAAAAGCAGTATGTACTACAATGTTTTGATATTGGTGTTAAGATCAATGATGTGTACTTTGAGTTGAGCCATGATGATATTTTGGGGTCCTCTAACATGTCTTGGCAATATATGTGACACTATCTCAAATTTGTTTCTTGAATTCAAGTAACGAATGTGATCAGTAAATAATCCTATATCAATTCTCAAAATAGCATTAATTAGAGCTCAATTAAAGTTTTCAGTGTACTCATTCAGTTGATATCAACGTAACCTGAGATTAAACACTTTTCATGATTACCTAGCGGCGTATGTACGTGCTTCGCTAATCATTATTTGAAGAAATATAAAAAAATTATTTCAAGCATCAAATTCATGAATTCTACAAATGAAATTTTATTAATTGATAGCCATTTTGGAATTCAATTCAGAACATTTAGGTGAACAATATTTTTTGGCATTCCATTTTGAACATAAATAAACAAACCTCAGGGTACCGACTGTGAAAAGATAACATAAGTATTGCCATGTGAAAAACATGTGTAGGGATCACTTGGCGGCACCTCATATAATAATGAACAGTGTAACAATAATGGAGCCTAAATTTGAGGCCTGGAGAACTCCGGGATCAGTACAAGAAAAAGAAAAATGAATTAGAATTCCTCCACCCTGACATAATGTCTCTCCTCATGCCTGAGAGACGAAGTAGTGAGTCCCAACAAACTGTCCGGAAAATCCATAGATACAATTTCAACTTCATAATAGGCCGTCGGTGATCCACACTGTCAATTGCCTCTACTAAAGTCAATTGTAGATAGCATCCTGAGTTGCCCAGACTGGTCTCAGATCTCGACAAGTGTGTCTGTGGTAAAACACCACCGAGATTTATTGGGATAGAGCGATGTGCGGTACATGAATCCAAGCCTGCTCATATATTATTTTGTTCTCTAATTTCCAAAACATACGTCTTGTGTAAGATGATCTTTGGAAAATCTTAGAAAAAGTTTACAGCCAATATAGAGATGGGTCTATAGTTGGTCACGTCGCCAGATCGGTCTCCCTTCTTCAAAACTGGGATAGTTTTTCGAAAGTTTCAAAATTGAAGGATCTACACCTGTTCTCAGGGATAAATTAAAAGTCTCCCACCAAGATAAACACTACACACGCATCCATCCTTAACAGCAAAACCCGGTTTTCCATCAGGACTAGCTGTATTTTTTGTTTTTCAATTCCTCTTCAGCCGCCGATATTGAGATCATCTTCACATACGGAATCAATATGAACAAGAGATGAGTCAGCCCATTAATTGGAAATTCTGCAGGCTAGCACAGACCGCAGAATGTGATAAACACTATCAGAAAACACTTTAACAAACGTGTTTGGTAATAATACATGATCCGCTGATTAACATTTCCATCTGTATCCTCTAACTTACCCGGAATATGAGAATCGCCCTTTCAGGTCATTTGCATGAAAGTCCAAAACTGAGCCGGGTCCGAAAATGTTTTTTCTGTTCCGCTGGCTGAACATAATTAGCATGAGCAATGGATATACTAGATTTTAAATAATTTTCTAGGTTGCTTATACTCACTATAATAAGAAACGCTTTGTATTTCTTTTAAAGACCATTCAAAGCTTTCTCTTTTTCCCTGTACGAATACAAGACCCCAGCCCAAACCTCAGCATTAGACCACATAGGAAAACGTCTCCTTCTAAAGGACTCTACGAGGAATCAATGTATCAAAAAATTCATGAAGCATGGAGTACAGGAGCTTGCAGAGCTCCTCTGAATTGACCTGATTTAAAAAAAAATTCTGACCTGCCAATATCGCGAGAATCATCCCATACAGCCATCAAGAAATCAGCTTTTCCTAAAAATTAAAATCTATTAGTACTATTGTGGCGGATCAATTCCGATATCTCGACGACGCACAGATACATTCTCAAGAACAAAATGAATAGGAGGACAGTAGGGATTCACATTTCATAAGCGAAGACTTATCCTCCAGAATGCTTGCATCTCTATGTTAGAAAACACAAAGTCCAGCAGTCTACTTCCTTACATTCAAGATGTTATTGAACTGCCTCAATTCCAACATTTGGGAAAACAATTTTAAAGCTTAAAGTTTTACTGTCCAATGAATTCTCGATATACGGTAGAGGCATTAAAGTCGCAAGCACACCACAAGCCTCCACTGAGCAAAATATCCTGTGATGCCAGAACATCAAAAACAACTCCTTATGTAATGGTTCTTCAGCACTTGGAGGAATATATAAAACAATTATAATCAAAGTAGAATACTTCAGTTTTAATTTTGGCAATAGACAAAATCAATGGATTTAGGCTTTATTCTCTCCACATTATTTAAGCTGGTCATGAACTGCATTATATCTACTATGCTGGCCTCAGCAACACACCACCACCTCCCCTTGCTCCCAGTTGGCTACTTGACTCTCCATCACGACGAAAGACATCATAATCCACAGGAAACAGCTCCGACCTCGAACTCTACTCTGCAGCCAAGTTTCACTTATGGACACCAAATCAAAATCACCACTCAAAATGTTTTCAAAAAAATCTCATACTTTCGAGTTAAGTCCTCTAACGTTTTGGTAATAACAATGAAAGTGGTTGTATCTACACAATTTAAATTTATATCTGTTTGATCGAAACATACCATCAGCTGTAATGATGGTGAGGAACTCCTCTTTTGCAAACTTCAGAACAACATTCTCACACAAGGGTTTACGTCGTTTTCACCTCTTCTTTCATTTTTTTAAAATGGGCTAATTGTCTTGGTGTCTTGTCGAGGTTTGCAAATTTATTTTGTAGACTTGAGTGTCATCCTCCCGATTTTTTTAGGTATACTAAGAGCTTTTATCCCAACCTCCTCTCAAGGAAATCGCTGTTGATGGTCTCGGTCTGTTTGACCGTGGATTGAGATTACCTAATCAGAATACTCCACCAGTATTCTCACTTATACGGGAAACGCTTTCAGTGCATTCCATCAAACAACTTGCTCACCATGGAATGATCATGTTTGATTCTATCGTCTGTAGTTCCATTCTCCACCAAGCTCCTCTTACCCCGCATAGCCTAATTCACAGCGCTTCGTGGCCCAGAGGTAAGCGCTCAAGTTTCACACCGACTAGGTACTAGGTGCCGGGTTCAACTCCCGGCGGCTCCTCAAACTTCTAAACCCCTGCGTCTATGGCAGCAGCACACACAAGCCATACTGATGAGTCCCAAATGTGTGCGCCAGGGACGAAACGCATAAGTAGGGATATATACGATCCTACATTATGATTTTTTCTAATTCACACCACAAACATAAAGCATCTGCTCTTGCGCCGTTCTTGGATCAATTGGTATATCGTCCCTTTCCAATGTAATATTTTGTACCTACTGAAATGTATCGTAACTACGATGAAGTTCCCGAGAAATGTTGCAATTGCTCACTCATGGAATAAAGTACAATATCACTGGATTAAAAGTGATCACCAAGTAATTGCAATTCCAACTTTATCAACTGTCGCCTTGCATCCTCTCGAAAAAGTTCTCTATCGGCGCATATTACGATTATTGTCAGATGGCATGCGATCTACGACAATTTTGGACAATTGGGCTAATGCGCTATGCTGATTGAAGCGTGATATAGCTCATGAATGAGTTCTTCATTTTCATCACCAATAAAGTCAATTTTTGCGAAATATATTATCAGTGTCGGGGGTATGGAAAAACGAACAAGCTCAATGATCAATAGGGCCTTAAATCAGTACAATATATGTTCAGGTAGATCTTGGATTAGCATTTGTGATACTATCGAATACTTCATTATCCAGATCGATATGAACATACGGAAAATCCTGTTGAAGTATCTACATTGAACGTCGGCAAAAATCTCTAATAACTTCGTGTAACTATCCCTATCTTTATATGAGAGTACCCATCAAGGAAAACAAGAATGGTGAAAAAAGAAATCATGTTTCTGGTCCTAAATATGAGGCGGATTTCCTCACATAGTGGAAACTTGAAATGACGCTCAAATTCACAGAAAGTTGAAAATATAGAAGAAATCTCAGCACAGAATAGGTTAGAGAGTAGGCGCAAATTCCTAATCTTCCTATGTAGGTTATCATACCAACTCAATAAAATATTAAAGCAATAAAATTGTACGGCTGCCTTTTATAACACGGTTAATCCTAATACATTAAAAACAATAAGGAATATTTCTGTAATTCTGATGGTTCGATACAGGTAACCACCGAAGAGAGATCAAAAACTTTGGGGTCGGCGAGGGTTTAGAAATGCGATATTTCGAGGTGGAAAGGGGAAGGTGATCTCGCCAGCGAAGCGAGCACCGTAAAGAGTTCATAAGAGTTGACTTTCGTTAGGTGCATTTCTCAAGCGCCACGACCACGCTAATATTTTCAAAAAATTATCTAAAACAGCGATTTCCCGGTTTTTCGCGAAAGATGGTCCGGTAAAATTGAAAAGGCTTTTTCAGCCGGACACGATCGGGAAAAAGCCGTTTTCATATTTGTACTCGCCAAGAATCGGACGTTTGGATAGGGCTATTCGTATCTTCCAATCGCAATTAAAAATATTCTAAATTAATTTGCTGAAAATAGCTTACTGCGGCTCAAACACAAATTTTTCAGATCATCAGTCACGTCCGACGTTCAGCAGAACATTGTCACATAATTTCAATTACAATTTTAATCCATACTCCGTGCTAATATTTTGAAAAATTCTTCAATTCATACAATTCGTAAGATCCCTGGGTGTAGGTATTCTTATAGTTTAACAGATCTACGATGTGTATTTGAGAAATTCAAAATTTACCCAGCATAGAATCAGTTTTACAATCCCTAGCCAATTCATTTCACCTGTCGATTCCTACTCTAAATGACAATTGTCGTTGACATTCTAATCTTATGTAGATTCATATGTCATATTCTAGACGTAAAACTTAGTTTATGCGTGTACGAATGGAACGAAATTCGAAGTAATCGGCTACACGATGACATTTCTCTTTCTCATCTGACGCTCCTCAATTTCCGCAATCACCTCCTCAAATTTTTCGTCGGTGAATTCATGACTAATATCTCCTGAAACCGACTGGACAGATGTTTTGAGTTCCTTTATTTCTTTCTGCAGTGATACAATCACTGACTTTAACGATTGTATGTCATTGCCGATTTTTTCGCAATCCTTACAACTCCAAGAAATTGACTTCTTCGAGCTTATAATACGAATTTCAGAACTTGTTAAGCCAATACATGAATTCCCAAAAATGCCATGGCATATACAGCAGGTAAGAACAAGATGATCCTGGAAAAGGCGATTGCAGCAATGACAGTTTACTTTATTAACCATTTTAAAACGAAGGTATTATAATTATAGGATGTTTGTATCCGCGACTGTACCCCTATTATAATTATAGGAAGTTTGCATCCGCGACTGTACCCATAGCATGCAGATGTAATATCTTATCTGGCAGTTTCTTTCGCACTTTCCTTTCACCACTAATTCAACACAATTAAAGTAGTATTTTCAGTTCAAACTGAGGGATAAAAATTCACGGACACTTCGGAACCAATCTGTCTTGCAATATATGTGACACTACTCGAAATTTGTTTCTTGAATTCAAGTAACGAATGTGATCAGTAAATAATCCTATATCAATTCTCAAAATAGCTTTAATTGAGCTCACTAAAGTTTTCAGTGTACTCATTCAGTTGATATCAACGTAACCTGAGATTAAACACTTTTCATGATTACCTAGCGGCCATGTACGTGCTTCGCTAATCATTATTTGAAGAAATATAAAAAAATTATTTCAAGCATCAAATTCATGAATTCTACAAATGAAATTTTATTAATTGATAGCCATTTTGGAATTCAATTCAGAACATTTGGATGAACAATATTTTTGGCATTCCATTTTGAGCATAAATAAACAAACCTCAGGGGTACCGACTGTGGAAGAGACAACATAAGTATTGCCATGTGAAAAACATGATTCTTTCTAATTCACACCACAAACATGAAGTATCTGCCCTTGCGCTGTTCTTGGATCAATTGGTATATCGTCCCTTTCCAATGTAATATTTTGTACCTACTGAAATGTATCGTAACTACGATGAAGTTCCGAGACATGTTGCAATTGCTCACTCATGGAATAAAGTACAATATCACTGGATTAAAACTGATCACCAAGAATTACAATTCCAACTTTATCAACTGTCGCCTTGCATCCTCTCGAAAAAGTTCTCTATCGGCGCATATTACGATTATTGTCAGATGGCATGCGATCTAGAGCAATTTTGGACAATTGGGCTAATGCGCTATGCTAATTGAAAAACATTTATAGCTCATGAATGAGTTCTTCATTTTCATCACCAATAAAGTCAATTTGCGGAAATATATTATCAGTGTCGGGGGTATGGAAAAACGAACAAGCTCAATGATCAATAGGGCCCTAAATCAGTACAATATATGTTCAGGTAGATCTTGGATTAGCATTTGTGATACTATCGAATACTTCATTATCCAGATCGATATGAACATGGGAAAATCCTGTTGAAGTATCTACATTGAACGTCGGCAAAAATCTCTAATAACTTCAGTAACTATCCCTATCTTTATATGAGAGTACCCATCAAGGAAAACAAGAATGGTGAAAAAAGAAATCATGTTTCTGTTCCTAAATATGAGGCGGATTTCCTCACATAGTTGAAACTTGAAATGACGCTCAAATTCACAGAAAGTTGAAAATATAGAAGAACTCTCAGCACAGAATATGTTAGAGAGTAGGCGCAGATTCCTCAGTCTTCCTATGTACGTTATCATACCAACTAAATAGAATATTAAAGCAATAAAATTGTACGGCTGCTTTTTATAACACGGTTGATAACAATAAAAGCTGTTGCGCTAGGCTCAAAGATAACAGCACAATACTATTATATTTTTCGGTGTCAATTGGAATTTCATAAAGTTGCCGGATGTGAATATTTCTTTTCAATATATCATATTATTTGAAGATTGTGAAGGCTAAAAATGAACTTCATAACTTGGTTCTCTTCATAACCCATATAGCTATATAAGAATTCTATCCAGTAATCTAGGCAATAAAAGCAAAATTCTCACGCACAACAATAGATTTATGAGCCTTCATTCCGAACTTCATTCTTTAGAAAAATCGATCACAATTCCAGCATTCATACCTCCCATATTGCGTTCAGGATCCGAACAATGAGTTTTGGTTCAGTGCTCAAAATGAGGAAGCAAATAATTCTTTCTATACTCCTCCGTAACGCTGAAAGGCTCCAAGCAGGTTTCTTGCCTTTAAGCATAATTAATATAACTCCCCTACTTCGACTCCTACATTGCGAAATAACTTCCTTTTTGAGAAAACTCCTCGAAACGTAATCCGTCGACGTATTCCCTGGAATTTTTGTACAGGTAATTGCCCCATGTAATGCCTTTCAGAGCCTCAGGCAAATCCAGGGTTTATCCGACCGAACTTGGAGATGTTTTTACCCGAAAGTCGATTGCGAATTGGCAAAGATAAATATGCGTTTTCATTCGATTCGTCTGGTTAAAGGCTAATATTCATTCGCTCAGTAATTGGTGCTTTATGTTTAGCATAATATTGAAAATAATGAATGTGTAAATCTCGGCAGTACACGAAATAAAATTGACATCATCCAGCATTTTCAATTCCATTATACATCGTTGAACGGGTCACCGAAAGTCAATTCTGAATGATTGTGTCTTTATATTACTGCATGCGAACGATTTTGGTCCAAAAATAAAAATTATATACAGAGTGCAACAAAAATCAATTTAGACTGTTTGGTATTCAAGCATGTGTGTATTCTCAGTCAGTATCGTACCTAGGGCAGAAGGAGGCAACTAAAACGTAGCGAGTTGAGTTGAGCGCGTTTAATAGTGTTGTTGTGTACGTTTACAGTGCGTTCGTTGGCATAGCTGAGCGTGTAAAATACACGAAGGAACAACATGTTTGTTTGCTCACCTCTTACCTAAAACTTGACGGAGTTTATGCGAATATTTTCGAAGAATTTCGCCAGCGCTTTCCAAATGGGCAAGTTCCCACCAGACAAATGGTGTATAAACTATAACGTAAATTTGTAAGTACTGGCGCGTCGAGCCGCGTTCAGGTCTGCTAATTTTTTCGTAAAATTTGTGTTACCGTGATTAAACGATGCCGCATATGTGTTGAAGAGTGGGAGAAACAATTCGAACATAAAATGAGAGGCCATAAGTAATTATTGATGTTATATTTTTCTCGAAAATAAATTTATTTGCAATAAGATACTTTTTTTCCTCATATGCGAAACGGTAAACTGACTTTTGCCGCACCCTCCATTTATTTTATGGCACACATCGTTTGTGATAAAGGGGAATATACTGAATTAAATTTTTCAATTTATATAATTTTATTGAAGCTTTTGCCTACAATTATTTAATACACATTATCATCTTCAGAGCGAATTATGAACTGGTTCTGTTGAAAGGAAATGATTCTTTCAATAATTGTGGCAAGTAAAAGGTTCTGTAAATAACAGAAATTTCAAAGGTTTGTTGGGCCTTTCTGGATAATCAAATTTATTTTTATTGAATTATAAAGGTCCACTTGATCGTTTAAAACTGAATTTCTGGTATTGTTAATTTCAATGTACGTCAGTAGATTTAATTTCAAACTTTTTGATTGTATATGAAGTATTTCGGGATTTTAATGAATGTGTGATTATTTTCATTGAAGTGGATGACACAATTTGAGTTTAGCTTGTAACTTCTCAAGAGTTCTTCAATGCTCTCAATTTCTCTCTAACCTGTATAGACGGCATCACAATCTTCACAAGCTAATTCGTAAACCCCAAACCTGTAGAATTTGTTCTATTATGTTTTAGTTTGAGGATATTTTCTCTTAGGATCGTTCTGTATCCATTATTGACAGCTTGATTCGGTTTAATTCTGACTTTCAACTGGATTCCATTTCTAGGTATTAACCAGTCAATGGATAATTGAGTGATACGCAGTTAATTTGTGTGAGAGGGTGATGAATTGATTTTTAATGCATTGTGGTGTAGATATGAGTACCATATTGTGGTATATGATAAATATTGGCGTATTTTCCTCTCTGGGAATCATTGAATCTAAGAAATTCAAGGACATTCGACAGTGAATTCAATTTCAGGATCGACACTGCTTGAATAATCAAGAAATAGTTCACTGGCGAATTGTTTCATCCCAGCAAACAAAAATATCATTTCACTTATATTCCAGAAAAATATCATCAATATACCTTTACCGAAATATAAATGAGCTCTTGAACTCGCTATTTTGTATTTGTTTTTCTAACTGGGTCATAAATGTTTCGGCGAGAATTGGTAATAACGGCGATCCCATAGGGAGGCCACATTTCTGGGGGTAAAATTTATATTTGAATTCGTAATAATTTTGTTGGGTGCAAAGCTTTGTCAGATTTAGTATTTCTGCTATAATTATTGTTGAGTTGATTTTTATTCTCTAAAAATTCTTTGAAAATATCTTACGTGTATTGTGTTGGTACACTTCGAAAGAGATCTTCGACATCAAATGATACAAATTTACATTTTTAGTCGCTTGTTCCTAGTGAACAGCAAAAACCATAGAGTAGCAAAAAAAGGGAAAGAAAACCTTACTTGCTGATACGTGTTTCTGCTTCTTGACTTCATCTGGACAATGTAAATTTGAAAAAAAGGGATGTTTAGAGGAGATTAATACCTCTATAATCGATAATAAAAAATAGGGAAATTATTGTCCTCTAACGATATCCTCATTTTTAGAGTAGCTTTGACCTGACGAAGTCAAACAGATGAAACACGTGCCGACAAGTACCTTCTGTTTGCGCGCTTGTAATAGTAACACAAAGTGCTATCATCTGGCCTAAACATCTGTTATTTTCCAAAAATAATAAGTATTTTGACTCTGGGAGACTTTTATTTACGTGTGTCGTTGAAAGAAAGTTATCTTGAATTTCAGTCTGGATACATTTGTTTCAGTTCAGAAAACTAGTGAAACAGCTTGCTGGATGGATTTAATTCCTGAATATCAAGTTGAATAGGTTCTCAGTAACTTTGGCTTCTTGAATCCAGGGCAAATTTGAGTATGTTTATCCGTCCGGCTTACCTTATACCCTCTACTTTCCGAAAGTAATGAGTTGAAATCTATCTTCAGTATAGGTTAATTGTCCAAATATCTCGTTCGTTTTGGGGCCAAATCGGTGGAATGGTTCAGGAGTTATGATCATCTGAGATTTGATTTACCCAATAAGTTCTAGAATACCCAACGGATAAATTTGTACCTTGGAAACTATTTGAAGGAGGTTGGAACAAATAGGCCATCAAGATACGAATCGACTTTACCTCATAATCCGCCTGATTTAAACGAAGTTTTGTGTATGTATGGACGTATTTGATATCTTACGAATTCCCCAATTTAATTGTCGTGGCTTACTGTTCTATAAAAAAAAAAATTTTTTTTTTCATTTACTTGAGGGCAGGCTTTCACAGAATATATGGAGGTTGACAGAATTTGCAATGAAAAATCGTGCTCTGAAAATGTCTAATGCACCGCAAAACGAGGTTTCAGAAGATTCGATTCCGAAGAACAATCGCTTTCATGTGATTTGGTTCTGAATAACTGAGGTATTTAATGTGCTTGATGCAAATGGTTTTAGAAGGAGTTGATAGGTCTACTTTGGTTGGTTTTTGGAAGAAGGGAATTTGAGCTTCGAACAAATCTGAAGAAAATCAGTGACAGATTTCTTCATCATTCATGGCTATAGTATTAGTATTATTCTATTCCTGAGTAAGGAAAAAGTATAGAAGAAGCACGCAAAAGCTCCGGACCTAAAGTTAGTGCATTTCTACATGTTTTCTGGTTGTGTTTGCTTCTAGTATATTCATCCGATATTACTTTCACATATATTTTATCTCTTTATCTCTGCAATAGATGTATGTTTGTAGTGGTCCGGTGAGCTAAATATTCACCCAAATATCTGTAATTTTAAACTATCAAGACGAACATGATAGGAACTGACTGAACTGGACTCCCTGATTCATAATCAATCGTCGAAGTTAAGGATGTCCTGCCATTCTGGCCTATCGTAAAGGAAATCACATTCGAAGGAGATCTGCTGAAGTTCAGAAATACAGAGTAGATTGAGTCCCCAAATATCTTTATCTAGTTTAGAATTGAGCAATATCCGTTCAACGGTCTGAGTATCAGTTACTATGTTTTCCTCAAAATTGGAATATTGGAAATCAGCCTGTTCCATTAGTAACTTCAGAGTTGTGAATAATCTTGAGAAAAAGAAGTTGTAACGATGCGTTTTAACAAATCGTAAATTTGCTTTGGGGTTGCTCCCTTCACCAGTTTGGAGACGTACCAGCGAGTTCCATTGCTGGCTAGTACGCCAGAGCGTGAAACCTTTGTCATTTTTTGATTATCTCAAAGTTTTATTGGTACCTCCACTCCAATAAATTCTCACCTCATTCTCCACTGTAGACTAGGTTATAGTTGGGAGTTAATTTTCATTATACGTAAAAGCTCCACTAGAAGGACGACTCTCTATGAGGTAGATTAGTCTGGCATCCGAGCCAGTTTAACCGATAACCAGCAAATAATCTAAACATTTTCTTTATTTTTTCATTGAAACTACGTGACATCTCACAAACAAATTTTCTGATCCCGACGAAAATTCGTGCATATATGGAGGTGATTGATATTACGTATATTGAGAAATTTCATCGCCCTAGCATATGATCCGAGAAGATATAGGCTTTCATCACAAGATTTTATGAAATTGTTTATTTTTTGTTTTTGGCAATGGCAACTGGTACACATCGAAAGGGAATATATGAAAGATTTCTAACCGTTATTCCTCATTAGTCATACCTTTCCACGAAAGAGAAATTTACAACTTAAAATTTTCTGTTTCATAGCAGTTGTTGGGACATTGATAGAGCATGACTATATAAAACATCAAGAGTGAAACGTGTACACAATCTACATAAATCATTTTAATAGCTTGAATTAGCAGAAGTTTATAAAATGCTTCTGCTCTAATCGACTTACTCCACAAAAGCTGCAAATGAATTTAAGAAATCATATAATAGACGTCTACAGAACCTGAGCACGTCCATAGTGTACCCTGTAAGCGGCTGTGGCACATCACAAAACCAATTTTATGAAAGCATTATACACAGCTCTACTCCTGACGAACGTTTAGTCGACGTCTCTAGAACACCTTGAATGAATTATTATAAGATAATTCAATGAAGACGACTAAAATAAACCTAGTACAATATACACAGGGTGGCCATTTGAAAACGAAACAGACGCGATTACAGACGAAATAAATTTTTTCGATAGAAATGCTCGGACAGGTCGATTTCTGTTTCAGAGGGGGACAACTTAAGATGTAGACTACGGACGCATAGCGCTTCAACCCTTGCTGCTACAACCCTCACCCCCAAATTTTGAATAGGAAAAATGTGGTGAATGATACCTCCTTTGAAAGGTATTTTTATACTGATTTCATCACAGTAATTGTTTTTCCATTTTATGCATTAGTCCTCGAAATATTCTTAACTAAGCATTTGAGAATGAAGTGGTGTTTTCATGGCACTTTTAGTGTTTGTTTGTGAAAAATCGACATTTTGAGCTTCAAAACAACCATGACTGCGGCTTCCTTCCTTCAATCCACTGACATAGAAACTTTAATCGAGATGTCGAACAAACAAAGCGTATTGCGAAGGAGCTCAATCTTGCTGAAACTCAATCTAAATTATCTCCGATATAATTTGCAGTATTTCTAATAACATGCGGTAACACTTGATCGATAGAAATCTCCAAAAAGTCCAAATACTTGCATATCTCTAATCAGATTACCAGGTAAGAAAATCAAATCATTAATGGTGCCACAGAAATATTCCAGTACCAATTCGTGAAACGATTTCCGACTTGATAATGAAGTGTTTTCTCAGTTGGCTTCAATATGTTTTCATTTTGTTGATTATTGAATTCATATCTGTTTCAAAAAACTGAGAATCGATAATTTATATTTATTACGAACAGATTATTAAGTTGGCTTACTGGTTCTTTGACATGTGAATTATTCTTAGTTTTGAATCTAGACTTGTATGTGTTCTAATTCATTGTTCGACATGGTTTATTCAATTGCAGACCGGGTGGAAATAATTTCTCTTTTTTGTGAACAATCAATGTGCGAATAGAACCGCAGAATTCTTCAATCAACGACATTTAGATAAACATGTTAAGAGGAAGTATGTTTTGGAATAAGTGTCAAAGTTTCAAAAAACCGGGTCCGTGGCTAATAAAAAACGAAACATGGAAAGAAATTAAGCAGCTGAAGTAGCTGTTCTTGGACAGATTGCTCAGAATCCAATAACGAGTACGACACACGGCCTTCATCCCTGAGAAACGATAATTTGTATGACTACTCAAACATTCATGATATATTTCCATCAACTTCGTGCCAATAATTTATATAGATCTAGTATTCGAATTAAATCATCAAAAATCTTCAGATTACTTTTCTGTTTCTAGCTAATAATATTATTTTGGTAGTTTTGGTGAAATTTTAGAAAGGTAACCCCTGAAATATTTGAATAATTAAAACTATTTGGCGCCCATTCATTTTATAAAGTAGTTTCATTCATAATTAGAATCCACCCCTTCTCCACTAGAGCATAGCCACGAGCTCAGTATCTTTAATATATGTTACTATTATTTGTATATTATCTTGAGATATTTTCCGATTATTTAGTGAAAGGAAAATTAAGTAACATATATAAATTGGCGCTCAACGTGAGGCTTTTGTAAATATATGGTCCATACTTTATTGTTCACCAACTTACATAATTTTGGAATTGAAAGAGGTTTTGAATTTCTGATATTACTTGTTGAATTTGATATTGCATTATTTTGCATTTCCGAACTCGCGTTAGAGATAAACGGTTGGTCCAGGTGTTGTCAATTATTTTTTGTTATGTGGCAAGCAGCTGTAAGACAATTTGTATCGTATTATCTGTATTTATTCGTTCTTTCATTTTACGAGAAATATTGGTCTACATACACTGACCTCCACTTCTGTTGGTCTTATTGATTTTTGAAATTTTGTTTCATTCTGGGTTCATCGAATATTTTTTTCAGATAGATTAATTATCTATTTCGGAACATTTTGTTTACAGGTTTAATTTTTTTTCTTTTCATTTGGGAGATTTTTTTTTTTGCCTTTCGTTTTCATTTTTTTTTTTTCGGAAATATAAATCAAAATGGATTAACAGTGGGATTGTAATAGATTATCGAGGGATGAACTTGAGTACGAGTTGATTATTAGAGGTTTTGAATCTGCGGGTACGGTGAATAGTATGCGCAGTTTGCTTCGAAATGTTCTTAAGTTGGAGCGTTCCGGTCAATCGTTAACTTATCCTCCTTATTCTTTGAAATGTGACGATGAATTTAAGATTGTGGATAGTAAAATAAAGGAAATATTTTCTTTGATTGAAAATTTTGAGGGAGATATACAGAGTGGCCCATATAAGAAAATAACTACGAAGATTGCTCATATAGTGAAGAGAATAGATAGAACAAATCCATCGGAGTCAGATCAGGTTAAGATTAGGAGCATTCTTCTTTCTCAAGCGTTGATCTTAATGCCAAAATTGAAACATCGTATTAAGACACTACAAAATCTAGAGGCGAGTGTTCTACATGCTAGTTTGTTAAATGTTTCCTTGGATGATGACGATGAGGTTTCGTCCGGCGGAGATATAGAAGATGATGGAGTTCTTAATTCAACACCGAGAAACACTGCAGCACCTCATACTGATTTAGGCTCTGCCCATGTGAAGTCAATTCCGGTTATTAAATGGAATATTCAATTTTCTGGAGATTGTAAGGATATGTCTAAAAGTTGTAAGGCTGAGAACCTAATCAGAATAGTGTCTAATTTTTATAGGAACTGCAAATTTTGTAGAGCATTTTCTATAGGAGATTCAATTCCAAATGAAATTAACCTTTTTAATAATTTGAGAGTACACTCAATAAACTGATTGGTCGATAACTGTTTGGATCACACGGATTTATGTCGTTTCAAAATATGTATATCAAAATTATTGAGCCGATTTTACCGAATGATTAGAAGAGCCAAGATATTCAAACAGTCAAATCAACTCTACCCATTTCTTAAAATCATTCCGTTTGGGAGTCATCGTGCCCACGGATTGAAAAAATCGGTTTTAACTAATACCATTGATACAATCGGTCACCAAATATTTCAAATATTCAGCAAAACTTGAGTGCATTCTGTTCACGTAAAGATGAGCGGTAAATAATTCTTTGTACAAATTTATTTTACATCGCATATAACCAGATGTGCCCAGACTTCTAGAACACTTTAGCTCTGTAGATTATATCGAATAATAATTACATAATAGCAGAGTAAGTTTCTGCATCTATTAATCATGACCTAAAGATCATCTATGCTGGAATCAACGGGGAAATCAAGCATGCATGTTATTATGTTACGTAGTTTTCCTTTCACTAAATAATAGGAAAATATCTCAAGATAATATACAAATAATAGTAACATATATTGAAGATACTGAGCTCATGGCTATGCTCTAGTGGAGAAGGGGTGGACTGATTATAAATGAAACTACTTTATGAAATGAATGGGCGCCAGATAGTTTTAATTATTTAAATATTTCAGGGTTACCTTTCTAAAATTTCACCAAAACTACCAAAACAATATTATTAGCTAGAAACAGAAAAGTAATCTAAAGATTTCTGATGATTCAATTCAAATACAAGATCTAAATAAATTATTTATACGAAGTTGATGGAAATATATCATGAATGTTTGAGTAGTCATACAAATTATCGTTTCTCAGGGATGTAATAATGATAATGTATAAATTTCTTAAAAGTCTTAACCACAACGGTAACAATACTATATAAGCTATATATATGGTCCAACTCAACAATGCCATACATTCAGGGCCGGATTTAGGGGGCAACAGGGGCAACTGCCCGGGGCTTCCACAAAATAGGGGCCCCCACAAAAATGGGCCACCACTCAAGAAAATTTGGAAAAATTTTAAATTTCAACTAGGAAACACTAGTAAAAAAATTTTCCTTCAATATTTTTTATAATGTAATTAAATCATGATGAAAAAAAAAGACGAAAGTCTTCTGCTGGACAATAATTTCTGTTGTGGTATTCGATGAGTGAACGTAAACGAATTAAACGTTCCGCGCAAGCGCTCTGGCTCAGGCAGGCGTATGGCGGCCCACTGTTCAATTTTACGTAAGGGAAGCGTTAGGCATAATATGCGTGTCGAGCTACATTCCCAAACATCGAAATCGCGTTGAGAATGTATTTGGTTCTTATGGTATCCAATTGCACTGCAGAGCGATCATTTTCGAATATGAAAATCATCAAAAATAGACTCAGAACGAGTATGGGACAAAATCGTCTCTCAAAGCTTACTCTCCTAAGCATTGAGAGCGATTTGCTCCGTGAACTGGATTTTACTGAAATAATTGACGATTTTTCAGCCAAAAAAGCTAGGAAGGTTCCGTTCATTTAATGCCACTCAATTATTGTTATTTCATACTATTTTTGTTAAATAATAAAATCTTGGTTTCTCGATAAATTATATATTGAAAACCCCTACTTTAAAAGATCATCCATTTTATTTTGAAAATAATTCGAGGCTAGGGGGCCCCACTTATTTGTTGCCCTGGGGCCCCACACCTCTGAATCCGGCCCTGCATACATTTACTTGCATATCTTAAAATAAAGGTGATTTAATAAATGCAAAATAGCACAGTTAATTCAAATTTCAAAAGAAAGAAAACATATGAAAAAGATTGTACTCATCCAAAACGATGTCCGGTGATGTCAACTAAGGGTGGCCTCCAAAGAACAGGTCACAATTCAACTTTCCTTCCGGCTGTCAAGGGCCTACAGCAGGGACGATAGGAGGGTTGTTCTATCCTGATGTGAAGGTGGTTCTATTCCAGTGGAATTCCAGGTGTGTAGAAGAATCAAACCTCAGATTATAGGTTGATGAACTGGGTAACTCACGAAAATCTCCAGAAAACATCGTCGTTATGGATGTAAACACAAGCCCAAGATGGTGGTTGGCGTATTCCAGAATATTCTACCAAAATGCAGAAGGTTATCCCATACAAGACGGAAATTTCACTGAGTTTCAACAAACTCAAAAAAAAAAAATGACAAAATACACAGCGAAATTCAATTGGTTGACTTTCTTTAATATATCCGACACAATGGTCGATAGAAAAATATTCCAAGTATGGACGAAGGTCGTGACAGCTACACTCGAGGATTGATAATAATCATTTCTCTTCTTTTCCATATTACAAGAAACGGTGTTTCCGGAAGGGTGAAATGTTGGTTGCCTAATTGATCTGGAGACGGAGGCGATATTGAATAAACTGCGCGCCAAAATTAAGATTCGCCAGAAGTAACTCGAACAAAATATCAACCCTTTCGCGACATCCCCGATAACGCTCCAAATATCTCTCAACCCTGAGAAATAACCTTTATAAAAATAAATAACGAAACAATGTGCAATGTTCGGTCGTGAGATGAGACTTCCTTAGGACCTGGAGTAAGCCTGGAACTGACATGACAACATGGATTACGTGAGCAATCTGAAGGGAAGGCTCCACTACGTTCATGAGAAGGTCTAAACAAATTCGCAGATTTCAAGTGTTTGCATGAAGATCCGTTACGACACAAAGGTTGCGGAAGGTGGATACAAGGTTGGAGATTTGGTATGGTTGTTCAACCCCAGAGAAAAACAGGACATACCCAAATTCTACAGAATGTTTGGAAAGGGCCATATAAAGTAGTATAGAGAACAAACGACGTAGTCTATTGAATCCAAAAATTATCTAGAGGAAGGAAATGCATATCTCATGGAAACATAACTCTTAGGACGAAATTGGTGTGGAAAGGACTACTACTCAGATCCCAGATCAGGAGGAACTGAGCTTCGATCAGTTCATAGCAAATTATGGGAAAACCGAAATAGCCTATTTCGGAATTACAAAGGAGCACCAACAATATCTTTTTATGGTGATGGTAGACAACTTATTGGCTCATTGTGCAGCTGAAAATCTTGACATGTCCAAAGAAATTGCCCTGATCTTCAAGAAGAAATTTTATGGTGTGCTGGGCCTTTTGTAGCAACAATTTTTTCTTCCCGGAATCCTGAAATTGACTGATGACCCTCCTCTTTCTCTTTTATATAGTTAACAGAGAGACATCTTACTAAAAAGCAACTTAAAAAAATGTGTGGACTATCTGGCTGAAAAAGCGAGTTTCGGAATCACAATCAAGTACGAACAAGATTTTTGTGGAGCTGGTAGACGACTTATTGGCACATTGTCATGTGGAAATCTCCGAAGGAATTGCCCTGATCTTCAAGAAGGAATTTGGTGTTGTATTGGAGCTCTTGGAGCAATACCTAACTTTTCCTTAGCAGAATCCTGATACTGACTGATTGCCCTCTCTACCTCTTCTTTTTAGAAACCAAAAAGAAATCTCACGAAAAGGCAATTTATCAAGATGTGATCCATCTGGCTGAACCTTAGGGACGAGATGGCCAAAGCGGGAATGAATAAGCTTGTAGTTCGCAAGCTGGGTTGTGATCTAGATCGTGTGAACTAGAGAGTAGTTCGTAACATGTAAGAGTTAGTTTTGAAGAATAAGAATGTGTGAATACTTGTTCGTTATTACAACCCAGAAGGCAGTCCTGGGATGATAACGGTATTCTGCTAATTCGTCCTAAAAGTGTGCTGCATAAATGACACCGCTTGCAGATTCAGTCATAAAGGGTAGATTTCGTTGTCCGAACCTTTTAGGAGGGGTAATGTAACGATACCAAATACTAGTGTTGGGTACCTCTTACAAAAGACGGCTCATTTGTTCCGTACACCACGAGGAAATGTAAGAGCGGCAAATTTTTATACAATGTACCACCTCACTTCAAATGTCATGCTTTGCCTCGATGAAGACCAGGAAGCGATGAAGCCACGCAACAAATACAAAGAGCGAGAGAGGATAAGTCCTGATCCTGGTCACCGGTACAAAAACGACAGAGACAGAGGTAAATGAGGGATGAGGGGAAGTACTGATTCGTAGCAGACAGTACACAGATGCCGTAAATTATGGAATTACCTGTTACTTTGGCACCTCTTACCAAACATGATGGGATTTTATAGGAGATTATCTAAACAGAAAAATAATTTTGATTTCGATGATTGTATGAATATATTGATTCTTCAGAGAAGGAATAAAATGCTAAGCTCTCGATTACTATCTGCTATTTCTGTACCAGTATCTCATGACATTATAGTGTTAATCCGATTTAAAAATATTAATCATTATTTGAAATTATGATCGACATAGATGAAGAAAGATTAGAAGACATAAAAAGTCGATTCGACGAAAAATTGAACTAGTTTCTATTATTATCAAATGGCAAAATATTCAGAATCTTATCAACCAAATTAGCACAAATGATAAAATACAAAAATGAAATTTTCTGGATAGTAATACTCAATGAATTACCCTATTAAATGTTCAAATTGCAAATTACGATGAGCCATAAATAAGCAATATATCTTTTCGGCATAATGAAGTCTCGCAAAAAAATTCAGCCTGAAATTACTAGTAATTGGATACATTTTTATGAAAACAATTCATTCTTGAACGACCAGGAAAACTGTGTATTATGTGAGAGGAAACTTTTTTTTTTAATTACATGGGAATATACAGGGTCTTTCACGAGGAACCTCACCCATATTTATACGGAAAACTACTGAACGTATTTTCATGAAATCCAGCACTTATAATCTGATGAAATCTGAAATATATTCAAGGCTTGAGCACCTCCGGTTTTTCCGGAAATGACGTCAACTTCCGTTTTTCAAACTACAACATCATTTTTTTATTGCAGAAAAAGATTCCTTAGAAAATTTCAAGATATTTTGATGTGACACATTTCAGTTTTGGTAGGAAAATTCTCTCTGAGCGGGAAAATTCGAAAAAAAAAATCGAAAATATAGCTCCGCTGAAACAAGAATAACTTCGAGGTTTTTGGGTGGAAAATTTTCATTTTTGAGATTTTTCAAGATGTAAGATTGATGTATCCACTTCAAAAATCGAAATCGCGATTCATGATACAGGGGGTGAAAAAGTCGCTTTCCAAGTTAGGGACGGCAAAATCGTGAAAAATCAATTTTTTCAGATTAGAACCCCATTTTTTTATGGCAGATATTGAATCTATGTTAAAAATAATGTGAGTGTATGCATCACATCCTTGCCCTAAAGAGGATATTTTCTGAGTTATTCACAAAAAACTGTTTTTCGTCTTGAATTTCCAGCTATTTCATTTCCTTCACGCCAAAAAGATGAAATTTTCAGGAACTCCCCACTCCCAATATGATAGCTAAATGGACAAGAGAATCAGCAGAACTCATTGGCATCAACACAACCAAGTCGAAGATCACCAACCACTCGCATCGAGCTACTGCTGTCAGCCAATTAGCCAAAGCAGGGATTGGCGAGGAACAGAGAGCTCTGGTGCCTACTTGGTTGCCCAAGCATGCAGTTTATCGTGCGGCCTGAAGTTGACTCATGGTCGTTCTTTTCGCCACACGTACCCCACATGAGGGCATTGGGCCGGAAATGTCCACGCCAGCACGTTAAGCCTCAGGCTTAACTTCTAGTTCGGTATCGGTTTACCCAAGCCTAACCACTACTAGTGAAGCCGCAACACTATCCAAGTCACTACTAGCTCTGCAGGCTAGCGCCCGAGCTGAGAACGCAGCTCACCCGTCGAGGTTTCACCCTCTCGCCCAGCATGCGGGCTTTCAACCACTGCCACCACGAGTCCTTCCTCAAGCGAGGCAGTATCTAAGTCTAAGAGACAAAGCTCTTCCGACCTAGGGGCTTGGACTGCCCCCGTGGTACCAATCATCGCGTCATTGGCTAGGACATGCTACGGGAACGCATTCCCTTCTCAGTTTTGAATCTTGGGTATTCGAGCCTGAGCCAAGCTCCGCAATAAGATCATGACTGACCTCTAGACCGTTCCTAGTACACCTGCAAGCAGGTCATAAGCCCTACACCGCGGCAAGGTGACGGTCACGTAGGGATTGGCGAGGAACAGCTGATAAAGATAACAGGCCATTCTTCTGCAGCGTCAGTGAAACCGTATCTCCAACTGGACCAACATCACAAAAAAATAATCACAGCCATAAGGAATGAAAAAAATGTCCTTCAAGAAACAACATCAGTATCTACTTCATCATTCGAAAATAATGCTCGTAATGTGTATAATAATTGTACTATCAATAATTATTATTTTGAGAATAAAGATGAATAATTTGTTATTATGCTTCAATCTGGTTATTTTTGAATAAAGAATTATTTTTTATTTCGTTTGATTTATATTGTTTAATGATCTTTCCAAATACCACACGAGATTCGAATTTTTTTTCAGAACACTCTGTCGTTTTTTGAAAATTTTACAAATTTCACTCAACAAAGTGATCCCGAAATACTTTTAAGGATAACTTTGTATCGTGAAATTTAAACGCATAATTCCCAAAAAACAAGTGTGTTCTCAAAAAATTCTCACCTCTAGTTGTATTACCCTTGAAAAGATATTCGCTTTGGATGCCACTAAATAGTTTTAGATCAGCAAATCTGAACTGCGTTCCATCTCAATGTCTGTAATTTTCGAATAACGTGCCGAAAATACTCAATTGATTGGCTGCGACTTCCTGATGAAGTATTTGTAGTCAAATATTAGTATTTCCCGTCGGCCGACTCTAAACAAGCCCACAACAGTTCTTGATCTCCCGTCAGTGCTTCTCACTATTTATTGTTCTGAATATGGATATCACTGGTTATAAAATGTGTCTTAGATCATTTGAGGTAAAATAATAGATCTGTTTAGTTATTATTTTGGCGATTCGTTTAAATTGTGGAAAAAATAGGTGATCACACTGAATACTTGTTGAGCTGGTTAGCGTGTATTACCAAAATGAAAATTTTGCCGGAGAAGCAGCATCATATGCTCGGTAGAGCATCATCAACCCATGATGAATATGAAAGTTATGGGAGATGCAAATGCATAGGGTTGATAGTGCGAAAACTGAGAGGAGATAGACGAATAGATGTATTATTATGCGGGAACCTCATTCAACGTATCACTCGCGGTAGAGACGCAAACTGTCATACTTAAAAGCATTCACCGTGGTATAATAGGTACACCGTAAAAATTCAATCTTTAATGAGTTTTTTTATGGGAGCTGACGTCAATCCAACTAACTGCAGAGGAGACAAAGTATCCTTTATTGAACGGATTCGCCGAGGGTAAAAAGATGAATGGGAAGGTTTTTTGTAATTACTTTCACGTAAGCCAAATAAATATTTTTGCGAGCCTGTTACTAATACATTAGCGAGCTTTCTTTTTATACCAGTATTCAAAAAATATAGCTCAAAATCGTATGTAACGATTTACAGCGATTCCTGATGAAAAAATCTGTGATCAACGTCGAGTATATCCGATACACCTTACTTGAAGCTACTTTCAAAGCTTCTCGAGCTAGATTGAGTGTCGGAATATCTGATGGAGCAAGTTGTAATAAGCCAGAGCTAAGTCTTCACAGCCTTTTCTCATTGACATATAACTAGAATTATTCTCCAGGTGGAAATTGACTCTGTTTGATACTATACCCTTTTTATGAATTCAAAAATGAATTGTAGCGTCTTTATAAATGAAGAAAACCTGGATCTCAAGTTTGTCTGTTGAAATTGTTCCGAACTTCTCGTCTACAAGGTTCTTAGACTGATACGTGACTGCAGAACGCTCAATTTTTTACCAACTCGCGCTCCCTAACTTTCTTAGCCGGCATCGCTAGGACTTTACGCGGCGATGTTCTGCTCCAACTCAACTCACATAAAACCCTTGCAGAAATCGGCATCTAGGAAAGTGGCCGAACCTAGTCCTGTAAGTTTAGTCTGTGGTGAACATCACAACGTATAATCGTAGCGATGTTCGACAGCTAAAACATGCGGATATCCGCAGAACGGTACGACTCTGCTGCTTCGCAGCTGTTATTTCTGGCCGCCCAAAGGTGTATATCCTGTCTGAGGACTCATATTTAATATAAGGTGATCTGAGGTGACTAGAGATTACAGTCGCGTCGCGGTAGTATAGTACAGGACTGCCTTAAGGCCTGATTTCCTAGCTGCCGAACATTTTACGCGATATTCGGCACCGACCAAACTCACCGGAAAGGCGACTCATGGAGCAGTCTGCCCAGCTTCACGCAGCAAGGTAGAAAAATGTTGCCCTAGTATGTTATGTTTGTCGATAGAGTGCAGTGAGTTCATGATTGTATTGCTTTATACACTATGTCCAATCAATTTAAGTTTTCAACGTCGGAGGGCGAACAATTAATCGAGCTATTCGCTGGCCATGAATTTTTGTGGAATGTAAGTTCTGCAGATTTTAAGAACGCCTTGAAAAAAAATAGACATGTGGTAAAATAAGGAAGCTGATGAACGAAACAGATGAAAGAAAATTCAAATGATGAGTATGAAAATAAGGAATTTCTAGACACTTTTACTACAGTATGTGAAAAATTCAAAAGGGTAACTTCCTCTAGTATAGCTCTGTGACTACCAAGCACAGTTTTCAGTGTCTTGCAGGTTTATTTTCGAAATACTCGACAAAACGTCTTCTGACTTCAAAGCCCTCAGTGAAATCTCATATACCTGTAAGCGGTATCATTTTGTGCACAGGTAGATCTTACTATGTATTGTATTTGTTTTCAGATATAAACTCATCCTGCAGGTAATTGTGGAGACAGCAACTCACGAAAGTAATTTAATCAATAGTTTCTGCTTTTGCATTAATGGGGATGAAAAAAATGTTGAACATATTGTCCATTATCCCAAAGTAGTTTTCAGGGACTTTCCTTACTTTGCGTGAATTGTAGTAGTAGTTTTTTCCTACGTCCACCAAATCTTCTCCCAAAAGGGTTTGATCAAGTGTTTATCAAGCCGAAAGTCTTCATCGTAACACGTGTTTTCATTAAGTTCAATAGAAATGATTAGATAATAATTTTATGATTTCGAAGTTAGTGCCAAGTAAAACAATAACGTTGTAGAGATATTATTGATCCTTTTAAAAATTGACGAAAATATTAGTAGGTAATTATCACGAAATATGTTCTATGGTAATCACCCGTATTTGGCGACCGCGCACTAGCTCAAATACGCCATGTTTTAACAATCGGTACGCAGTGCACTGTGCGGGGAGGAAGAAGTGTTGGAAGGAGCTATGAAATACTTATAAATAGGCATGAATTCTGGCCCCAATTCTGACCTTAACTTACAGCGCCATCTATTTTTTATTCCCGACATTTTTACAGATTCCTATAGCCCAATGATCCCTATTGTAGCGCCCTCTAGAGAATTTCATTTGAGTTTCCATATATTTTGAAGGGATTCGAAAACAAATACATTCGAACTCATCATTTCGAGCGAAATCGTCCTTAAAACAATATGAGCGACAAGATATAAGTAAAAGCAAACTAACGAAAATTCACAAAAGTCGAAAAACTAACTAAAAGCAACAGTTAAATTATGAAGGCCATTTATATGATATAAAACAAAGTCAACAATATAAAACGGTAAAAGTATCAAAAGTATCTTAACGGAAAAATATCGGGTGTAACAAAACGCCTTGAGTTGAAGAAAAAAGGCAGAATGTCATAAATAAAAAAAAATCTTTAGAAGCAATTCAATGAAAATGATCTGAAGTTATGCTAATGGTCTAAAAGATAGTTCCTTCGAATTACTTTAAGGGGGGAAGTGGCCTTACACAAGAATATCTCGTTTAAAAAAATGGGCAATGTCATAGATCGATCGGAGAAATTAGAATAGTTATAATAAAAACGAATGAAAATGAATTATCATCTCATACGTGTTCTACTTAAATACCACTACTGCCACCCCGTTTAAAGAACAAAATCGAAAATAACAGAAGGCAAAGTAAACTATTACGAACGAATTGATGAAAACACTATTCCCATCTAGCCGATAGAAGACGAAAAGGGTATTATAAGATATAGTAAACTACAACGAACGATTCGAAAAAGCACTCAAACGAAATCAAACAACACAGAATCAACTGTCTCTTCCATACCAGTCTTGTTTAATGAGTTGATATCGGAATTTCTTGAAAATTTATTAATAAACACACCTTCCAATATCATCTGTTTCATACCAAAATCGCAACGCAGTAAGATTTTCGAATTTATGGATCTATCGAATTGGTGACCCATGTCTCTCAGATGCACTACAAATGCAGAGTTATCATTAGAAAAATTAGTTCTACCCCGTTGACGTTCACTTATTCTAGTGGAGAAAGCTCTCCCCGTTCTACCCACATAAACAGAGTTGCCACCATTCAAACCACATTCCAACATATAGACTCCAGAACAATCAAGCGAATTCAGTTTAAGTTTGTTCCTTACTGAGTGATATCTCAAAGTGTTTACGCTTTTGAAAGAAAAAGACAATGATATATCCTTTTAAACATCAGATCATATGAAGTAAATCTCCTAATGAGTTATAAAGACTTCGAAAATTCTGTTGGGTTGCCATGCATCTAAATCAGAAATTCAAATCGGTAAGACTGTTTTTCTTTTCTCAGGGTCCACTTGCAAAATACGCCTCTTACCATTTCGTGCATCCCGCGCCGTTTTAAAAGCCACGTCTATGCATGGATCGAACCTAACGCCCCATTCGGCATAGAATTTTTCCTGCAGCTATTTGGCAGTATTATTCCACAAAGTGTTTCCGACATTTTCCTTGTAGTCTGATCCATATCTTTTCTTCATATTGAAAGCCCAGTCTAGCATAATATTATTGAGCTCTGACAAACTGGCTTTTTTCATTTACAAGGTATTCCCGGGCAGCACAGAATACTTCAAATTGTTTCCAAATGTAGGATCTTGACTTCACTGTATTAAGCGGCACACTTTTCTTCACACTTTCCTCAATTGTAGTAATATTACAATTCCCAAAACATTTCATTTTTACCTACTTTATGGTAAAATACGAACATAAACTGACAGATCTACCAAATGTGCTGTTGAAGTTATCGCTAACAACTGCTTGTTTATAGTAACCATGACGACCGCTATTTCCACCAACGGCCAAAGCTATCCGGACGTATTAATATTTCTATGCAAATTAGGCATTTGATAAAAACAAATTTCTAAAAGTGAGAACACTGTGAGGTTGAGTGTTTTCAGATACAGTTTGTTTCTATTGGTCCATTTTGAAAAATTGAGCGATTTCATTGAACGATGTAGTATAGTGTTGAATGATCATTCACATCGCCTTTCTTTATGTTTGCATTGACCCTTTATGTTTTGTTCTGTTACTAGAACAAATGTACCACCGCTTCTAAAATCGTTTATAAGCTCAGTACTGAAGGTTTATATATTTATATATAAAGTGTGATGTGGTCTGTGAGAGCCCCATTTTTGGAGTTAAGGATATTTAGTCACGTTCATGTTCGTGTAGCATAAGAGCCTCGACGTTTACACAAGTGACTGCAACACCAGTATATTCAAAAATGTTATCTCTATGTTTGGAGTTATAAAACATACAACTAGTTCAGTGATGATTTCAATTGACTATGATACGATATAGACAACAAGCTGTTTAGTTGAAGCTATGCGGAAAGGTGACTTTAGAAGGCAGTCATTCACTTTGACAAAAAATTTTTGTTGCAAGGTTTTCGTCCTCCAATACAGTATCATTTCATTGAAAGTGGTTGTAAATATTTTTACTTTCCAATATATATTTGAGCACATTTATTCCAATAAGATTTGTATCACTTTTTTCAAACATAGTTTTTGTGAGCTCGTTTTAGTCCATTAAAGAAAAAATTACAGAGGGACATCAGGTAAATTTTATGGCCTCCTAAAATACATAAGAAACAATTATCATTAAGACCAATCGTTGCATCTATAGATTGTCCTAACACAGGTATTGCAATGTTTCTTAAGGATACACTTAACAAGGCTTACAACACCAATAATCCTTATTACATCAAAGATTCTTTTGATTTCGTTGATTTCATAAATGAAAAAATCATACCTGATGGCTTCGTTTTGGTGAGTTGGGATATTGTATCTCTTTTTACTAACATTACATTAGAGATCGCAATTATGTGCATCGAAGAATATTGGGATGAAATCAAACAACACTGTACAGTTGATAGAGAAAACTTCAATAAACTGATGAGCTTTGTATTTAATACAACAGTTTTCTCATATAATGGTGTGTTCTATAAACAGAAAGAAGGTACTCCAATGGGATCTATTGTTTCACCAATTATTGCACAATACGTAGTAGATCTAGTACTAAACAAAACATTACCATCTTTCACATTTCAAGTTCCATTTTGTAAAAAGTTCATGGACGATATTATTACGGCAATACCTGAAGATCAAATACATGTATCTCTTGATATTCTCAATAATTTCCATTCAAAAATTCAATTCACAGTTGAGACTGAATCTAATAACTCAGTTCCTCTTTTTAGATACTAAGGTTATCAGAGATAATAACATTCTTCTAGTAGATTGGTACAGAAAATCAATAGCATCAGGAAGATACATTAATTTCGCTTCATATCATCCAATGAAAATGAAAATTAACATTATCAAAAATTTGAAAACAAGAGTTTTGAGAATATCGCATAATAAATTCAAAGATAAAAATCTTCTGATTCTCAAAGATCTTTTAATAAAAAACGGTTATCCTATTAACTTAATCAATAAATTATTATTCAATACACCTAATGATCTACCACCACGATTAGATGCTGATATACAACCTTTATTACCATCAGAACAACAAAGATTTTTATACCTAACACTACCTTACATAGAAACCCTTACATATAATCTCAAAAGAATACTACCACCTGATAAAATTGAAATTGCAACAAAAAATGTAAAACCAGTTAGGTCTATATTCACTAATTTGAAAGACAGAGATAAGATCTTAAATAAATCTAATGTTGTCTACAGCATTCCATGTAAGGATTGCGATCAAATATACATAGGTCAGACTTCCACCAAACTTCAACAAAGGATAACACTACACAAAAGCAATATAAGAACTCTTAAAAATTCCTGTGCTCTTACCAATCATGTGAATTCTGAAGATCATCATCCTGATTATAAAAATATAAAAATATTAGATTCAGAACCTAATTTCAAAAGAAGAACATTTATGGAAATGATGAGAATATCACAATATGATAACTCCATGAACTCTAGGAAGGATATTAACTCTTTGAGCACAATGTATTCTTACTTGATTTCTATAGAAAAAACAAGAAATGTGACTAACGTTTCAAACTTAGATATAAGTGAATAACAAAATCTTTTAACACCGAACATATGTTCTTATTCTAAGTAATCTGATTCTAAATTAAAGCTTGTATTGTATATCACATATGCCTAGCTCTCAAGACTCCACTTCGATGTTCACGTCTTTAAATGACATCCAAAATTGTCAATCATTATTATATTTTTTGAGCTATCATAATTTAAGGTCTTGAATTCATGTTAATTAGATTAAGATTTAATGAACATCATTTCATAATCAATCTCGCTATCGTAAGTACTGAAGATCTGTAACCTGTTCACCAATTGATTTTTAATAATTTGCAGCACTCTTGAAAAAGAAACAAATTGTTTTGAAAGCTCGAGTAAAGGATAAAAGAGTCTTCTACTTTTTATTTGACTGCTAACCCACGAGAATCATCTATATATATATATATATATCAAAATTAGAAAAGAAAGTTTTCTCTCGGTTGGGTTCTCGGCAATTTTTGGGGCAATTAATTAGAACAGTGACTATTCATTAGTTTATTTTCTATATTTCGAACACACGGTGCGGTTCTTCTTCAGGAAAACTGAAAAAACACATATTAAAGGTCAACTACATTGACTTGACATATAAAGTTCAACTTACATCTAAACAAAGTCAAGGAAACTGCAAAAGAGAACATCAAAAGGAAACAGCTAGTGCGAATTTATAATCAATGTGATAAGAACAGTTGAGAAATCACTTTTAAGTCGTATCGAGAACGTCATCTGACAGACATGCATTCTTTCAGGTTAGGTCACAGAAAGGTGCACTCACAAAGGTCAAATGAAAAACATAGAAATCTCGAGTAATTGTGCAAAGATTTTTAACTGTCAACAGTCTAATCTGGAGTCCCTACCTTGATTTTCTAATGACAAAAGATAGTTATAGATATTGCTCAAATCTTCTATATCTGTTTTCTTATTGATGTTGTTTGGATATTCATTGATGTAACACATTTCTAAAAAGGTTCTCTTTCTATAGTTGGTGACAGTTGTCAGTATCTTTGGTTCATTGAGGTTAAACTGATGACCCAATGACGATGCATGTCTTGCAAGAGCACATCTCTCTGGATGTAGTCTGATGTCACTCTTATGAATTGCAAATCTTCTCTTCACACATTGAGCTGTCTGGCCGATGTAAACTGACTGACAATCATTACACTCCACCAAATATACGCAGTCTGATCTAGATGAGGCCGGAATGGTATCCTTTAAACGGCTGAAAAGTCCATGAACAGAAAATGGGCTATACTTGGCAATTTTGATATTTGGTACGTCTTTTAGTATGTGTACAAGATTTTGAGTTAAACCCTGGATAAAGGGTAGTGAGACATAGTTTACGGTCACAAGCTCTGCAGTAGTGTTAGTCACTGGAAGGTTGTCTGATTGGGTTGGTGATGAACTGTTAAAACACTTAGAAAGGAATGGTCTTGAGTAACCATTCTCCCAAAAGACATCTAGAAGTCTACTTTCGGCCGATCTGACATAATCAGGATGGCAGATGGTCCTCACTCTGTATATCATTCTTTTTATCAAATTGATTTTGATTCCCCAGTTGTGATTGGATCGGCAGTGTATACATCTACCAGATGCAGTGCTCTTCTGGTACCAATCCAACTTTAAGATATTGGTGGAGGATCTGACCGCCATTGTATCCAGAAAAGGGACGCTGTTTTCAGTCTCCTCTTCTACTGTGAAAGAGATATGTTCATCGAACGCATTGAACACCTGTAGTATCTCCGCAGTTCCTTCCTCAGGCAAAGATAAAATAAGGTCATCTACATACTGATAGATAAAAAACAACTGGAATGATAATTGAGGTATACATCTTCTCAATAATGTTGACATAACGATTGATGCTAGTATGGGGCTCAACTTGCTGCCCATGGGACAACCGAATATTTGTGAATACATAGTTCCTTGAAATATGAAATAATTGGAATCGAAAAGAAATCTCAATATTGTACAGAATCGATTAAAATCCATAGTTGTTATGTTGTTCATTCTATCCCATTCCTCCTCTATAATCTTCAAGATCAGTTCAATGGAAATATTTGTAAAAAGGTTCACCACATCTAGTGAAATGATCTTATATCCTTTTGGTAATTGAATGTTATTAACTTCATGACTAAATTGGAAAGAATCTTTAATAGCATAGGTATGATAGTCTGAATAAGCTTCCGACAACAAACTTGCCATATACTCACTCAATTCAGATGTCGATGATCCAATAGTGGATACAATCGGACGAAGAGGTATACCAACTTTGTGTATTTTGGGTTGCCCATATATCCTTGGGGTATGCCCTTATAGGTGGTTAATTTCTTAGCCATTAAATTATCAATAACGCCTTCTTCTTTTAGTTGTTTTGCAAATCGGTTATTCTTGTTTTGAACCTGTGATGTAGGATCTTTAGTTAGTATTTTGTATACTGATGTATCTCCCAAGAGTACATCCATCTTCTCTTTATATTGTTGTTTGGTAAGTGCAACTGTCACATTTCCCTTGTCAGCTGATGTGATAATGACATCCTCATGTGATCTAAGAAATCTCGCAGTGGTGTGAAATAAATTGTGCTCAAACGAGTTGGTAGAATTATGCTGGTGTATGAAATTAGTAATGTTATTGGTGCATTTAGCTCTCAGAATATTGTGTATTGAAGAGGAGCCATTTTTATTATATATTCAACATCTGATAACAAATTCTTGATAGGAAACCATTTTGGTGGTATAGGATTTAGACTGAATTTTGGGCCCAATCCTAGTAATAACTTGATATTTAATGGAAAATTATATGATGTTAGGTTAAGAAACCACTTGTCTTTGAATCTAATAGATTCTATAGTTTGTTTATTCAATCTGGAGTATTTATCGTTTAGGAGTTGTTGATTGGTTTTGAATGTCCTATTATATTGTTTCATCTGTGTTGTATGAAAACATGCATACATATGTTGTGGTATCATCATCCCGACCTCAGACTTTATACATTCCAAAGAGTGATTAAGCTTGCTTAGCTTTTTTATGGTGAAAGAGATCTCTAAGTTAAGAATTTTGGTAGATATCTGGTTGCCAAATTTGGTGACCCTAGTGTTGTCCCTTCTGTCATCAGAGAGTAGGTTGGTCAAACACTTGATATTTTGTGTGATGTGTTTAGGTGTGACCCCAGTTGATCTGCACTTAAGTAGGAAGTTCCTCCGGTTGGTCATCTTCGCCAGTTTGGTGTTGAGGTGTGCCCATTGTCTCATTTTGTTAGACGCAAGTGCTCCATAGTTGTTAGCAACGTCCACAAAGAAACCCATATCTATAATATTGTATTTTAAATAATAAGGAGTGTTGCCGTAATAACAAATATCAAAATTAGAAAAGAAAGTTTTCTCTCGGTTGGGTTCTCGGCAATTTTTGGGGCAATTAATTAGAACAGTGACTATTCATTAGTTTATTTTCTATATTTCGAACACACGGTGCGGTTCTTCTTCAGGAAAACTGAAAAACACATATTAAAGGTCAACTACATTGACTTGACATATAAAGTTCAACTTACATCTAAACAAAGTCAAGGAAACTGCAAAAGAGAACATCAAAAGGAAACAGCTAGTGCGAATTTATAATCAATGTGATAAGAACAGTTGAGAAATCACTTTTAAGTCGTATCGAGAACGTCATCTGACAGACATGCATTCTTTCAGGTTAGGTCACAGAAAGGTGCACTCACAAAGGTCAAATGAAAAACATAGAAATCTCGAGTAATTGTGCAAAGATTTTTTAACTGTCAACAGTCTAATCTGGAGTCCCTACCTTGATTTTCTAATGACAAAAGATAGTTATAGATATTGCTCAAATCTTCTATATCTGTTTTCTTATTGATGTTGTTTGGATATTCATTGATGTAACACATTTCTAAAAAGGTTCTCTTTCTATAGTTGGTGACAGTTGTCAGTATCTTTGGTTCATTGAGGTTAAACTGATGACCCAATGACGATGCATGTCTTGCAAGAGCACATCTCTCTGGATGTAGTCTGATGTCACTCTTATGAATTGCAAATCTTCTCTTCACACATTGAGCTGTCTGGCCGATGTAAACTGACTGACAATCATTACACTCCACCAAATATACGCAGTCTGATCTAGATGAGGCCGGAATGGTATCCTTTAAACGGCTGAAAAGTCCATGAACAGAAAATGGGCTATACTTGGCAATTTTGATATTTGGTACGTCTTTTAGTATGTGTACAAGATTTTGAGTTAAACCCTGGATAAAGGGCAGTGAGACATAGTTTACGGTCACAAGCTCTGCAGTAGTGTTAGTCACTGGAAGGTTGTCTGATTGGGTTGGTGATGAACTGTTAAAACACTTAGAAAGGAATGGTCTTGAGTAACCATTCTCCAAAATGACATCTAGAAGTCTACTTTCGGCCGATCTGACATAATCAGGATGGCAGATGGTCCTCACTCTGTATATCATTCTTTTTATCAAATTGATTTTGATTCCCCAGTTGTGATTGGATCGGCAGTGTATACATCTACCAGATGCAGTGCTCTTCTGGTACCAATCCAACTTTAAGATATTGGTGGAGGATCTGACCGCCATTGTATCCAGAAAAGGGACGCTGTTTTCAGTCTCCTCTTCTACTGTGAAAGAGATATGTTCATCGAACGCATTGAACACCTGTAGTATCTCCGCAGTTCCTTCCTCAGGCAAAGATAAAATAAGGTCATCTACATACTGATAGATAAAAAACAACTGGAATGATAATTGAGGTATACATCTTCTCAATAATGTTGACATAACGATTGATGCTAGTATGGGGCTCAACTTGCTGCCCATGGGACAACCGAATATTTGTGAATACATAGTTCCTTGAAATATGAAATAATTGGAATCGAAAAGAAATCTCAATATTGTACAGAATCGATTAAAATCCATAGTTGTTATGTTGTTCATTCTATCCCATTCCTCCTCTATAATCTTCAAGATCAGTTCAATGGAAATATTTGTAAAAAGGTTCACCACATCTAGTGAAATGATCTTATATCCTTTTGGTAATTGAATGTTATTAACTTCATGACTAAATTGGAAAGAATCTTTAATAGCATAGGTATGATAGTCTGAATAAGCTTCCGACAACAAACTTGCCATATACTCACTCAATTCAGATGTCGATGATCCAATAGTGGATACAATCGGACGAAGAGGTATACCAACTTTGTGTATTTTGGGTTGCCCATATATCCTTGGGGGTATGCCCTTATAGGTGGTTAATTTCTTAGCCATTAAATTATCAATAACGCCTTCTTCTTTTAGTTGTTTTGCAAATCGGTTATTCTTGTTTTGAACCTGTGATGTAGGATCTTTAGTTAGTATTTTGTATACTGATGTATCTCCCAAGAGTACATCCATCTTCTCTTTATATTGTTGTTTGGTAAGTGCAACTGTCACATTTCCCTTGTCAGCTGATGTGATAATGACATCCTCATGTGATCTAAGAAATCTCGCAGTGGTGTGAAATAAATTGTGCTCAAACGAGTTGGTAGAATTATGCTGGTGTATGAAATTAGTAATGTTATTGGTGCATTTAGCTCTCAGAATATTGTGTATTGAAGAGGAGCCATTTTTATTATATATTCAACATCTGATAACAAATTCTTGATAGGAAACCATTTTGGTGGTATAGGATTTAGACTGAATTTTGGGCCCAATCCTAGTAATAACTTGATATTTAATGGAAAATTATATGATGTTAGGTTAAGAAACCACTTGTCTTTGAATCTAATAGATTCTATAGTTTGTTTATTCAATCTGGAGTATTTATCGTTTAGGAGTTGTTGATTGGTTTTGAATGTCCTATTATATTGTTTCATCTGTGTTGTATGAAAACATGCATACATATGTTGTGGTATCATCATCCCGACCTCAGCCTTTATACATTCCAAAGAGTGATTAAGCTTGCTTAGCTTTTTTTATGGTGAAAGAGATCTCTAAGTTAAGAATTTTGGTAGATATCTGGTTGCCAAATTTGGTGACCCTAGTGTTGTCCTTTCTGTCATCAGAGAGTAGGTTGGTCAAACACTTGATATTTTGTGTGATGTGTTTAGGTGTGACCCCAGTTGATCTGCACTTAAGTAGGAAGTTCCTCCGGTTGGTCATCTTCGCCAGTTTGGTGTTGAGGTGTGCCCATTGTCTCATTTTGTTAGACGCAAGTGCTCCATAGTTGTTAGCAACGTCCACAAAGAAACCCATATCTATAATATTGTATTTTAAATAATAAGGAGTGTTGCCGTAATAACAAATATCAAAATTAGAAAAGAAAGTTTTCTCTCGGTTGGGTTCTCGGCAATTTTTGGGGCAATTAATTAGAACAGTGACTATTCATTAGTTTATTTTCTATATTTCGAACACACGGTGCGGTTCTTCTTCAGGAAAACTGAAAAAACACATATTAAAGGTCAATCACATTGACTTGACATATAAAGTTCAACTTACATCTAAACAAAGTCAAGGAAACTGCAAAGAGAACATCAAAAGGAAACAGCTAGTGCGAATTTATAATCAATGTGATAAGAACAGTTGAGAAATCACTTTTAAGTCGTATCGAGAACGTCATCTGACAGACATGCATTCTTTCAGGTTAGGTCACAGAAAGGTGCACTCACAAAGGTCAAATGAAAAACATAGAAATCTCGAGTAATTGTGCAAAGATTTTTAACTGTCAACAGTCTAATCTGGAGTCCCTACCTTGATTTTCTAATGACAAAAGATAGTTATAGATATTGCTCAAATCTTCTATATCTGTTTTCTTATTGATGTTGTTTGGATATTCATTGATGTAACACATTTCTAAAAAGGTTCTCTTTCTATAGTTGGTGACAGTTGTCAGTATCTTTGGTTCATTGAGGTTAAACTGATGACCCAATGACGATGCATGTCTTGCAAGAGCACATCTCTCTGGATGTAGTCTGATGTCACTCTTATGAATTGCAAATCTTCTCTTCACACATTGAGCTGTCTGGCCGATGTAAACTGACTGACAATCATTACACTCCACCAAATATACGCAGTCTGATCTAGATGAGGCCGGAATGGTATCCTTTAAACGGCTGAAAAGTCCATGAACAGAAAATGGGCTATACTTGGCAATTTTGATATTTGGTACGTCTTTTAGTATGTGTACAAGATTTTGAGTTAAACCCTGGATAAAGGGCAGTGAGACATAGTTTACGGTCACAAGCTCTGCAGTAGTGTTAGTCACTGGAAGGTTGTCTGATTGGGTTGGTGATGAACTGTTAAAACACTTAGAAAGGAATGGTCTTGAGTAACCATTCTCCAAAAAGACATCTAGAAGTCTACTTTCGGCCGATCTGACATAATCAGGATGGCAGATGGTCCTCACTCTGTATATCATTCTTTTTATCAAATTGATTTTGATTCCCCAGTTGTGATTGGATCGGCAGTGTATACATCTACCAGATGCAGTGCTCTTCTGGTACCAATCCAACTTTAAGATATTGGTGGAGGATCTGACCGCCATTGTATCCAGAAAAGGGACGCTGTTTTCAGTCTCCTCTTCTACTGTGAAAGAGATATGTTCATCGAACGCATTGAACACCTGTAGTATCTCCGCAGTTCCTTCCTCAGGCAAAGATAAAATAAGGTCATCTACATACTGATAGATAAAAAACAACTGGAATGATAATTGAGGTATACATCTTCTCAATAATGTTGACATAACGATTGATGCTAGTATGGGGCTCAACTTGCTGCCCATGGGACAACCGAATATTTGTGAATACATAGTTCCTTGAAATATGAAATAATTGGAATCGAAAAGAAATCTCAATATTGTACAGAATCGATTAAAATCCATAGTTGTTATGTTGTTCATTCTATCCCATTCCTCCTCTATAATCTTCAAGATCAGTTCAATGGAAATATTTGTAAAAAGGTTCACCACATCTAGTGAAATGATCTTATATCCTTTTGGTAATTGAATGTTATTAACTTCATGACTAAATTGGAAAGAATCTTTAATAGCATAGGTATGATAGTCTGAATAAGCTTCCGACAACAAACTTGCCATATACTCACTCAATTCAGATGTCGATGATCCAATAGTGGATACAATCGGACGAAGAGGTATACCAACTTTGTGTATTTTGGGTTGCCCATATATCCTTGGGGTATGCCCTTATAGGTGGTTAATTTCTTAGCCATTAAATTATCAATAACGCCTTCTTCTTTTAGTTGTTTTGCAAATCGGTTATTCTTGTTTTGAACCTGTGATGTAGGATCTTTAGTTAGTATTTTGTATACTGATGTATCTCCCAAGAGTACATCCATCTTCTCTTTATATTGTTGTTTGGTAAGTGCAACTGTCACATTTCCCTTGTCAGCTGATGTGATAATGACATCCTCATGTGATCTAAGAAATCTCGCAGTGGTGTGAAATAAATTGTGCTCAAACGAGTTGGTAGAATTATGCTGGTGTATGAAATTAGTAATGTTATTGGTGCATTTAGCTCTCAGAATATTGTGTATTGAAGAGGAGCCATTTTTATTATATATTCAACATCTGATAACAAATTCTTGATAGGAAACCATTTTGGTGGTATAGGATTTAGACTGAATTTTGGGCCCAATCCTAGTAATAACTTGATATTTAATGGAAAATTATATGATGTTAGGTTAAGAAACCACTTGTCTTTGAATCTAATAGATTCTATAGTTTGTTTATTCAATCTGGAGTATTTATCGTTTAGGAGTTGTTGATTGGTTTTGAATGTCCTATTATATTGTTTCATCTGTGTTGTATGAAAACATGCATACATATGTTGTGGTATCATCATCCCGACCTCAGACTTTATACATTCCAAAGAGTGATTAAGCTTGCTTAGCTGAAAGAATGCATGTCTGTCAGATGACGTTCTCGATACGACTTAAAAGTGATTTCTCAACTGTTCTTATCACATTGATTATAAATTCGCACTAGCTGTTTCCTTTGATGTTCTCTTTTGCAGTTTCCTTGACTTTGTTTAGATGTAAGTTGAACTTTATATGTCAAGTCAATGTAGTTGACCTTTAATATGTGTTTTTTCAGTTTTCCTGAAGAAGAACCGCACCGTGTGTTCGAAATATAGAAAATAAACTAATGAATAGTAAAAACCCAACCGAGAGAAAACTTTCTTTTCTAATTTTGATATTTGTTATTACGGCAACACTCCTTATTATTTAAAATACAATATTATAGATATGGGTTTCTTTGTGGACGTTGCTAACAACTATGGAGCACTTGCGTCTAACAAAATGAGACAATGGGCACACCTCAACACCAAACTGGCGAAGATGACCAACCGGAGGAACTTCCTACTTAAGTGCAGATCAACTGGGGTCACACCAAAACACATCACACAAAATATCAAGTGTTTGACCAACCTACTCTCTGATGACAGAAAGGACAACACTAGGGTCACCAAATTTGGCAACCAGATATCTACCAAAATTCTTAACTTAGAGATCTCTTTCACCATAAAAAGCTAAGCAAGCTTAATCACTCTTTGGAATGTATAAAGTCTGAGGTCGGGATGATGATACCACAACATATGTATGCATGTTTTCATACAACACAGATGAAACAATATAATAGGACATTCAAAACCAATCAACAACTCCTAAACGATAAATACTCCAGATTGAATAAACAAACTATAGAATCTATTAGATTCAAAGACAAGTGGTTTCTTAACCTAACATCATATAATTTTCCATTAAATATCAAGTTATTACTAGGATTGGGCCCAAAATTCAGTCTAAATCCTATACCACCAAAATGGTTTCCTATCAAGAATTTGTTATCAGATGTTGAATATATAATAAAAATGGCTCCCTCTTCAATACACAATATTCTGAGAGCTAAATGCACCAATAACATTACTAATTTCATACACCAGCATAATTCTACCAACTCGTTTGAGCACAATTTATTTCACACCACTGCGAGATTTCTTAGATCACATGAGGATGTCATTATCACATCAGCTGACAAGGGAAATGTGACAGTTGCACTTACCAAACAACAATATAAAGAGAAGATGGATGTACTCTTGGGAGATACATCAGTATACAAAATACTAACTAAAGATCCTACATCACAGGTTCAAAACAAGAATAACCGATTTGCAAAACAACTAAAAGAAGAAGGCGTTATTGATAGTTTAATGGCTAAGAAATTAACCACCTATAAGGGCATACCCCCAAGGATATATGGGCAACCCAAAATACACAAAGTTGGTATACCTCTTCGTCCGATTGTATCCACTATTGGATCATCGACATCTGAATTGAGTGAGTATATGGCAAGTTTGTTGTCGGAAGCTTATTCAGACTATCATACCTATGCTATTAAAGATTCTTTCCAATTTAGTCATGAAGTTAATAACATTCAATTACCAAAAGGATATAAGATCATTTCACTAGATGTGGTGAACCTTTTTACAAATATTTCCATTGAACTGATCTTGAAGATTATAGAGGAGGAATGGGATAGAATGAACAACATAACAACTATGGATTTTAATCGATTCTGTACAATATTGAGATTTCTTTTCGATTCCAATTATTTCATATTTCAAGGAACTATGTATTCACAAATATTCGGTTGTCCCATGGGCAGCAAGTTGAGCCCCATACTAGCATCAATCGTTATGTCAACATTATTGAGAAGATGTATACCTCAATTATCATTCCAGTTGTTTTTTATCTATCAGTATGTAGATGACCTTATTTTATCTTTGCCTGAGGAAGGAACTGCGGAGATACTACAGGTGTTCAATGCGTTCGATGAACATATCTCTTTCACAGTAGAAGAGGAGACTGAAAACAGCGTCCCTTTTCTGGATACAATGGCGGTCAGATCCTCCACCAATATCTTAAAGTTGGATTGGTACCAGAAGAGCACTGCATCTGGTAGATGTATACACTGCCGATCCAATCACAACTGGGGAATCAAAATCAATTTGATAAAAAGAATGATATACAGAGTGAGGACCATCTGCCATCCTGATTATGTCAGATCGGCCGAAAGTAGACTTCTAGATGTCTTTTTGGAGAATGGTTACTCAAGACCATTCCTTTCTAAGTGTTTTAACAGTTCATCACCAACCCAATCAGACAACCTTCCAGTGACTAACACTACTGCAGAGCTTGTGACCGTAAACTATGTCTCACTGCCCTGTATCCAGGGTTTAACTCAAAATCTTGTACACATACTAAAAGACGTACCAAATATCAAAATTGCCAAGTATAGCCCATTTTCTGTTCATGGACTTTTCAGCCGTTTAAAGGATACCATTCCGGCCTCATCTAGATCAGACTGCGTATATTTGGTGGAGTGTAATGATTGTCAGTCAGTTTACATTGGCCAGACAGCTCAATGTGTGAAGAGAAGATTTGCAATTCATAAGAGTGACATCAGACTACATCCAGAGAGATGTGCTCTTGCAAGACATGCATCGTCATTGGGTCATCAGTTTAACCTCAATGAACCAAAGATACTGACAACTGTCACCAACTATAGAAAGAGAACCTTTTTAGAAATGTGTTACATCAATGAATATCCAAACAACATCAATAAGAAAACAGATATAGAAGATTTGAGCAATATCTATAACTATCTTTTGTCATTAGAAAATCAAGGTAGGGACTCCAGATTAGACTGTTGACAGTTAAAAATCTTTGCACAATTACTCGAGATTTCTATGTTTTTCATTTGACCTTTGTGAGTGCACCTTTCTGTGACCTAACCTGAAAGAATGCATGTCTGTCAGATGACGTTCTCGATACGACTTAAAAGTGATTTCTCAACTGTTCTTATCACATTGATTATAAATTCGCACTAGCTGTTTCCTTTTGATGTTCTCTTTTGCAGTTTCCTTGACTTTGTTTAGATGTAAGTTGAACTTTATATGTCAAGTCAATGTAGTTGACCTTTAATATGTGTTTTTCAGTTTTCCTGAAGAAGAACCGCACCGTGTGTTCGAAATATAGAAAATAAACTAATGAATAGTCACTGTTCTAATTAATTGCCCAAAAATTGCCGAGAACCCAACCGAGAGAAAACTTTCTTTTCTAATTTTGATATTTGTTATTACGGCAACACTCTTTATTATTTAAAATACAATATATATACATATATATATATTGGAGAAGGATAATGGGTTAAACCGCAGGAATGCAGAAAATATGGGAAATGGATGGAAGGTACTTGCCGACACGTGTTTCTGCTTATTGGCTTCTTCAGGGTAAGGCAACCAAGAAACCTGGATATGGATGGAAATGAATAATAAAATAAAACATAAATGACAACAGGTGACCACAACAGGAGCGAGCATATTTATTATATATATATTATATATATATATTATTTATATATAATAGTTCAGCAGTTGTTCTCTCACAAAGTCCTCGAATTTCCATTGGGTTCATTTGAAACTTGATAACAGCAAAATTAAAATGAAAGGAGGAAGTCAAATTTTGTGACATTCGTCAGGTCAGAAAATTCTCAAGAAATTATTTTGCAAATATTCGATTATTCATAAAATATTCCCTATATCTCAACAAAAAATGTCAATTTGAGAATGTTTCGATATGTAGCATATTTTCATCTTTCATTTTAGTAGAGTAAACTCACGAGAAAATATAGATGTTTTTTTCATGGGAAACTGTGAGTAGTTATTTAAATTCAAGATTAATGTTTTTTGATTTTTGTACATTCATTCTGTTGATTGTTTTATATCATAATATTCAGTAGTCCTGTTAAATACTGAGGCACAAGCTCGCAACAGATCCTGACCTCACGTCGGAGTTACTTTAATTTTTCTATCCTCTATACGGACAGCATAAACTAGTCTGGTTCTCTTTATATCTATATTTTATTCCCAGAGGTATTGTGATGAGTCCATCGATCTTTCCAACAACTGACAGGCTGGGAAATATCCTAATTTTCCTCCTGCCCGGTACAACTATCGGATCAATGAGTCATCGACATCGGTACAGTACTCTAAATGTCAGTCCGAAAAAAATTTACTGCACAGTTATTAAGTTGTTTTTTTATAAAATAATTCAAAAATATTTATTTCAAAATATCTAGAAAAAAAAAAGGAATAATATCACCTACTGCTGTCAGTACCTCAAGCTGATTTCATGCTATTTTCCGTTCTATATATCACTGTCGCCTTCACCTACGGCATCCAAGCCGTACATGACAGATTTTCCCAAAGGAAATCCGTATATATCAGCAGTGTCCATAAATACTGTATCATGACCGCCTTCTCTGATGCCGTTTCCGGGGAAAAAACTTCAAGATTAAGATTCATCGGAACAGGCTATGTCCGTGTCTCTAGTTTCTGCCGCAGGATCGATTTTCAATTTGCCCGAATTTTTCACTTCTTTCCCTTAGGAACGAATGAATGCTTATGCTGTCTGGAAGAGGGCATTATCTCCAGAACTTCCCATAACGAGTCCTTGATGGGTAACATAGCGCTTGTCTTTTTTGCTGATTTATCGGCAGAACGGGTACGGAATGGGCTTCTTGTTTCGGATTTGGGTGGCAATTTCCCTCACCGTTATGCTGTACCATCAAAGTTGTTCCGATGAAATATTACAGCACTTGGTACATATTGAAGAAAAAAAGAATTTGAATGACCAAATTTACATAATACACAGGCGTTGAAGTTGGGGGAGTGTGGACATTTATAACAGTTTTGGTTGATAAAGGTTTTTTCTTTTTGAACAGACATATTTTTGAACTTTTTACGTGGATTTTATACTTAAAATTTTGATTTCTAAAGAAAAACATCTTTTTCGGAGTTATGTCTTCAGGTTCGGCTCTGTTTAAGTGATAGAGTCAGTTGAAAATTTCGGAACAAGTATTTCGTCTTCCTGAAATTTCAAAAGGAACAATGTCTGGTGATAATTTTGAAACCCTTAATTGAATTTTATTCACGTAACTAGTGCGATGGGATCTGACGAATTTAAAATGGAACTCGCATTTGGGAACCCTCGCGAACTTTTTCCTCAAAAGATGATGATCATAAAACGATGAAATCCCCTCGGAGTATTCTAAGAAATATCTTTTGGATTTTCGCCTCATGGGTAGGTAATATTTTGTGGAATGAAATAGAACAATGACATCATGACTAGCTAAATCCATCTAGTATGCTTTCTGAGTCCACTTGATTGTTGATTTAATATTCAGTTTCAAATATTGAATGAATTATCCGATATGATCATATTCAAATCCATTATTCAGCTTGCATACATACCGACAAAAATAAGTATATGGAAAAATGAGAGAATCAGACAAACCTCGACTACATTGCAAAACTGAATTCTAGAGGACATACTAAAACCATACTACTATTATAAATGCGAATATAAGTTTATTTGTTACGCTTTCATGCAAAAACTTCTTAATCGATCATCATGCAACTATATACATATACTCTTGAAGGTATTAGAAGTAACATAGGAAACTTCTTATTGAAAAAAATTTTTTACGAAAGTTAAGAAAATTGTCAAAAAACGGCAAATTTAGCTACTTCAACGCCATCTAGTATTACCGTAATGAAGATTCAACTCTGAATACTGTAATACCGCCCCACCGTATTACCGACGGTGACGACAATATCTAATTCATACTCATACTTATTTAATGGCTCCACTGCGGGCGACGCCGCGGGTAAAAAACTAGTATAGAATAAAGTGGATATACATGGGTATGGAAGCATCTCTTTCAAAAAAGAGGTACTCCTAGTAGAAGCCATCAGAGAAGTCATTACAATATTAGAAATTATGAGGACTGAACAGTCCAGATCGATAAAAAGAATGATTTCTGAGAACTGTAAATGAAAGAATTCTATAGCGATAATAATTTATTTTGCCCTCGCACCGAATCAATATTCAAATCAGGCAGAAAACATAGTGAGTGTTATTCGTTTTTTTCTTCTGGATCCACCCGACTTTGAGTTCAAGTCCAAACTGGGTTTGGATCCCTTCAGTGAAATAGTCCAGTGTTTGTAGTAAACTATACGCTAGAGTGAAGCAGTTAAGTTTGTCGTAATCGAACTTTTTGAATCAGACTCAAGTAAGGAACTATAGTGCTTTGTTCCATTATGTCCATAGCTCTTGCCATTTTCTTCTCAGCCAAGAATCATACGGGAAATTTGCTGTTTTAGAAAACAAGTTTGGTGTTGAGTCACATTGATTTATTGAAGTGAAAACTTCTTTAGCGGCGCTGAGCACTCTCTTGTATGGGTAAAAACATCCAAACTCGCGTCAGGGTCACGTGATTGTGATTGAAAAAGCGTAAGATCGAGGAGTAGGAGAGGGAATAATATCCCACACTCTTTCTACCGTGCCTGAGTGTGCTGTTACGTTTAGGCGGTGCAGGGCGCTTGTGCGAATGTTTGTGTATGTTAATGTAATAAAAATTAGGTTTGTTCGCGTGGCAGTTCGGAACTGTAATTTTGGTAATTTGTGGTTCCCACCTGTTCGTCTGGGACGGAACAGGAGTTCCTTGTCGTTCGTGTGGTCGGAACACTTGATTTCGGAACTGTTCGTTACTGTTCTTACGGTTCCTGATCTAGAGATGGTACAAGGTACAACAGAAGAAGCGGTAAATTCAAATAATCGGTGATTCAAATTTTCAGTAGTTCTTATTGGCAATAAAGTTATATATTTGGTGACTAGGATATTCGCAGAGCTGTTTTTGAGTATATTTGATGTTGTGGGAGTATAAATTTTTAATCAATTCGTTATAATATCTTCTCAAAGAAGAGGAAGGATCATTTGCAATAGATGAATAAAACAATTGCATAGTTGTTGATCAAAGTATGTAAGATAATTATTTTATATTATTTATATATACGATATTTCGTATTTATATACTATATATTTATTTTTGTTATTTCGTGATTGTAGTATCTTCATTTTTCAACCACCCAAAATGTTTTGAAAATTTAGGAAGGAAACGGAGGAATGACCTCTTTCAAGAACACAACGACTTGTTAAAACAATTCTTATCTAAAAATAATTGCAAAGCTATGAAAATTGTTGAAAAATATTTTTATTTATTTCCCAAATGCCACCAGTTCCATATACAATTACCTAATTCTATTATATAAAATTTTCTGTACACAGCTTCCACCAAAATTACAATGATATAACAGAAAATTTCACAGTTTATCCAGATATGAACTAACAAAAATAATTTCTCCACTGATGACCACTACTACATGTATTGAAATTTCAAATTATGATTAAATTAAATCATTTCTTTAAATATTTCATTACATATAAATTATATTTACAGTTATTTATATGGATATGTTTATGTTTATTTATTCATGACAAAAAAATTGTTCAATTTTAATATTTGTAATTTCTAAAGTATTTCCACCGTATTAATAACACAATATCTTATTCAATATCTTTTTAACACTATCCATGATATGATCCATGATCATTGAACTCTATATGAATACCTATAAGGTATTTAGAGTTCAATGTCCATGATGTACAACATAACCTTACTTTCACTTATCTATGCACTAAACGAAATCGTTTTGAATTTATCTGTTCCCACCTGTTCTCACCCGTTCGTGTCATAGAACAACTTGCGACGATTCCAAGAGTTACAGAACCTGGTTCTCTGTGACCCCAGTACAACTGGGAACTGCCACCCGAACAAACCTATTGTCATTTTTGTGTACGATAGCGCAATAAATGAATATTGTATTCCACCACATAAATAATAGCACTTTTATACTGATAATGAAAACAATTCATACAAAATTATTCTCTAACCATTCCAAAATATCAAAAATGCACAACGTTAATATCGAAGTTTTCACTTCTGCCGGCACTCCCGGAGTGCTACCGGTGTTTTTTTAATGACCAGTATAGTTCATGTAATTGATTAATAATATTGTAGAGAAAGATTTCTGTTTTTTTTCACTTCACCGAGCTTGTATATGGAATAATCGAAAATATTGTATTTTAATATATTTTCGAGTTCCCTCCATTGAAACCCAACTTATTTCAACTTAAGACTATGGTTGGTAAAAAATGTTTGGCTCACGAACAACTATAACAGTGTACCCGTCATAGAACGTCACAGTCTCTAATTCATTTTCCAAAAGAGATTGTTTCTCAGATAATTGATTAATTCGATTCAAAAACATTTTCAAACTTGTTGATCAATTTGTACTGAAGCATAAATGTATCTGAAATAGTAGCATAATTACCCTGAGAACATAAATCTTCAGATTTCGTCGATCTCTAAGAATAGCCAACATCCCAAGAGGATATTCGTTTCTCATTACGTTAGTGGCTTAGTGTAAAGCAAAAAATCAGTTCATTGTGGCCGTGTAGGGCATATTTGGCAAACGAAACCTGACATCTTTCGAAGCGCTCCAACGGTAATGGGAATTTCACAAAATAACCATGACATGTGAATGGATGGACAGTCTGCCTCCGAACAACCGCAATGCTGCTCCATCTAATTTAACAGTGGCTGAACTCTACCACGGTTTACTACATATTACATCGACTTTCCGTTTTCCATGCCGCACTCGCTGAGATACGATATTATTTTTGAGGAAAATACTTGCACCAATGGCTATTAGGTATCCATGATCAATATCGAGCGATTCTGTGATTCATAATTGCATTCATTTCGAGACTTCGACGCGACCCGATGAGCGAATGAAGTGCTCTTATGGATCTAACTTTTCAACCAGTTTGTTCATAAATAAGATAGTACAAAACCACTTTCTTATTACGCTTTCAGTACAGAAGTTGAAATACTCACTCATCAGAATTTCTGTTCATGAATTCTCTTTCTCGGGTAAAACACTTGGGGATTCAAATTACTTAATTACGATAAAATGCAGTTTCATTATTAAACATGGAGAATTTGATTAAGGTAGAAAATAAGCAGATCCTACTCAGTATGTCCCATTTGATTTCTAGTGGAATATAAAATTGACAATGACAATGGCAGGCGGTGCAGGTCGCTCTGACGAGTCCGTAGAAGAAAGCGAAAGTGAAGATATTCAAAAATTGTGCAAATTCTGCAAACGAGTGATTGTGAGAGATAAATCAAGTGTAAAAAATGCAGAGCAATTTTCTACCCCGGTTGCGTGAAATTAGCGAACAGCAGCAAAAACAATGATTGTCAACACTTAACCGACAGTACAGGCGATAATGCATGGGAAGTCTCAGAACCCAGTAACATTCTAGGAAACATGCTTTTTCAAGAAATCGTAAGTAAAAATAAAATTCTCATGGAATATAATGAGGTTCTCCTCGAGAAAATTTCATTTTTGGAAGCAAAAATTGGTTTTTACGAATCCAGAGAAAAAAAAACAGCAAAAAAACATGTAAACAAAGATGAATCCAAAACTTCCAGCTCAACATCCAGCTGTCAACAACAGGTAGAAATTCTAACCAATACTACCAACTTAAATTGGTCAACCCAAAGAATACCTGACATAATCCCTACAGGCAGCAGATCTACCGAACAACAAGATTCTATGTCACGATCAATGACGGAGAGGACAATGATGAATAACAAACATAACTCGCAGGCGCAAGACGAGAGATATCTTACGACGAAATCAAAACAAAACATAACCAAGAAAACGGTCCCAAGCGAGGAGAGTGAATTCAAATTAGTAACAAGAAAAAGACAGCGCAAACCCGAATTAATTGGCAGGAATTCGATATCAAATCTGAAAGCAGTACCGAAGATGATATCTGTTTACATAAGTAGAATAGACGTTGATAGCACTGTAGAATCTGTCAATAAACATTTACGAGAAAATAATTTCGAAAAGTTCGAAGTGAAACAAGGAAATTCAAAGTTTCCCGATATTTACAAATCATACATCATTACTGTTCCACTGACATCTCTCGAGAAAATCAAAGAGCCAAATCTTTGGCCAGATGGAGCTAATATAAGTAATTTTTTATACAGTCTGACAAAGATTGGGAAAACTTCAAAATCAGGCACAACAGCTCAAAAACTAGCATAATCCACAATAATTTACAATCAATAGGAAATTGTTTAGACCAGGTAAACATTCTGCTTGAGGAAAATAAGGATTGTCTTAGTCTCTGTGTCTCGGAGCACTGGAAATCATCCGCTCAGTTACCATTATATGCAGTGAAAAACTATAAACTGATGTCATCTTTCTGTAGGGATGAAGGTTTACATGGTGGAACCGCGATTTACTGTAGGAGTGATGTGAAAGCTAGTAGAAGAGACGACATAGTGTATCAATCGGTGCCCTTTGTTCTAGAGGTGTCAGCAACTCAATTTTATGTTGAAGGTGAGAAGTTTCTGGTGATTTGTGCTTATAGAGTTCCGGACTCTGACTTCATAACTTTCCTGGGAATTATGGAAACCATATTGAACATGATAATCCAGGAAAAATGCACCATTTTTCTAACAGGTGATTTTAATATTGATCTATTGATTAGTAGTAGAGAATCAGGCCAATTTTTGTCACTTTTAAATTCATTTAGCTTAGAAAAATCTATATTCAAGCCCACAAGAGTTACATCACATTCCAAAACATGTATTGACAATATTTTTACGAACTTACCTAAATTCGAAGCGCAAATTCTGAATTTCTAACTCTCTGATCATCAAGGACAGCAGTTGTATTTCTATTCCAAGTTTAAGAAACCAATTCCGATAAAAAAGAAAGATTTCAGTCAAGAAAATATAATCAAATTTGTGGACACACTGAGGGAATATAATTGGGCGGAGGTATATTCCTGTCCGGCTCAAGACGTTCAGAAACAATTTCAGATTTTCATGAATATTTTTATACCAATTTACGACCAATCTTTTCGTAAAAAAATTTGCAGGCCAAGAAAAACAAAAGTTTATTATAAATCAGAAGAAATAGAAAAACAAAAAGAGAAACTCGATATTCTTTACACACTAAAAACCGTAAATAGTAGTTATACGAAGCAATATAACGTCGTAAAAAAATTTTACAATCAGCTACTTATCGAAAACAGAAAGCGTATTTACTCCGATAAAATTTACAAAGCGGAAAACAAGAGCAAGGTAGTTTGGAATGAAGTCAAGGATATCAAAGGCCAGAAGAAATCAGCAAATGTTGAAATAAATGGACATCCTACGGAAATTGCAATAAAATTCAGTCAACTTTTCTCAACACCAGTGATGAGCCCTAACCAGCAACCAATGTCGAATAGTGTCAACTCATGTTCCAAAATTAAGAGAAATTGCAAATCAATCTTTTTGAGTCCGGTACTGGGGATTGACATTCACGATATAATTCGAAAGTTAAAGAACAAATGGACCAGTGGGGTGGACGAGGTTCCAGTATTCATACTGAAATCATACGCTCAGGAAATCAGCGAGCCTCTAGCATTCATCGTGAATAACTCACTCATCTACGGAAGATTTCCAGATAGTTTGAAGGTAGCTTTAATTAAACCAATATTCAAAAAAGGAGACCCAACAAAAATAGGAAATTATAGACCAATCAACATACTCACAAGTTTCTCCGTGAACAGAGTCAGAAGTTTTTTTCTGTCTAATAGCATGCTCAGCAACTGTCAACATGGCTACATAAGCAACCGTTCAACGAACACTGCAACAAACAGCTTCATAAATGAAATAATCTATGGATTTGAAAATAGGGAGTATATACTGGGTGTATTTTTGGACCTAACGAAGGCCTTTGAGTCGGTTCTCCACGAGATCCTTTTGAAAAAACTGGAGATTCTGGGAATTAGGGGGAGCGCACTTGAGTGGTTCGAATCATATTTGAAAGATCGAGCACAGAAGGTAGTAGTCGAATATGAAGGTGTAAACCTTCTCTCTAATGATAATCAGAAAAAATTATTAGAAGAATTGTTACTAAGTTTTAATCTAAATCTTGGCTCATGTCAACCTACTAGAACGTTCACTAACAAGCGTGGAATCACTTCAAATAGTAAGGTGGACTATATTGCCACCAATTTAACCTCTGACAGATTTCTAGTTTCTGTTGAGGAACCGTTCATCAGTGACCACAAGGCGGTCATCCTTGATTGTTCTCTAAGTACTTCGTTCCTAGAGTGCTCGTCCGGGATTCAGTTGTCTCGATCGGTTTCTCCGGGCAACTTAGACTATCTTTTTTCCCTCGTCCGAGAGGTTGACTTTGAGAGTGCCTGCTATGGCCTGTCGGTTGAGGATGGGTTTCGTTGTTTTGTGGATATTCTTAGGTCGTCTGTTGAAACTGCCTGTCCCATTAGGATCTACAAAAGTTCTCATGGGCAACATCCAAGATGGATAAATTCGCATATTATAAGATCTAGGGAAGTATTACGTAATCTGCATTGGCTTGTGCGCAACTGTAACACAGTAACGACCAATGAGAAATACAAAAGGGCGAAATATCAATATAATCTGCAGCTGAAATTTGCAAAACTTGAATATCACCGAAATCTCTATGCCAAATCTGCGAATGTAAATAAAACCGTGTGGAAATGTGTAAATGACGAATTAAACCGCAAGTCTGTGAAAAATGAGATCACATCCCTTCAGGTCGATGGTAAAGTTTTGTCCTGCCCTGAGAGGATCTGTGAAATTTTTGGCGAGTATTTTCGAAGATCAGTGAGCGATCTCTACGTGAGTTCTACGGGTCTGCCCTATCGGTCAATTGTACGAGACATAAACTGATGAATAATAATTTCTTTTTTTTTCCGGTCGTCACAGAAGACGTTTTGTCTGTAATTAAAAACTTAAAAAATGGAAATAGTTCAGGTCACGACGGCATTTCGACAAAAATATTGAAATCATTGGCTCCGCTAATCGCCAAGCATTTAACTTTCCTGTTTAACCTCTCAATTGAATCTGGGTGTTTTCCATCTGTTTTCAAACTTGCCAAAGTTATTCCAGTACATAAAAAGGGCGTGAGGACGATATAGTCAACTACCGGCCGATTTCAATTTTGAGCTCCCTATCCAAAATATTTGAGAAAATAGTTTATCAGAGGATGTATGAGTATCTGAAGAAGTTTTCCGTTTTGTCAAGCCAACAACATGGATTCAGGGAGGGTAGATCTACCCAGACTGCCTGCTCTGATTTCGTGAATTTTATACATATGTGCCTAGATGATGGGGATCATGTTATGGGGTTTTCTTCGATCTGTCGCGCGCCTTTGATTGTTTACGACATGAATTCATACTTGATAAGCTCTACCAAATCGGATTTAGGGAATCTTTCTCGACTGGATTCGAAGTTATCTTTCTGATCGCACTATGTTCGTGAGCTGTAATGGTTGTTTATCCGAGGGGTATCGGAATGACTTAGGGGTTCCTCAGGGCTCAGTCCTGGGGCCTCTGTTATTTCTGCTATTCATAAATGATCTGCCAGAACACCTTTCCGCAAGTATATTGATCCTATTTGCAGACGATACGTCCATAGCTGTCCGAGCGAAAAGTATTGACCAACTGGTATGTCTCTGTGAAGAGTTTATTCAGAGGTTCAAATCGTGGTGTCGCCAGAACTCACACATCATGAACCCCGATAAGATCCAGATCATCAGATTTCAAAATTGTGAGATAGGTCAGTCCCCACCACTGGTGTTGAATGTCGCCGGTAGTGTCATCAAGACAGTGAACTGCGTGAAGTTTCTTGGACTCTACTGTGATAGATTTTTGAGATGGAGCTCTCACATCGACTTTCTATGTAAAACTCTCAACAGGGGGTACTATGCCTTACACCGGTTGAAGCAGTCTCTTCCAACTGAGACACTCCTAAATGTCTATTACTCCCTAATTCACATCCATCTAAACTTCAACATACTACTGTGGGGGCGGCATCGGAGAGTAAAAGAGTTTTCATAACGCAGAAAAAAATAATTCGCCTTATGTTCGGTTTGAAACCTACTGATTCATGTAGGGACGTTTTTAGGAGTTCCGGTATCCTAACGTTATCCAGTATGTACATCTTGAGTTGTCTTCTTTACGTTCGATCTAACCTGCCAAATTTGTCCAAATGTTCAGACTTTCATAGTTATGGAACTAGGCATCATAATACATTATGTATACCGAAGCACTCAACGACTAAGTACAAGTCCTCACCTAGGTTTGCCGGAATTTCCCTCTACAATCACTTACCTGACAGATATAAAACAGGTACCGATAGGCAATTCAAAAGGAAATTAAGTCACTTTTGCGTTCTAAGGGTTACTATGAGCCAAGAGAGTTCCTCTCTGATAAACTGATTTAAAATTTTTTGAATTCCTTTTCTCATTATGACTTGTCCTATATATCTATGTGATATCTGTAAGGATCAATAAACATTATTATTATTATTATTATTATTATTACTTTTCGGAGCTGGTCTACTTACTGGAAGTGGGAATAGGTCAAGGGGGTATTGTCGGCCCACTATTATTCCTGGTCTTCGTAAATGATGCAGAGGAGGTTGTGAAAGACTTGAAATGCAGTTTGGTGAACTTTGCTGACGACTTCAATCTACTGATTCGAGAAAAGAACCAGAAACTTCTTACAAGAACACTTCAAACGTGTGGCGACCGCCTTATTAACTGGTTCAAAAATAATCACCTCACTTTGAACGCAGCAAAAACTAGCGCAATATTTTTCGAAATCAATACATCTTGCAGAAATTCACCCAAAGAAATACAGATTGCAAATGAGACTATAAAGACAGTTTCGTCAACTAGATTTTTAGGTTTAACCATAGACCAAAACATTCAGTGGAATCTGCATATTGAGGGTATGAGGGGGAGATTGAACTCAGTTCTTTATTCCTTGCGAGTATTGAAACCTTACTCTGACCAGAACACTTTAAAAACTGTGTACTTCTCGAAATATCAGTCAACATTAGGATTTGGAATAATTTTCTGGGGAAATAGAGGGGAAGCCAACGAACTATTCATGGTGCAAAAACGCACTCTTCGAACCATTTTAAATCTTGCAGAAATCGCTTCCGAGAGAACAAAATCCTTACTTTGACAGGTCTCTACTTATATGAATTGCTTATATTTTTCTTCAAGAACAAGAATTCGATCAGTCACTTAAAATCACAAAGCCAAAGAAATTTAAATTACAATTACCCAAAACATCGGCTAACTAAATTCGAAAAAGGATGCTTATATTCAGGGATATCAGCTTTTAACAAGTTGCCCCCAGTAATAAAAGCAATAAATACAGATAGACTGTTTAAAAATCAGGTCAAGCAATTATTACTGGATCTGGAGCCATACTCCTTGTCAGAGTACTTTGGATGTAGTGCCGGTGAAAATGGATAGATAGTTATCACCACTGCGGTTGTAATCTAACATTGTCTTGCATATTTCGTTTTTCTTTAAATGACGTATTTCTTTTCACAATCTTGTATTGTAATTTATGAAATAAAGGGATTACTTACTTACTTACTTACTTATCTATAGCTTCGCGAAGATAGTTGAGAGTATTATTACCTACGAACCGCTTTCGTATATGGTAACAATTACAATCTACTGGTAATACAGGGTTTCCAAAACTAACTCAGTGGAGAAGGGTGGAGTTCTCTCTAAATACGGTGGAATTTCGAAACCCCCAAGTTGGAAGTAATGGTCCTCAAATCAGCCAAAAGGATAATTATATGAAATTTATTTATTTACACCAATCTACAGTCTAGACCAATTACAGATTGGGAATAAACAAAAATTAACAAAAATACAAACTCATAAAAATATATATACATACAAATGCAAACCCAAATTAACTGAAAAATACTAACTAATCCCAGTAGATATGTATAATGTTCCAAATATACATTGAAGATAGCCAAAATTTGAAATACCATTCTTGATCTCTTTTTCTGAGAAACTAACGAGAGTAGTATTCATTTTTGGATACCTTTTTTGTTTTCTAGTTATAATCGAAAATAGGGAAAATGGCAATGTCGAAAATAAAAATGGTGATTAATTTACAGGTACTCTTTGTGGTACTTTGTGGTAACTTTCGGATAATTACACTGAAATCTAATGTTCCTATTAAAGAAAACCTTGTATCTTAGCTTCGTAAATAGAATTGTCGTAAACGAAATAGCACGCCTCTGGATTTTTTGAAAAAAAAGTATTTTGTATATTGCTCTAATTTCAGAGCTCTATCAACACTATTTGCTATTTACACTTTTATTGATATCGCCATTTTTTTTAATTCGGCTTATAACTCAGCAACAAAAGAAGATAGCTAAAAATGGAACTAGTCGTTCAAGTTTCTCAGAATAGGAAAAAGAGAATGGAGTATCAAATCTTGTCCATCTCGACTGGTTCAAAAGTTTCGCTCAAACATCGACATATGCCCACCCTGTAAACTCATTCCTAGATTACCCTGTAGGTTTATTTATTCTGTCATATTCAATGTGTCATCTTATAAATTGTATCTCACTGTGCATTTTATAGCCATGGAAAAGACTTCAGAATAATTAAAAACAATTACGAAAAGCTTCTGACCCTACTTCAGTGCATTCAAAAACTCTTATGATGAATAAATCTCCAGCTCATTTTATCTGAAACAATAGTTGAAACGTGCAAGCTGTGATTCAATTCCAACTTTTTCTGAATGAATTAATCGATTCTTCAAACAGAAAATGCGTTCCAACTGGATACTCTGCATGTATGCCGCCGACAAGTTTCTGGGTAAACATGTTTTATTCTGGAACATGAATGTTTATGTTTTTTTTCCTCGGATTGATTAAACAATACTGAAAATTGGTTACTGTAACGGATATGCAGTATTGAATGCGGAACGACTATGCCCTCCAGATACCCATTTCGATTTCGTGATATGATTCGCTGAAATTCTGAATGGAAGGCAGCACGCACTCAGGATTATGGATCCGAAATCAGACTGCTGATGCAGAACCAAATAAAATTAACAGATTTCCATTAATTACCCAGAACTATGGAAAATGATTACCATAGAGATTGATTCTTCTTTTTTATAAGAAAAAAAAAATAGAGAAGCACAAACGTGAGGTTGCATACTTGTCCTCAAGTCATTTGCCGGACCTTGAAAAAGTGTACTACTCGAACCACCGCAGTGATGAATGTAAAAGATTCACCACTACTGAAACACTACTTAAAACCAATCAAAATAGGTCTAACTTTTCCATTGAAAATCATATAAAGATTCATATTCTCATCCAGTAAGCCATTATCCTTCGAAATACCCTATCTAATAAAGTCTTAATTTTGAAAATACTGATGATTTTGATAATTAGTCAAAAAACAAAAAATAGAATTACCAATCGATGATCGTAATTCAGTAATTCATTCAAAAATTAAAACTTTGTATGTTTTTGAGAACCTACTACTGTTGACGACTCCAACAATAACAATGAATGTAAATTTATTATTACTAATAATATATATATATATATATATATATATAGATGATTCTCGTGGGTTAGCAGTCAAATAAAAAGTAGAAGACTCTTTTATCCTTTACTCGAGCTTTCAAAACAATTTGTTTCTTTTTCAAGAGTGCTGCAAATTATTAAAAATCAATTGGTGAACAGGTTACAGATCTTCAGTGCTTACGATAGCGAGATTGATTATGAAATGATGTTCATTAAATCTTAATCTAATTAACATGAATTCAAGACCTTAAATTATGATAGCTCAAAAAATATAATAATGATTGACAATTTTGGATGTCATTTAAAGACGTGAACATCGAAGTGGAATCTTGAGAGCTAGGCATATGTGATATACAATACAAGCTTTAATTTACAATCAGATTACTTAGAATAAGATCATATGTTCGGTGTTAAAAGATTTTGTTATTCACTTATATCTAAGTTTGAAACGTTAGTCACATTTCTTGTTTTTTCTATAGAAATCAAGTAAGAATACATTGTGCTCAAAGAGTTAATATCCTTCCCAGAGTTCATGGAGTTATCATATTGTGATATTCTCACCATTTCCATAAATGTTCTTTTTTTGAAATTAGGTTCTGAATCTAATATTTTTATATTTTCATAATCAGGATGATGATCTTCAGAATTCACATGATTG